>CAJHNH020003657.1:187886-387886 GCA_905116865.2 Candidula unifasciata
AATATTCCTTGCTTGCCCTGCATGCTTAAGAGAAGCCCTTTTTCATGTAATAGGGACACTGCCCAAATTGTGAACTTTCAAATACAGTCAAAATCAACAGCCTTTTATAAACTTTTGTTTCCGACAAAACAAAGCAGTGACGGAATTGGTATACATCAACCAGGTCCCCAATGACCTTGACCTTCCCTTCTAGAGGCTTCTAAAAATCTAGTTAGAAGAATCACGTGACCCAGTCATACTGTACATGTAAATACCTTGTTGTTGTTAAGAATATTCCAAATTTTATGGCGACATTGTTTTTTTCGGGGCACAAGTGTTCCTGGCATACTTAGAAACTTCTAGAACTGTCTGCAAAAAGCCCTATATAAAGAGATTCCTTAGCCACTTAAAACAATCTTAGGCAGACACAGAGGGTAGAAGGCAGAGGGAGCCAGAGTGAAATAGATACTCTAGGGTAGTCACAGATAACGCAAGGAGAGGAGTGTAGAAGAGATGTAGAATGTTCACTTATACATATATAATAGTGTTTTTTTGTGTGTGACATGTGAAATGATATATTTTGAGGAACTCCAAATTTCAAAACTACACGCCTTTGGGACCCCCCCCCCTCCCCCCCCCCCCCAACGTTCACCGGGGGTTAAAGGTTATGCATGGAGAAAAAAGCTAGAGGAGACTGCAAAAGACAGGATGGGGAAAAGGGCAGAATACAATATAACAAAATGTTTAGAAAATGAAGTCAAGGTTTCACTTATATTATTACTTATTCTTCGTGGCTGTAAACTCAAGCAGAACTTGAGTTTGCGTGCAAATGCACATCTGTTTTACAGATCTGGCTTATCTGTATGCAGACTGTTGATTCCTCACCTCTCAGGCATATGACCAACTTCGAAGGAAACACCCTAACTAGTTGACTTTAACGACCTGCGTGTTAGGGAGACAGTAGGGATACATACACCAAACTTCTAATATATTTGAAAGCATTGATTCTCCCAAAACTGGAGGGTGGGGAAAGACCAGTAAGGGAAGTAATCTGATGTTATGACTTCTCCCAAACATTTGAATTTAACAACTTGGTTTAGCATTTTAGAACCAGTGCTAATCTAAATCGTAGAGCGGCTGAGTGAACAGTAAGAATGCTGGTCAAGTGGGAGACCTGGGTTCGTAAGGCTAGGAATTATTTTCTTCTGTCGGGGGCAAAATAAAATCCTCACCTGCATAGTTGTGCCGACTGAACCAGCCACGCAGCCTTAAATCCTCATTATTAAAAAGTGGTATAATAAAGTCAGTATTTGGCAGTTTTTGGTTAATCTAAATCACAAGACAACAGATCAAATGGTTCAGATAGTGCACTGCAGAGCCCTGTCCCTCAGACACAATGGAAGTAGACCTAGAGGCTGACCATACAAGCAATTGATAGATGGAATATCTGAAGCCATAAATACCAACCTCTATTTAGCACATACCAAAGGTCAACACGAAGCCTCTTCAAAACCTGGCAGTAAAAGACAGCTTAGGACTAGAGAAGTAGTTAAAGCATTTTGGTCTACCCGTAATGTACACAAAATTCAAGATAGGCGTATCAGCCATGTGCACCTGTGGAAAGGTGCCCCAGACAGCAGAGCATGTACTCCAGGACCGCACCGAATTTGACACATTAAGGCAAACCTTTTGGCCAGAAAGAACAACAGTGGAATGTAAACTCTATGGACCCTTGAATGAGCTAACAACGACAGTGAAATTTAAGCAAGAGACAAAACTGCTGATATAGACAACTTATTTCAGGTAAACGAAAGAAGAGGAAGAAGGAGGTCTCACTGTATTAACAAAAACAAAAATTATATTACAAAATATGAAAAAAAATCACTAATACCTTCTTGCAGTTCTGAACTGGGTTGCACTTGGTTTTTCTCGGACGATAAACTTGCACCTCTCTTTGTCCAGGCATTTGTAACAGGAGGCGGAGCATCCACAAATTTCTTGGAAGCTTGCTCACTCTTGCCATTCTTCTCCTTGTCAGAGGAGACACCAGTGTCTACACATGAACTCGGTCTATCATTCTGAGCTGTGTGTGTCCCACTCTCCTGATTATTTTCAGCAGTCTGTGAATCCCCAGCATTCTCATCTTTGCTGTGTTCACATTCGAATGGTTTGGCCATATTGGCGGAAGAAGCTGCAGCCATGACTCCAGCAATTTCTGGCTGAACTTCTTAAGTTCTTAGTAGAAAAGACCTCCTGTAAAAAAAAATATATAATAAAACAATTAGGTAGTTTTATTTAATCTGTCGGCTCTGTGGCTAAGTCGACGCGAACGCTTCGCTTCGTAATGCCGGGATGCCAGGTTCGATCCCAGCTGCGGGCAATGCGCCTTGCGTTGGTTTCGACAGTGGTATCAAGAAAGCCGACCGTCCAGAAAGCAATGGCAAACTACTGGACGTAAATTGCCTAGAGAAACCACACAACAGCCAGGGGCTGTTAGGGTTGGTTCTGCAACGTCCTGTAAAGGATACGCAACTAACTTTTTTTATTTAATCTACTCATAGATTATCTTTTGCACCTTTCCTGGCTGTGATGTTGACTACTACATCATCCATCGAGTACCAATTGGTCTATAAAACTTAGGTTCTAGCCCTATATGCTCAACACAAAATAAAGCATGGAAAAGGGTCCTATGTTTCAATTTTCCAGAAGTGACTAAAAATTGTGTGTCACGGGCTCTCTGATGACAATATTTTAATATTCTGAAATTCTATATTTTAAAAACCAGATTAAGTGGGAAAGTGAAATTTAACTTTTAAAATAATAATGTTCTAGGACAAAATGTGATAAGCAAACAATGGGATAGAATGGGTTAATGTCTTCTTCTTCTGCTTTGATCTAAAGATGTAATTATGTTGTGTCCATATACAGCATGGCTATGATATTTGCGCTTTTTGGCCGACACAGACTTCTGTAGGCATTTGTTGAACTGGGCCAGCCTTCCCGGGAACGGGTTCCATATACAGCATGGCTGTGATATTTGCGCCTTTTGGCCGACACATCTGACTTCTGTAGGCATTTGTTGAACTGGGCCAGCCTTCCCGGGAATGGGAAGAACCAGCCAGATGAAGAATAAAAAGATTTAAAAACAGATTTAAAAAAAAAAAATTCACCAGTGAATGCAAAGTGTGTGGCTCGGTAGTGAAAGAATTAACTCCAGCCTCAACCCAAAAAGTGTTGTAAAGAACTTGTGTTGTTTTATGCATGTCAGAAATGGACAATAAGAGGGGAAAAGGTAAAAAAAAAAGAAAAGAAAAAGGAAAGGACCCTTTTCTAAGCCTTCAGGCTTATTGGCTATATAGGGCTAGACCTATATTCTATAGACCAATCTGCACTTTGTGGATGATGTGGTCAGCATCAAGCCGGCCACCGCTACTTCCCTAAGACTGTACCTGGTAAGCACTCAAGGCTGGTTGACCTGGAAGTCAAGGTCATTTTCTGAAAAAAAGTCAGGCCCCAGTTAGGACCCGAACCCATGACCTTCTGATCCGCAGGCGAGAGTAATAAGAGAGAAAGCTGAAAAAAAATTTTACTCGTAGGAAAGAATATGAGTTTTTTTTTTTTTTTTTTTTTGAAGAATACAAAAATACTTCATGAAGAAAAACAAATGAAGTAGTCCGCCTTGAGACAGATAAAAGTCATAAACTGTTTAGACCAGTGATTCCCAAATTGTGCCGGGTGGCGCCACGGAGAGCCGCGACCACTTCACAGGGGTGTCGCAAAATATTAGAAGATACACAAGTTTTATTTGTTTTGATCTCTTACAAATGAATAGTCATACTTTTACTTAGGCTAGGGCGCCGTGGAACATTTTTAATTGAAACAAGGCACCGCGACTAAGAAATGTTTGGGAAACACTGATAAGAAAAATCAGATACAGGCAGGCAGACTTTTCTTCTGCGCATGTTGAGAGAAGGAATGGATTCCAGAACTTGGTTAACAACTAGCAAGACAGATGGAATGACAGCAAGGAGAAGGTGAGGAGATAAATACTTGGATGGCTTAGCCGTAAGGATGGGGTGAAACTAGAACACTGACCAAATCGTTGATTGTGGTGATTGTATGAGATATGACAGCCTATGCTTATCGGCATGACACACGATGATGATTTAAATACCTGAGAACAAGCTTTTTTTTTTGGATTCTTCACATTTCTTTTTACTATCTATCACACTAAAACTGAATACTGAAGATAATCAGGTGACTTGTTATTTATGTAATTTTATTACTTACTATTCGAATTACCCATAATTCCTTCAGAATCAGCGGATTCAACTGATTTTATTTTAGTGGCTAGAGACTTGAGTAAACACAACCCAAAACTCAGCTTGTACGAGGACTTGCATGAGATGGTTAAAGACATTTGTTTCAATAGAGGATAAGGACAGAAGAGGAAGTAGCGGCCCTGTAATTCAATCAAACAAGCTGTGGCACAGTTCATTAATTCTTGTTGCTTACTGTTTTCATTATGTATAACTCACATAGATAATAATATGCTCTTGTCATTGGTCGCACCCACAATTGGTTATTATTTGTAATACATGAATATAATGTTTATTAGGACTTCATTACTTCTTTAGCTCGCTAATCTACTTTTTGTTTGGTTTAATATCATTCCATGATATTCTTTAGCTCATGTTTTATTGTGTATGTTCAATAATTAAATGCATGGTGTACCGCACTTTTTCTTCTTTTGCTGTCTCCCTTAAAAAAGGGCAGTTGAGCTGGCACAATGTGTTGTAGTTTATAGCTAGGCTGTGATATCTGCACCTTCTGGCTCGACACATTTTATTTCAGCAAAACTTTAATGGTCACCTTTTTAGACATGCTTGTTAAAAGGAACAGTGGATCTATTTTCTTCCCCTTTAAAAAAACAAAAACAAAGGCAGGATTTGGGGGAGGGGAGGGGGGTAAAAACCCACAAGAAAAGGTGTGTGTGCTGTTCAGTAAACATAACAAGACTGATTTTTTTTCTTTTAAAGTGTGGAGTAAACTATAGCTACTATATGAAACCTTAGCTACACACGTCTAAAATCAACATAAAATTTCTAGACAAAATGCAGCTGCTATATAAATGATAAGTGTCTGGAAGGGGAAGGGCTGAATGTACAACAGGCATACATGCCCAGTTTGTGACCCTTTTAAAAAAAGTAAGTTTGTTTATTCGCTCGTAAGCTTGCCAGGTGGTGTAGGAGTCTCATCTTCTTCTTTTGTCGTTTCAATGATACCAGGCTGTAGCCCAGCGTCGTGGTTTTCTTTATTTGTCTTGCGCTTCTGGAGTGGCTTGACTGATGGATTTGTTCATCTTTTTGCAGGTTTTATCGACACCATTTATCCATCTCTTTCGCCTTCCTCCCAGATATTTTACTGTAAAAAGTCTCATATGCAGTCTCGTCTGGCTGCATTCTCACTAGATAGCTTAACCATTTCATTCTCTGTCAGTCAATATCATCCAGACATGGTCTTATTCCAGCTTTCTCTTTAATGCTGGTATTTGTGACCCTGTCTTGTCTAGTGTTGTGAGTGATCTTGCAGAGACGGTGCATTTCACATGTAGTTATTTTCTGTTCTAGTGCCCTATTCATATGTCTCACCACACCACATGTTTGGGGTAAATTCTAGTAATTATCTTTCTCCATGCCAACATCCACAGCTTTTCAACTAAGTTTACCCAGAGGCCACAATTTTGAAAATGGGGATTGTTCGAGCCAAAGGCAAAGAAAAATTAATACAACTGGCAATTATCCGCAAGTTACTTGCTAGGTCTCAGTGGGCCAGATTTAGCCAGCGGGCTGCCAGCTGAATAGACAGAACAGTATAATTTCTCTTCAATACATCAAGATATAACCTCAGGATTTACTGGCTGCTGCGTGGTTTTGGTAGGCAAGGTTATTAGTTTACCATTGTTTCTAAATGGTACAACATTGATTTCATACTCAAAGTAAACAAAAAACAGTCTACTACCAAAATGATTGCAGCTGACTTCAAAATCCATTATGTCAGAATATTGAAACTAGGTTAACTATACCCTTCAATATGTTATAAAAACAACAAACAAAGGATGGTGGTTATGGGGAAACAAGGGCCTTAATTATTGGCAGTCAACACTGGTAACAGCTGGGGGAAACAGTAGCATATTCCTGTTATTTCAGAACCAACGACTTCTTATTTCTATATATTTTACAGCTCACAGATGTAGCAGAGGAGACTGGTAGTACAGCTGCTAGCACAGTTGTCATAGATTTGAATTTCCATTGAGACAGCTTGTTTTAAAATGATTTGGGCTCTAATTTTTACCAGCCAAAAATGGATAGCCGAAAATGCCCCGAGAAGTATGTGTGGTCTGCTTTATACTAACTACACAGCCCAACGAGTGCTGACTGTCCACAAAATATGAAACTAGAATCGTTTGCTAAACACTCAAGGCACAAATATTCATTTATTTTAATTTTTTTAGATACAGAGCCTATGTCATGAATGAATCAATCAAAAAAATTACATCACTGTACTTGGGACATTCCCACAAGTGCTCCACCTCATTCTACAGTAGCCAATGAAGAGTCTACATGTTAACAGTACCAGTTCTCCTTTTTATAATTAAGTAGCTTACCCCCCAGAGCAGCGGCAGGAGCTAATCTATCATATGGCCTAGGTAATATGGGATGTCATTTGTCAACCAGTAGAAATGGTCCTGTTTTTATTTTTTAAATATTTAGAAACCATGAGCTAACCCTTTGGCTCAGTACTAAAGATATGGCAACCCTTGACCTTGATTCCAAGATAGATACCACAAATCTGGGAGAAATTTGGCTTTTCTGCCAACCCCCGGGCGTGAACCCGAACCACAAGGAGTTTGTCACCTGGTTGCCGCGAAGTCAGATTTAACCAACTGCGTTAGCGAGCCGGGCATGAAGTGGTCATTAACAACAACTACTTGCTCTAAGGAGAGCAGCAAAGTTGTCGGTTCTCCCAGGCGACAGACATAACCCAAATGGATATAGAAATAGCTGAGATAATAAATGCCTAACCATGATCCAAAAATAAAGTTTCCTTAAAAAAAGCCAGACATGCTGGAGTTCCATCTATAAATACTCAGTGTCTACCCCACCCACATGATTAAAAACACAGTTTTTATACCAAAATCTGCTTATGTTCATATTATCTGACTTCTTGGCACCGGCCAGTACTTTATAAATGTTTCTTACGTACTGTACTGTACGTTCTAAACATTCATGAAGTCCAAAATTAAAAATACTGTACACATTTTAAGATAAAATTTATAATGTCTAATCTACTAGCAGGAAAACTGAAATCATGTACACCGTACAGTAGGAACACACAGACACATTTAAAATGAACAAAATAATAATGTAATGTGCAGGTTTACTTTTAAAATTATTTAAACTTTTTTTTAATACATATATATTAACTGTTAATTTATAAGTAATTATACAAATGGGAAAAGGTCCCCCTGAGATGACAGAGTCAAAATTTTGTTTTTAGTTTTTTCTAAACGTTCCTGACAGATGTCTGCATTGTGCCCTCTTCCCTCTTCATTACCGAGAATTATTTATTTTAGACTAGGCCAGACACTATGGAACCGATATAATGTATATATATCTATATACTGTAGTATAATTATAGTATGCAGGCACAATAAACACAGCTTAATAATTACGACAAATGAGACTTCTTCGTGTTAACAACTGTAAACACCAGCTGAAACTCCTGGTTGTTCACTTCTGGACTTTTGTTCGAGAACTTTGTTTTGCGTACACATCTATTTTACAGACCTGGCCTTTTTATGCACACAGTTGGTTCATTACGTCTCAGGCAGATGCACTCCAGCTTACTTCGAAAAGAAACGCTAATTAGTCGAATATTATAATATGGTTTTAAAGGTTAAAGGCAGCAACAGGTTTTACCCCCCCCCCCCCCCCAACCATGGGCCCAGAAACCCAAATGAGTACAGCAGTGTTATTTTTAATTAGGGGGATAATTACAAACATTCTTTACACAATTTAGTACATCAACATTTTTCCCAGCATGCTTACACATATCTAATATGCCAGGTGCTAACTATTAAAGCAGTCCTAATTGCGCAATGGCTAGACACCTGCCTGTTAACTCTCAGTCCCAAGCTGCTTTTTTTTGCCCCCCCCCCCCCCCCCCCCCCCCTCCCCAAGGCATGTCCCAAATAGAAACTATTTGGGGATTTGTGAAATCGGATGTGTTGTGCCGATACCGCAACCTAGCTGTAAAGCACAACATAGACAACCAACCACCCTATTGAGGGTAAACGCAGAAGAAGAGTGATGATTGGTCCATGATAACACAGGGCTGATCAAAGAAATAAAGACAGACCTCCCATAAAAAAGGCAGACAGGAACTAGAGAGCTAAGTTAAAAATGGGGGGTGGGGGGTGGATATGGGATAGCAAAGGTTAGTGGGGAGGGATATGGCTAGGTGGCAAAGTCGTCAAGCCGTGAATGTCATGGGTTCATTTTACAGCAGCGCCTTTCTGTTCACGAATGCAATTTGTACAGAGACCCCTGGGGATCGTCACCACAGCTACAGAGTTTGTGCTTTGTACGACACTCTCAGCAGGCAGCTAGCCATTTTGTGGAGAGAGACCAAGCCATATGAGATTAAACCTGGTGTAATGAAGTCGACCACTCTCGACTTGATCTTTAAAGGTTAAGATAAATCTGGCCTGAGTTGCTTCAGGGCCTTTACTCCATTGGAGGATTAAAGGGAAAAAGAAGTGCTAGTCATAAGTCAAATTTATATTTTTTGAAGACTATTTTCCCTCCAACTGGTTACAAAAATGGTACATAAAACAAAAAAAAATTAAATCAATGTAGGTATAATAATTGTTTGTGCTTCTAGGCATCAGGTCCAGGAATTCTTTTTTTTCACCCTACCAATGTAGTTATCGCGGCGTCCGTGGCTAAGGCGTTGCGAGTCCGACTCAGGAGCCAGCATACCGCGACCGAAACCCACTGCAGGCTGCGTGGATTTTTGTCGTGGTATGGGACGTCGCAGGTCGACCCAGCCTAAAATGGGTTGTCCTGGGAAAGTAAAGACAGCCGGCGTAATGCTGACCACATTACCCACAGAGTGCTGATGGTCTGTAAAAATATGGGACGCTCTGCCCATATGCCCGATGCACCGAAAGGCATGAAAAGGGATCTTTACTTTTTTTTTTTATGTAGTTATCTTTCTTCATTTCCTATTTATATTTATTTTTGTGTGGTTATAAGTGTAGATGGGAGTCGCCGTGGCAGAGCGGCTAGACGCTCGCCGCAGATCGGAAGGTCGTGGGTTCGCTCCCTGGCGGAGACGGACTTTTCTTTAAAAATGACCTTGGCTCCCAGGTCGACCCAGCCTTGAGTGGGTACCGGGTGCAATCCCGGGAAGTAGAGGCGGCCGGCGTGATGCTGACCACATCACCCATCTTGTGCCGTTGGTCTATAAAAATATAGGTCTAGCCCTATATGCCCTATACGCCTAATGGCGTGGAAAGGGTCCTTTACTTTTTTACTTTATAAGTGTAGATGGTCATATTTCAAGAAGGTGTACTGTCGTCAGGTTTTTACTGTGTCCTATCCAAGGTAACAGGTTTTAACACAACACAATGCATGACTGCCTTGACACCAATGACACACACAAAAACTTTCAATGGAAATTTTCCCCAATGAGTTATGC
This sequence comes from Candidula unifasciata, assembly GCA_905116865.2. Lineage (NCBI taxonomy): Eukaryota > Metazoa > Mollusca > Gastropoda > Stylommatophora > Geomitridae > Candidula > Candidula unifasciata. Next base: position 197,631 of record CAJHNH020003657.1, read on the forward strand.
ATGACCATAACGAGCTATATGATGAATCCAAGTGGCCAAATTTCAGCACATATTTTATGAGTACAATAGAAAAGCATTAAAACCTTACATTTTTGCAAGTATATTATTACAGAATAGGTTATTTCTGCAACTAATTCTATACATGAGTGAAAGAATTACAAAATAAACCCTAAAATGGGAAATAAACAGTCTGAGAAATAGAGGTCACCCTAGGGGAACATAAGAAGTTAAAAATCTTTGGACCGAACTCCATGTCAGAAATCGAAAGTGCATGCAGTAGAGTGGAGGTATCAAATGCGAGCTCTATGTGACGTCTAACAGAACATAAAGGATGATGATGGTGATATTTAATTGCAGCCCTTTCCATTTTCTTTCTTTGGTTTCACTTCCTGTTTTTTTTTTTTATTTTGAACTTTGTGGTTTGTTTGTTTCCTGTTTATTTTATATCAATATGATGTTTAAATGACTGAATGAATTAGGAACTTTTTTTTTATTTTAAGCATATTTTTTGTTGACATTAACTAAACCACCCTTTTGCTTATACCTGCATAATTCATTTGTCAAGCCATCCAGTTTATTTTATTCAATGTGATCTTAAACTGTCTGTAATCCAATTAGGAAACTATTTCTTTAATACTTTTATTTTCTGTTTTGCTTCTTGACAATGACTTTAGTTGAACCTTCCTTTTGTTTTATACACATATCTTTCATTCGTCAGGTTTCCTAGTTCATTTTACAACACCCTAATAATCCAAATGTTTGTGAATGAGGGGAATTCTGCCTTCTAGCTCCTGCTCGATAATTTACTGAAAGTGTGTCTTGGAAAATTCATGTGCACTTTATGTAATTCATCCACTGCTAGCAGATCTATTCCAGTGTAATTTTTCCCTTTTTGGTTTGTTGATAATTACAACTTTGGCTGAACCACTCGCTTTTGCATCTGTGATTTCCTTCAAGTTGGAGTCCATTTGCCTGAGAGGCAAGCAACCAATAGGCTGTGTACAACTACGCCAGGTCTGAAAAACAGATCTGCATGCAAAACTCAAATACTGGAATGACTAAACTCCAGAGGTGGAAGAACAACCAAAACCTACTGTGAGAGTTTACAGGCATGTTTCTTTTAAAAGCCCTGGTAGCACTCTATCCCATAAATGTGTGTCTTTTCTTTCCTCTCTGGCCACCCCTGTGATTAAAGAGCTGCATATTGGATGTCAAGCTCCGCATGTGGAATACTATAGAGAGCTGGTAGCTATTACGGGGCCAGTTCTGCTTCCTTGGAAAGACAGCAGGTCCTTTTTGTTCTGGGTGAATCAGAAATATGGCTACGATTTTACCATCATTTTGTGGGGGGGGGGGGAGGCGAATAAAATAGACCCATTGCACCCCCCCCCCCCCCCCAGCAAACATGTTAACTAATTAGGGGTGTTTCATGTTTCCTCAGAGAGCGCATCTACCTGACCTGCGAGGCACCAACAGTCTGCATACAAATAAGCCAGATTTGTAAAACAGATGTGCCCTCAAAACTCAAGTTCTGTTACAAGACCAAATCAACAAGTGGGATATAGACAAAACTGTCCGTCCGAGTTTACAGCCAGTAAAAGCTTAAAAAGTAAATGAAGGAAGATGTCAATATTGTCATTAAATCCCAGAAACCGAAATTAACAAATTAAGGAGTTATAATTAGGGCAACTGTAACTTACAAGGAAGAGAAAGGATCATATCATACTGTTTAAATTACCACTTTTTTATATTAAATATTTATCAGTCGGGGCAAAACATTATTTTGCAGACCACATTCCATTAATTCACGCCACAATGACTCGGTCACGTAAACCCACGCTGGCTGGTACTGTGTCTGTGTAGTGTGCAATGTCGACGGACATTCAGAAGTACCCCCCACAGTACGCTTTCTTAGATAAACTAATTTATGCAATACATATACGACTTCCAAATGAAAAGTAAACTGATAGAATGAGCGTACAGTAAACATTTATTGGTATTACGATTTGTCTTTGCCAGTCCAGTAAGTTTATCATTATCATGCGTGTTTGATGTTTCTGTCGAGAGCAAAAACCAACCTCCTCGACCCACACACACCATTCAGTCATAGGTCAACAAAGTAACTCGTTCTTTTCAGATGTCGCATGGCATCATACGGACATACTATCACATAATACACATATTAAAGTGTTTGTATGCGTACACAGGTGGGAAAACGTTTCACAGATACCTCGTAGCGAATGCGTAAATTATTAAATTTATTTATAATTTCGCTCACCACATGTGAAAGCCATCGGACACAACACCCAAGTGCGCATGTCAGACGGAAGTGGGATTTTCTTTGGTATCGAGGCACTCGGAGCCTGAATGCCAAGTACATCCGTACCCATTTTACTTCTCGGCGACGGGGTCGTCAATTGGTTCGCCGGTAGACGACTTCGTCGCCAGTCGAGACTAAGACGTTTTATATAGCGCACATAATCTAGAAACACTTATAACCTAAAGCTCCCCCTTCGGGGATACTGGTTGAATGTGACAATTTTTTTATCCAGCACAGCCCCTACCTACCCTTCTTCCTCTTCTTCTTCTTTTCTTCAGCTTCTTCTTCCTCTTCTCCTCCTCCTCTTCCGCATCTTCTTCTGTGTTCGCCCTTAATAGGGTGAATGTCATATGTTGTGGTTCACAGCAAGGATGTGATACATATGCCTTTCAATGCAACACATCTGATTTCAGCAAAACCTTTATTAGCCGCTTGTTGTGATATGTTTGTTGAGCGATAATGATGTGCCGTGCTGTGAAACAGAGAGGCTATCGCATAAGATGGCACCGTAAGGAGAGAGAAAACAGGATAACATTTCACATCTGTTATCAGTAGACGATCGAGTATTCTTCTTCTTCTTCGCATTCACAGGCTGTAAACTCCGGCGAAAAGTTCTGGTTCTTCTTCCACTTGTGGGCTGCAGTCCTCCTGTTTCAGAACCTGAGTGTTGCGTGTGCATCTGTTTGACAGATCTGACTAATTTGTATGCAGACTGTTGGTTCCTTGCCTCTCATGCAGATGCACTCCGACTTCGAAGGAAGCTCCCAATTAGTCGACTCTTACGACATGTTTTTGGGTAGGCAGTGGGTCCATTCTTGTTTTCCCTATAATAGGGTCAAGGAACCCACACAGGGAGACCCAGTATTAATAGCCGAAGAAAAAAAAGAGAGTCTCCAGAACCATTTCAGCCATAGAATATCAAAAACCAGAAACTGTCAATATTTACCGTTTTTGCCTTGTGTGTCTGTGGCGGAGGAGTCTTTGAGCCTGAGGATTTAGGTCGGCGTCGCAAGAAAAAAGAATCCCCAACCTGTGTGAGGATTTAAACAAAATAAAATCAAACAGGTGAAATTATATTTAAATACCTACAGTCAATTTTAACTTCGCAGCATCATCACGTAGTAGTCCTGTACAGAACGTCGATCTTATCACAGTCTGCTCGGTTAGTTTCACGTTAGTCTCCCCAAGTAGAGTAGGTCACTTTTCATTAACAAGTTGTTGGTCTGGTCTACTTTCCTGAAGGTTACGGGCGTGTCCCGCTATGGTGTTTGGTTTCTGTGATGTCTTGCATTTATGTTTTTATTCCGAGAAAGGGAATGCCTATGGCATAGACCCAGTTTATCCATGTGTTAAAAACGCTGGCGTGCTGAAATATGCAACACGCGATGTCAACGAAAATGGGGAACACCCCTGTTACCTTGTTCAAAGGCACGGGGCTCAGGAATTACCAATCAGAAGTAAGCTAATGTGTGTATGGGCGGTCCATGGAGAAACTAACGTTAGTTTTACCGTGCGCTCTTAAGAAACAACTCGGTCCCTCGCCAGCTCTCTCGCTTTATGCACTCTCTTGTCCAAGATGTATTGTATGACCTGTGGCCTTTTTCGTGCTGGTCGACCCCTGCCCTCTTACTTGGAACTATACACCCAACACTATTACCTGCCACCCATTGTGGCATTGAATATGGCCTAGGTATTTCCTTTTCCGAGCCAATTTTTCTTGATGTTCAGATGTTACAGGATGACAGTACTTCTTTTCTTCTTGGTCGATGATATTCTAAGAACCTTTCTACAGCACTTTAGTTCATAAGCCTCTTGTCTTCCTTAATGATTGCGAGACAGTCTATGACTCATATTTCTATGTGTTTCTACAGGAAAGATGAGTTCTCTCAACATTTTGACTTTGATTTATTTACTGGTGCTTGCCCATAGACTTATACTTCGCATTGATATGACCATCTTTCTCGTAACTTCTGTTGAACAGTCTTCACATGGGAGTATGGATAAACAAAATGGTAGGACAATCACATACTGTGAAAACTGACACCTATTAAATGTCTGTATACTAAGACACCTATGGCTTAGGCGTTGAGAACACGCTTCGTAATGCCGGGGTTCCGGGTTCGATCCCAGCTGCGGACCATTTGTCTGCATTGGTTTTTAAAGTGGTATCGAGAGCTGACCGTACAGGAAGCGATGGCAAATTACTGAAGTAGAAATGTATCTCGAAAAATCCCAACAGAAAAACAAAATGCTAGATTGGTTCTGCAATTTCCTGTAAAGGATAGGAAATATTCAAAATAAATTTTTTTGTTTTTTGTTTTGTTGGTGTGGATTTAACAGTAAACAAGTGTGAAACATCGACCCTTTCTACAAAACAAAACAACAAAAACTTTTGTGGAAAATGTAGCAAAGTCGAGATGTCTTAGGAGTGCAGTCAGGGTAACAAGTAAAGGACCCTTTTCCACACCTTTAGGCATATAGGGCTAGACATCTATTTTACAGACCAATATACACTCGTGGGTGATGTGGTCAAAATCACGCCAACCTCCTTGAATTCCAGTGACTATCAAAAGTACCCACTCAGGGCTTGGTCAACCTGGAAGCCAAGGTCATTTCTGAAAAATATTCGGCTCCATCAAGACCTGAACCCACGACCTTCGAATCCTCAGGAGAACGTCCAGAGTTAAACCATGATGGCTTCCGGAATAGCAAGTAGGAATACATTACAAATGAGGAATTTGGATGACAGGTATAACTGAAATCGATTATACATTCTACTAGAGAGCAATAAGTGTCATGGCTAAAGTATGTGACAAAAATACCATGGAACCAGTTACTACAGTAAGCCACGTTGAAGAAGTATAAGCATTGCAAGGGAGGAACCAAGTCACAGATGGCACCAAGAATAGCCTACTCACAAATAAAGACACATTTTCACAGCGTATTAAAAAGAGTAGATACAACCCCATCCTCAAACATTTCAACTAGAGGAGGAGAGAAAAAGATGTAAAAGCAGTTCTGGTGTTACATTGGTACATAATTCTTCGGTCTTCTCTCAAAATTTCTGCAAGCAAATCATATCTGAGAGTGCTTGCAGACGAGAAGCACCTCCTGTATGAAGCCCTGTGTAGAGCCAAGGGTCACAGACTTAGAAGAGGAAGGTCTTGGATGGCACAAGCTGAAGTCTCAGATATATGTGCCGGCTTGATAAATTTGGGCGAGAAGAGGAGTGGGTCAAAGTGTCCGAGCAAGTTTCAGACTTGTGTAGGGTTCTTATCACTGTAGGTCATGAGTGCAGGGATTGGCCAGCTGGTGCTGCAGAATCAGAAGTTCAACAAATGGTTCATGACAATTCCCACCCAGGTGATGTGATTATCTATAAACATGGCTCTGTGTTGAGGGGCAGACTAAATGCATATGGGTTCATAGCAAAAGCAAATGGACGTCGCTTAGTGCAACAAAGTATGTCATATGATATCAAAACGTCTAGATTGAGAATTGAGGTGAAGGCAGTCACTGTTGCCTTCCGATGGCTTGAGAATCAGCTATATACACATACTGTGATTTTAATTGACCCACAGAGCATGTTGAGAAAGATGGACAGGCATGCTCCGTGCAGAGTGGCAAGCATCACTTCAAAGGTCCCGGGTAGTTAGCGTCCTTTGGATATTTTCTCCAGGTGATGCCGGTGTGTTGGAAAATGAGCAGTCAGATAGACTGGTCGGTGGTGGATTGATGTATGACAAGCTAGATGTTATGAGGGGCTTTTTGGAGCGAGTGAACAGTGCGGATCTGGCTGACGCTCACCACTCAAAGGAAGGGTGAGAATGATATACAATCAGACAGTTACCGGTGCCATCGGAACTGGAACTCTCCGCTTGCTGCTGAAGATGGAGACGGGGCACTTATGGGAGTGTCCAGAGTGCTTTCATGTCGATTCTTAATTCAACATTCTGTCTTCTCTTAAAGTCTTCTTCATTGGTTTTCGCTTTCTAGATTTTACATGGCTGGCTTCACCGTGTTCCCCTATTCTCGTCCCTTTTAAATTCGTCCACGTTTATGAGGAAAGAATAAGCTCACCCCGTTGCCTCATAAATATGCATGCCCTGAGAGAAAAAATTTGACTATCCCCAAAATGGACGACAAACCATAAAAAATACGAGGAGTTTCATCTGCTGAGACAAAAAAAGACGCATATAACAAACTATGTCATATTTTGGAGCGGCGTTGAATAATCCGATATCGCCAGTAAAGAATCTGTTGTGCATGCACCCACCAATGGATGGTAACACCTTGGAAGAGGAAAGATAACTCTTGACTCAGGTCATTCAACTCAAGTTCTGGAAAATATGAGACGAACAACCATAACACACCAGTTTGCTGCATACAAATAAGATCTGTAATCACCAAAAAAGGTAATGTGCATTCATCACTGAAGTTCTGGAAAAACATCGACCGGCTGATTAAAAAAAAAAAAAACAAAAAATCCATGACGAACAACCATAACAGGTTTCTCACCGCAAACTAGCCAAGCGACAAAAATTGCAGTCGGTGTCGGTGACCAGGAACGAAAGAAGATGAGAAGAAGTAGAAGAAGCTGGAACATAACAAAGAAGAAGAAAGAAGAAGAAGAAGTCTGGATTCTCCATCGGAAGAAGAAGAAAGAAGAAGAAGAAGAAAAGAAGAAGAGAAAAGAAGAATGACAAGCTGTACCAATAGAACTGCAAAGGAATAGAAGATGTAACAATCTTAAGACCTGTGGAAGAGAAAAAAAGGAACTCGAAGTAGATCGGATGTCATCATATACACGCCAAGGAAAAGAGTAAATGAAGAGGGCAGAGGCGAACAAGAAAACTGGGACTCACGAAGAGAACAAAGTGCCACACCAGAAAGAGACAATTTACATTCTTTGGTCATGTCACGAGAAGGAGAAAACTGGCGTACATCGTGACAGTAGGAAAATTGGTGGGGTGGAAATGCAGAGGGAGACCGAGAGAACAAATACTGGACAGTCTGACATTATGGCATGGAGGATCATTCCAAATCAAAACAAAATGTGAAACAACAAGCCTACATTTTAGTCAAATAAATAATGACAAGATATTTACATTTCAAATAACAAATATATACTATTAGAACTTAATAAACACTATATCGATAAACATTCTGTGTTTTTTTTTCGTTGGCACAGGAGCGGAGCAAAAAATGGGATGACCCGTTTGCTATGAAGCTGAAACTAAGACTACCAGACTACCAATAAACACTATATATCCCAATTATAACCCTAAAGGTTCAACAGGATATTTCGAAAAACTACTATCTACACTACAGGATCATCTATGTCAGAGATGACTGAAAGTACAAGAGACAGAAGGTTGTGTATAGACATGACTACCAACGCCACACGATGTAGACTTTAAGAAGAAGATCTTATCATTGAGATTTTAATCCTACAAACTTTAATCCCGGAGGGGCACATCTAAAAAAAACGTTCTGCTAAGGAAGTGGGCAAGTGGGTGTGGAATGGAAGAAAGGAACTCTTCAGCGTCTCTGAATGTTTGCTGTGCTGGAAGCTCGCGATTTGTCAACACACCGTTAAAAAAAGTGAAGTTAACAGTATTTTAGATGTGAATAGAAACTTCTCGGTGTGCTAATCATGGCAGCAGTATTTTCTCACGTAGAAGCTGATATCGCAGACGATTTACTAAAGAGGTTTCCTCAGGAATTTGATTTTGATGCAATGCTGAGAAAGGTTTGTGAAGATGCTGGCGTCTCGATTGTAGACAAGAGTGATGCTAGGGGTAATGCTTCAACGAAGTATAGACTGCAGGTGAGTAAAACTGCTCATTTGTATTTTTCTGTGTAACTTATATGTAAATAACAAACTTACTAATATATCGTTAAATGATTAAAATAGAAAGTAATATTATTTACAGAGTGATCATCAAAAACCGTATATCCTACTCCCCCCTGCTCATCACAATGGACCCAACCGTATACTGTAAACGCCATAATAAAATGGCGTTACAGAGTTGAGACTTTGTGATCTCGGGACATCTTAAGTATAATGCAAGAATTTACAGAAATTAACCGACTGTATGTAAAACTATTAAAGTAACTGCCATTTATAAAATTCTTGAGGCAGGAGCGAGGGAGAAAGTAAAATAAACACTTTATAAAGGGAGAAAACTAGCCTGCCTCTGCTATGTCTGCCAATAGTCAAGCCAAGCAGTGCAGGTTCTTAAACTTCAGCCAGTCTGCTAGTCAGATCCACGCCCCCTTTGTGGGCTCCTGCGTAACCGCTGGACCACCCTTGTGACTTCAAGAGTGGCAACCCGGATGGCAGACTTATCATGATCAAGTGCCTTGCCAGCTGACCTAGGCGTTCATGCATTTCCACAGATCTCAGTCTTTGGTGTTCTGGATCAGTTCCATTGATGGTATTCTAGTCCTCCATGCCACTGTCTCAAGGCATTCACCATCGTTTCTCTTGGTCTGCCTCTGCCTCTTCTACCAGTGATCTTTTCAGCTGTAACATTATTTTTCTAGTGCTCCTTTTTTTATCACATGACCAAAGAACTTTGTCTCCTTCTCATTGTTGTATATAATGTTCTACTTTCATTAGCCATTTCCAGGCAATCATTGTTAGTTATTCTGGCAGTTCAAGGTATTGGCAGGATGGCAGACTAACAGGATAAAACCCAAATACCTCATTGAAGATCTAAAGAAGTTAAAACTAGGGCACTCTTAACTTCTGACATATAACCAGATTGTGACTGGTACCATCAGTATATTAGAACTCTGCGCTGGCTGCTGAAGTTGAGGACGGAGCACACATGGGAATGCCCCAAGTGCTGTGATGTCAATTCTGGACTCAATTCATAACTTCTGTACCAAGTATTACTGTCTAGTCGTGTGTGGGTAAGAGCTTAATGATTAGATCACAGGGATGCTGTCAGATGTGCTTCTCATCATGAATAGCTTTCAACCTGCGATGTGTTCTCTTACACTTTATGTTTGCCCACAACCTGCTAGAGAAATCTGGTTTGTCTGTATGCACCTTTCCATGTGTAGTCCTTCTGCATTCACCATTATTGGGGTGGCTGCCATGGTATGTTGTGGTTTATAGCTAGCTGAAATATGTGCATCTTTCTGCCCATTTCATCAGATTGCAGTCAGAATCATAATTAGTTGCCTTTTATGACATGTGAATTAGAGGCCATTGATCTATTCTTTTTTTGGTTACATCTAACATTTTCGAGCCCAGAAAGAGAGTGATTCCCTTCCTGGTCTAAATTTCCCTAACCCCCTACGTCCCACAGAAGAATGCAGCCTACATCCAGTTCTGCATGTTTCAGGACCGCTAAAAATGCTCATATCCTGTAATATAGAACAAACAGGATATCGCCGGCCGGTGACTTCAACTAGTAAAATGTTGCGTGTTGTTGTCTGGTCACTAAACTTGACACCCTAGCACAAGCCCTGCGACACAGCAATTTATGAATGGGTAGGGAAATCAATCTCTTTTTGGGCCCGAAAACGTTAGTTGTAATCTGTTTTTTTCTCTAACCAGAGCCCAAACAGATATTTTGCTCTATGTATATCAAGATCATTGAAAGTATATCACTGACACTTTTTTTAAAAATAGTGGTTATTTCCTTTTTTGGGCATGTGCTGAGCAAACTGTGACCCAAAGTAACACATGATGCATTCCTCGTTACAGAGAAAGTTAACAGGACTATGAAGGTAGCTCAGTACAAAACATGAACATCTTATAAGATTGTTGTAATTTACAGGGAAAAAGTCAGTCACATATCACATTTGTCTTGGAACTTAATAGAGTTTGTGTTATTTGAACAGTCACATACCACGCATTTCTTGGACAGTTAATGCTCTTTGAATAATTAGAATATTCAAATGATTTTTCAGATTTGTTATTTCATTCTTCATTTTTCCTTTGCACTTGCTGCTTCCTGCAGAATGTTAAATGTGTAAAACTTACACTGATCTTCTTCTTTTTCTCAAGTCGTATATTGCCTTTCAGTGTCAGGCTTTAAACAGGCATCAGATGGTGTGCACTACATCTTGCATACAACCGTCAACTACTTTGGAAAACACTAAGGGCCAATGGAGTTAGCCATCAGCTAGTAAACATATGTAAATGTATTTATTACAGTAGTCATGGTGTGGTTAGAACAAATGCCGGAGTGACAGGAAACATTCTCTTTATAATCTGGAGTCCAACAGAGATGCTTTCTAGCCCCCCCCCCTTCCACACCTCTTTTCCCCTACTATTTATCATGTATATAGATCAAACAAGTCAGTAGAGCACCCCAAATTAACAAGGACAGTGAGTGCACAAGGAACTTGAACTCCTGACCTGATAATGGCAAGGGACCAATGGCTTTCTCGTCGCCTGTGCTAGTAACAGCATTCGGTAAAGGACCAGCTACATAATGATGATGATTATTATTTTAGTACCATTTTCTTTCCTAATATTTTTGATATAATTATATACTGATATAAAAGTAAAATGTAAAGGTTCCTTTCCCACACCTTAAGGTGTATTGGTAATATAGGGCTAGACCTATATTTTTATAGATCAATGTGCATTTGGTGGGTGATGTGGTCAGCATAACCCTGGCCGCCTTTACTTACCAGGACTGCACCGGGTACCCACTCAAGGCTGGGTCAACCTGGGAGTCGAGGTCATTTAAAAAAAAAAAAGAAGTCTGGCTTTGTCAAGATGTACTTATATAAGAAGGTTAGTTGCGTATCCTTTTACAGGACATTGCAGAACCAACCCCAGCATTTTTTGGCTGTTTTTTTTTTTTTTTTCTAGGCAAATTTGTCTCCAGTAGTTTGCCATTGCTTTCTGGACGGTCGGCTTCTTGATACAACCGGCAAAACCAACGCAAAGTGCAAGGCCCGCAGCTGGGATCGAACCTGGCACCCCGGCATTATGAAGCGCGTTTGCAACGCCTAAGCCACAGATGTACTTTTGTTTAATTACATATTTATACCCTAACAGTTATCACATTTCAGATTACCTGTTGCTAAACCATATATCTCACCAATAGAAGTTCAACATTAACTAGTTGATCACCACAGAAGTCTAAGATTAATTAGTTGATCACCACAGAAGTCTAAGATGAACTAGTTGATCACCACAGAAGTCTAAGATGAACTAGTTGATCACCACAGAAGTCTAAGATGAACTAGTTGATCACCACAGAAGTTTAAAATTAACTAGTTGATCACCACAGAAGTCTAAGATTAACTAGATCACCACAGAAGTTTAAAATTAACTAGTTGATCACCACAGAAGTCTAAGATTAACTAGATCACCACAGAAGTTTAAAATTAACTAGTTGATCACCACAGAAGTCTAAGATGAACTAGTTGATCACCACAGAAGTTTAAAATTAACTAGTTGATCACCACAGAAGTCTAAGATTAACTAGATCACCACAGAAGTTTAAAATTAACTAGTTGATCACCACAGAAGTCTAAGATTAACTAGATCACCACAGAAGTTTAAAATTAACTAGTTGATCACCACAGAAGTCTAAGATTAACTAGATCACCACAGAAGTTTAAAATTAACTAGTTGATCACCACAGAAGTCTAAGATTAACTAGATCACCACAGAAGTTTAAGATTAACTAGTTGATCACCACAGAAGTCTAAGATTAACTAGATCACCACAGAAGTTTAAGATTAACTAGTTGATCACCACAGAAGTCTAAGATTAACTAGATCACCACAGAAGTTTAAAATTAACTAGTTGATCACCACAGAAGTCTAAGATTAACTAGATCACCACAGAAGTTTAAAATTAACTAGTTGATCACCACAGAAGTCTAAGATTAACTAGATCACCACAGAAGTTTAAGATTAACTAGTTGATCACCACAGAAGTCTAAGATGGACTAGTTGATCACCACAGAAGTCTAAGATGAACTAGCTGATCACCACAGAAGTCTAAGATTAACTAGATCACCACAGAAGTTTAACATTAATTAGTTAATCACCACAGAAGTCTAAGATTAACTAGTTGATTACCACAGAAGTCTCAGATTAACTAGTTGATCACCACAGAAGTCTCAGATTAACTAGTTGATCACCACAGAAGTCTAAGATTAACTAGTTGATCACCACAGAAGTCTAAGATTAACTAGTTGATCACCACAGAAGTCTAAGATTAACCAAATGAGTCAACTCATGATGGATGCCTGTGTGGGTTCTGGGGCCCTCTTGTGGGGAAAACAAGAATAGAACCACTGCCTCCCCAACAAGAATGTCGTAGGAGACAGCTGACTGGGGGCATCCTTCCAAGTTGGAGTGCATCTACCTGAGAGGCAAAGAACTAATAGCCTGCATGCAAATAGCAAGATCTGTAAAATGGATATGCATTCAGCACTTAGGTTCTAAAACAAGATTATTAAAGTCTGGAGGTGGATGAACAACCAGGACTTTCCGCCAGAGCTTGAAGTTGGAGTGCATCTACTTGAAAGGCTAAGAACTAATAGCCTGCATGCAAATAGCAAGATCTGTAAAATGGATATGCATTCAGCACTCAGGTTCTGGAACAAGACTTAAGTCCGGAGGTGGATGAATAACCAGAACTTTCTGCCAGAGCTTACAGCTGGTAAGCGCGGAGAAGAAGAAGAGCTTGTGATGGAGAGTTGCACAGTTTAGCAAGAGGTAGTTTGATTTGTTTATTTCAGCTGGACAGATTCATGTTTTTTACAGGATTATTAAGTTTGTCAAAATACTTGATAACATGGAAACTTTGGTTTTTGTTTTTACAGGGTTTGTGGTTGGCAATGGAAAAAGCTTACAAACACCTTGTAACTACTTTAGCACTTTATGGAACACGCTTGCCGGATGTGTTTTCTGAACAAAACAAGCCCAGAATTGATGAAAACGGATATGAGGCAGGTGATGGTATGAATGATGATGAGACCGACAAAGATTATCACCCCACTGTAAGAAATATTTTGAACGATATATTTGGGGATGGCAGAAGGGTCAGACGGCCTAGAAAATCGGCATGGCAAAATAAAAAAGTTGATGATCAGGATGAAATTAATTTTGAGGAGGAAGAAAATGATGAGGATTCTTTAGCAGAGCAGCCTGAACCTCTTGTTGCAACTGCAGAACCAGAAGCAAAAAAGGATGTAGAAAATGTGGAGAATGAAGATGGAGAAACTCAAATGGTGAATGGCAGTGAGAACAACTCAGGTACAGCAGAAGTAGAAAATGCCAAGCATTCTAAAAGGGGACGGCCTAGAAAAAATAAATCTCCATTCCATTTGCATGTTAAGAAGATAGTGAAGAAACGAGGGCCGTACAAAAATCGGCGGGTGGTCATCCCTGTTAAATCAGCGAGTCCAAATGAGCTGCTGACCTCTCGCAGGAGAGGACGACCAAAAGTGTGTGACGATGAGGGAAGGTCAGACTTTCCTTGCCCAGATTGCAGTTTCGTCGCCAAAAAGCATGCGACGCTGCGGAGTCATCGATTACGGATGCATTTATCCTCACCCACTAAGTGTGATGTATGCAGCAAGGTGTTCCCAAATAAACGATACATGTTGCGGCATCGAGCCTCCCACGTGGCCCCTCAGCACTGCTGCGATGTTTGTGGAAAGATGTATAAAATTAGAAAAGCTATGCTCGAGCATCGCAAGACTCATGATACTACTTACAAAAAGACAAAAGTCAAATGTGAACATTGTCCAAAGGTGTTTTGCAATCGCTATATTCTAGAGTGCCATATCAGGGATGTTCATATGGGGCAAAAAAAAAGTTATTTGTGTTCAACCTGCGGCAAAAGTTTTACTACAAAACATTCACTTGCGGAACATACCAACGCTCACACTGGAGTCAAGCCGCACACTTGCGAACATTGCGGCAAGTCTTTCTCCTACGAGTCTGCCTTAAGAGACCACAGATACACTCATACTGATGATAAACACTTTTGGTGCAACCATTGCCAGAAAGGTTTCAGTCAGCGTTCAGGACTTAAGATGCACATGAGAATTCACAGGCAACATAAAATGTTTATCTGTTCAGAATGTGGTAGAGGATTTACTCAGAAGCAGGCGCTGCAGCGTCATGAGAGAGTACACAAGGGAGAGAAGCCATTTGTCTGTAGACACTGCGGGAGGTTTTTTACTGATGCCTCTATCATCCGGAGACACTTAATCCTTGTGCACAAAATACATAAGGATGCCAACAACTGGCGGGAGGATATAGTCTGTACCGTTAAAAATCAGAGCGAGTACCAGGTACAGAAAATCGATGAAGATGATTCAGTCTCAGAATCAGAAAAAGAAAAAGAAGAAATTCTGAAAGCTGTCGGGGTACCAACTCGAAATACAAAGGGACCAAGTCGAGCATTTTGTAGAACTTATCCTAGGAGAGTTGCACTTTTGGATGATGAAGGAAACATTATAGCACCACCTGAGATGCCCCCAAGGCCACCCGTACAGCGAACAAAGATACATGATGCTGGATCGTTAATAGGGCAGCCTAAAAACCTTGTAGGTACTGCAGCTACCAATACATCTTTAATTCTTGTAGGTGAAAACAGTTCGGATATGGATTCCAACTCACAGGTTCTCGGTCAGAGATACGTTGAAGCTCCTCAGTGGGATACTTTAACTGGGCATCTGACCCGAGCCGCTACAACTCATATAGAACATGTGATCTTAGATGATACTGCGCAGCATGAAATCCAGCGAGGTATTGAACATGTTCAGAATCTTCCTAAGATTGTGAAATATGAAGCTTTACAACCAGATACTGTGATTTCTTCCAACAGCCACAGTATCTTGTCTCATGCACAGACCAGCCAGAGTCCTAGCTCCAGCCCTCTATCCTTTGCTGTCCAGCCAGCGTCTCATGCACGGGCTCTGGAAGCTTCATTTGAATCCCTAAATCCTCAGGCAGCTCACTCAGGAAATCAGTATTATGATGGTAGATCAGCAGGTCATGCGGGTACTTCGTGGTCATCCATGTTTTATTATACACAGCTGGCTAGTCAGTTCGGCATGAGCATAAATCCAGAATACCCTTGTGTTGGAGGCACTTCTCCCAGTGTTACTTCCACCGGTCACCTCACTCAGTATGCCACCCATTTAACCTCCAATCATCAGTCAAGCCCCACCACTCTCATTCTTCAGTCACAGCCTCATAACATCCATCTCGACAGTTCTAAGCCAGATGAGCATAGGAACCAATCTCATCCTACCCAGAACACTTTGCATTCTACTTCTGGGCTTACTCTCTCTGTGGCTGCCTCCCATGGGCTGAAGCTAGAGATGGCCACAGATGCAGAGTCACTTCATCATGCAGACTTCCTGCCGCATCACAGTCCTACACATACTCTCAGCACTGCAGATAGCCATCATGTGACCACCGTTGAACACCTGACCTCCACTCTTGGAGATCCACAGGACATGATGGCTCGATCGATGGGTATTCAGATAACTGCTTCCAGACAATCACCTCCTGACATTCCATCTCGAAACTCCATGATGCACAGCCTTAAACACAAATAATCAAATATTTCTTGTCTTCTGTTGTGATTATTTTTAAATGCTGTTAACTGTTTCTGGTATGATATGGAAGCTTTTCATACTTGCCTTAAATCAATGACTTTTGATAATCTTTGTTTTTGTTAACATAAATAGGGAGCAACTGCAGTTAAGGTTATGATAGAAGGTGCTAAATACAATATAAAATTTGAAGAAAAAAACAGTTTTGCGTCCGTGGATTACGCATTGTGAATCCAACTCGTAATTCCAACATACCGCGATCAAAACCCACTGCTGGCTGAGTGGATTTTTATCATGGTACGAGGCGTCGCAGGTCGACTCAGCCTTAAATGGGTACCAGGATGTATGTCCTGGGGAAGTAAAGACGGACGACGTAATGCTGACCACATTACCCACCTAGTGCCAATTGTTCTGCAAAAATATGGGTCCTCTTCCCATATGCCCGATGCGCCTAAGGCGGGAAAAGGGATCTTTACTTACAACCAGTTTTATATTTTCGTTTCATGGTGACTTTGGCCATGGGGACTCTTTCGGCTTAAGAAACGCCTGACGTATGAATGACTTTGCCCACTGATTCATAATCTGTTTAAATCACCATTGATCATTGGCATCATCAGAGCTAATAGGTTGAAATGGCTGGGTCATATTGAGAGAATGTTAGATGACAGAGAGGTAAAAACCACATACAAAAGGGAGATAAATGGTCGTAGACCACGAGGCAGACTAAGAAGATGATGGAGAGATAATATCCAGAGAGACCTGCAAACACTTGGTGTTCGCAACTGGAAAGAGAAGGCCAACCAGAGAGATGAGTGGAAGCGGGTGATATCTGCAGCAATGAACCTCAAGGGCTCAGAATGCTGAAGAAGAAGAAGAAGAAGATTGATAAAGACAGGTTGAAAAAGTCAGTTGTATTTGTCCACGTCTATTCCATTCAATCTGTTGAGCTTTCTAGTCACATTTTATGTTCTTTTAGTACTTTTTTTGTTTTTGTTAAGTATGTATATTAAGTCAGTAGGAACCATAGTAGTGCAGTGGCTAAATGCTTGCCTGCCGGACTGAAGATCTTGACTTCGAAGGATGTGTATCAGGATTTGTAATAGACACAGGGCAGTGCTATTCAACTGGCTGTGCACGGGCCAAATTTGACCCACAATAGGCCTAGCAATAGGCCCTCTGATTGTTGCTGGTTGTTTTATATGAATTATCTTTCTGTGCTGGGGCTTGGCATCTTGTTCGTGATGATCCCCATTGTCAGCCTTCTGGCCCCTGGGTAAACTTAGTTGAATAACTCTTTCCCCTGTGGGTTCCATAGCTCAATTGGGGTGGGGTGGGGGGGGGGGAATAATCCCACTGCCCCCCCCCCCCATCAAGCATGTCATGTAAGGCATCTAATAAGGGGTGTTTCCTGTGAAGTCAGAGTGCATCCTCCTGAGCAGAACTCAAGTTCTGAAACAAGACCAAAGTCCCAAAGTGGATGAACAGCCAGAACTTTCTACTGGAGTTTACAGCCAGTGAATCCTAAGAAGAAGAAGAATAACTCTGTCCTAAGGCTTCTAAGTCGAGGCTGCATAAAAATGGGTACCAAGAATTGTCTTGGGAAGTAAAGAAGCTCTGAGTGATGTTGACCTCACCGCCCACTGAGTGATGTTGACCGTCACCGCCCACTGAGTGATGTTGACCTCACCGCCCACTGAGTGATGTTGACCTCACCGCCCACTGAGTGATGTTGACCTCACCGCCCACTGAGTGATGTTGACCTCACCGCCCACTGAGTGATGTTGACCTCACCGCCCACTGAGTGACGTTGACCTCACCGCCCACTGAGTGATGTTTACCTCACCGCCCACTGAGTGACGTTGACCTCACCGCCCACTGAGTGACGTTGACCTCACCGCCCACTGAGTGTTGACCTCACCGCCCACTGAGTGATGTTGACCTCACCGCCCACTGAGTGCTAGTTATCTGTAAACAAAAAAATATGAGTCTTCGTCAGGGCCTGAACCCACAACCCACAGATCCGTAGATCAGCGTCCAGCTGCTAGACCACAGCGGCTCCTGGGGGCCAATTAGTCTATTTTAAAAAATATGAGTCTTGCACTATATGCCCAATTCACCATTGGTGTGAAAAGGTTTTTTTTTTTTTTTTTTTAAACATTAAGTAGTCAGAACTTACTTTGTTATTTCATATGCATGTGTTTTGGTTTGAAGAATGTATGCTTTTATTACACAGCTGTTAAAGTTGGATGTATGTTTTTAATGCACAGCTGTTGAAGTTGGATGTATTGTTTTATCTGATATTTCATGTGCAAGACAATATACATGTAGAAACAGTCAGTCGATTTGGGAAAAGTTATTTGGAGGCTGCGGGGATGTTAGTTTTATACAATTAAGCTTGATCTGTAAAACAGTTGTGCACTGGAACAAGACAAAATTCCAGAAGTGGATGAAAAACCAGGACTTTCTGCTGGCGTCTGCAACTGGTTAACACGAAGAAGAAGACTAAAAAAAGTATGGTGGAGATCTCTGGGGAGAAACTGACTCACAAGGGAAGAGTTTACCCTCATCGAAAGGAGACAATCTTAATTTTCTGGTGGCATAATGAGAGGGGGAAAGCTTAGGTATTTCATGACAGCAGAATGGCTGGGAGGGATGAGAGGCAGAAGGAAACCAAGAGAGAATATGCAGGACAGTCTGGCAATATGACATGACAGAACATCTGTGTCAGAATTAATTGAAGTTACACGTGTCACAGGGTTTTGGATAGACATTATTACCAACACTACACGACATGGACTCATGCTACCAGTGCCAGACATGGTCACTCACAACAAACCAGAACAGAAAGTTAGTAACCATGGAAATGAGATTGAGGAGGGCTGCAGGAATGTCTAGATAAAATCAGGAACAAGGTCATGAGAGAAAAATGCAGGGCAGAACTAATTCTTCTTCTTCTTCTTCGATCTCCGCAGCTGTAAACTCCAGCAGAAAGTTTTAGTTGTCATCTACCTCTAGACTTCAGTCTTGTTTCAGAACCCCTGAGTGTTGCAAACACACCCATTTGACATATCTGGCTTATTTGTATGCATACTATTGGTTCCTTACCTCTCATGCAGATGCCCTCTGACTAGGAAGCAAATGCTCCTAATCTGTCACCTCCTGTGACATGTTTGTTGGGGGGGGGGGGGGGGGGGGGGTAGTGGGTCTAATGGGTCTATTCTTTGTTCACCAAAATGGAGCCCCTCTAGAACCCACACAGAGAAGTGTCAGAATTGATTGACAGTTATTGGGACAGAAGAAGGTTGTGAACAGACATAATTACCAGCCCCACATGGTATGGATGCAGCTTCTTTAAAGGTGTAGTTCTCTATGTGTGTTCTGGAGCTCCTTTGTAGTGGGATAAAAAGACCTCACTGCCCACTAACAAGCATGTCATAAAAGTCGACTGTTTAGGGGTATTTCCTTCGTAGTAGAATATACGTACCTGAGAGGTGAAGAATCAACAGTTTGCATATAAATAAGCCAGATCTTTAAAATGGCTGTGCAAACAAAACTCAAGAATGAAGTCTAGAAGTGAACTAACAACTAGAACCTTCTGCTGGAGTTGACAGCTGAGGAGCGAAAAATAAGAATATAAGGTGTAAAAAATGTGTACTCAAACAGAACTGCAGGTTATACCAGGTTGGGGTTGTCATTACAGGGGCCCCAGTTATAACCTTTCTGGAGGTTGAACAGAATCTCTGGTGCTTGCCCTGTTGTCTTGCCATTCAGATTGAGATGTTATAATGCCCGGAGGTGGAAAATTGAAGGCAGGAAGATGTAGTAAATAGAACTGTACAACCACATGTACACAAAATTCAAGATAGGTGTATCAGCCATGTGCACCTGTGGAAATGTGCCCCAGACAGCAGAGCATGTACACCAGGACTGCACCGATTTTGACACATTAAGGCAAACCTTTTGGCCAGAAAGAACAGTGGAACGTAAACTCTATGGACCACTGAATGAACAAACAACGACAGTGAAATTTATACAAGAGACAAAACTGCTGATATAGACAACTTTTTTCAGGCGAACGAAAGAAGAAGAACAACAACTGTACAAAGGGGACTACTTCAACTGCAAAACAATCAGATGTCAGACATTGTTTGGTGATCAGATCAGTGTTAACAACATCACCCCCTTAGTGCTGATTGTAGAAATCTAGGTAGCCACGGTGACGCAGTGACTAGAATTCTGGCCAAGTAGTCACTACAGCCTATATTTACCACTCTTTTGTAGTGTGGAGGGGGGGGGGGGGGGGGGGTCTTTAAGCTTGGGGATTTAGGCCTCCATGGCCAGTGCATTCAGCAGGGGCTATGCAGGTTAAGATTTTTTGTGTGCCTCCGACAGGAAAACCCTCATAACCTCACACAGGATTTAGACCTGGTGGTGAAAACCCAGTGTTCCTAACCGTTCAGCCAGATGCTTCTGCTGTTGAATTGGTAAAGGGTTCAAAACAGGGTAGAGTTTTAAAATCTGTAGGCTAAACTAACCTGAATGTACAGGTTGACATAAAAAACAAATCTGGCAACCTTCAGACCTGAGTGCCAGAGTTGTGAAAATGGCAGATATTTTAATGGTTATATATGTTGTGTATATTTGACAGAAAATGACTACTTGCTTAGTCCTTTAAAGACATACAGTTTAACACTAAATAAAAGCAAATGAAATTTTAAGTCAAATAGTTCCTCTGAATTTGAATTAAACAAATAAAAGAAAAAGTCAGAATTTTAATTTGAAAATTTGCTCCGAAATCCATGCCAGAAATCTGAAAGAACCTGCTTATTGATGGGCAAATTTTTTATTGGCAACCTGTACCAGAAAATTCTCTAGGAAGTAAAGGAAGCCAGCATGTGGGAGAAGGCTTCAAGTGTAAATCTGAAAATTGTGTCAGTAACCGAGCCATTGTCTTGTAACCTGTCACCATTGTTGTTAAGGATGTTAAGAGTGTTAAGCACCTGCCATCGACAGTTTGAAGATGGCTGTCCCACTTATGATTTGCATCAAAGATGAGCAGTGTGTGTTCTATTACCGGTTCTTTGATCATTGAATGGGCACAATTAATTGGCAAAGTGCTGCTATGATGGTCCATGCCTATCAGTCCTATTAAAAAAAACCTTCATTGGCTGCAGTAAACTCTTGGGTCACTAATGTGTGTGTGCCTGATCCAGTCGTGAACAGTCTGTCATAGAAGTTATGCCATTTGGAAACTTCCTGCTGCACTCATATACACTTGCTGAACTGACAGGAATGCCTCACTATGCTGAACCTTCATTCGCTGGTGAATTTTTATGTTTCACCCCTTTAGTGATAAAAAACAAACAACAACACAGATCACAGAACACTGCTCCTCTTTGGTGCCTTTAAACTATCATGATTTGACATCCTTAACAACAATATTGATTGGTTACGAGAGAATGGCATAATTATTATAATTTCTGTCGCGCTTTGAAAGTTGAATGTTGAATTAAGAATCGACATCACAGCACTCGGGACATCCCCATGTACACTCTGTCCCCATCTTTAGCAGCAAGCAAAGAGTTCCACTTCCTATGGCACCAGTAACACTTTTGAGGTTTTCATATGAAGCGGCCTCACAGTTTATCACATGACACATTGAGGGCTGCTTGGTATAAGAATACAGGACTAGTTCCAAACACCCAGTACACCAAAAAGTGTAGAAATGGGACCCTTTTTTATTGTTAGAAATCAAGGAGAAACTAACATTAGTTTTCTAAGAATCAATGAGTAAATCAAGACTTGACATGACTGTGTTCTAAGAAAGAATGATTAAATCAAGACTTGAAATCACTGTTTTCTAAGAATGAATGAGTAAATCAAAACTTGATATCACTGCACTCAGGATAGTCCTACACATGCTCCCTGCCCTTCCTCTGTGGCTGATAACGAGTCAATGTGCCAACAGTACCCGCTGCAACCTGATTAAAAGTCCGCCTATGTTCCCGAAGTAGATGAACCAACAGAAATTTCTGTCTGAATTTTCAGCTAGTGAACACCAAAAAGAAGAATTAGGGTGCTGTTTTATTTGTAAATATACAGGATATCTTATTAAGTTTCCATACATAGGAAAAATATACATTTTTGTAGTTTATGAAAACCATACATACCAGCTTTAGGACTGAGTAATCTGCCCTTACATTCATTGGCCTATATACCAAAATCACCCAAGTGCATCTTTGCCATTTTCATCTCAGTGCATTTTCAGGTCTGTCTTCTTGTCACTTTACAATATGCCACAGGTACACATTTTCAGGTCTGTCTTCTTGTCACTATTTATGATATGCCACAGGTACTCATTTTCAGGTCTGTCTTCTTGTCACTTTACAATATGCCACAGGTACACATTTTCAGGTCTGTCTTCTTGTCACTTTACAATATGCCACAGGTACTCATTTTCAGGTCTATCTTCTTGTCACTATTTATGATATGCCACAGGTACACATTTTCAGGTCTGTCTTCTTGTCACTTTACAATATGTCACAGGTACTCATTTTCAGGTCTGTCTTCTTGTCACTTTACAATATGCCACAGGTACACATATTTATTCCTGCCTCAAATAGGTCAAAATAAAGTCTTACTTGCGTTGCTTCATTAAAATTCTACCACAAACAGGGGAAATCCACGGGTCACGGGACAGTCTAATATTTCAAGGGATGGTAGATAGACTGCATGCAGTTGTGGGACCTAGGCTGCTTTCTGTCGTGGGAAATAAGTGAGTTGGGGTTAGGGCCAGTTATAGATGTTGTGGGGTCATTAAAAGCATCAGAAAGCCGGGAAACCCAGTCTTACCACCATCTTAAATGTTGGACTGTCCTGTGGTGTCATCTGGGGTAGGATATTAACAAAGCACCTACTGTTTTTGTAACTACACAGTTTTCTCCCCCCAGATATTTTTATGTTAAAATGTGATTTTCTTAAACAAGGGTTTGGCACACAGGTGATGTTGGCCTAATGCCACCAGCATGTCTTATGTGTCTTCCAACCATTTTCACTGAATGTCAACTCTCTTCTTTTTTTTTCCCCAGATGAAACTGTTTGTAAAAAATACATATGGTTTTTCTTGCAGCAGAGGTTTGGTTATGGCTCCAGAGATAATCTTTGCACGATGAAAGGTAACCTCCCCAACTGTGTTTCAGGGCCCAGTTTGGCTGAGGGGGGGGGGGGGGGGGGGGAAAGAATAGACCCCCTAACAAGAAAAAGGTGACCAGTTAGGAGTTTACTGAAATAAAATGTGCCAGGCTGACAAGGCAGATATTGCAGCCTAGCTGTAAACCACAACATTGTGTATCATTTGCAGTGAGCCTCCATCATCTGGAACTTCACACCTGAGCACGCAGAAGTAAATCGTAATGAAAGAGCTGACCAGCTGGCAAGTAATGCACCACTGCAGACGGGAAGAAGCATGGACAGCATCAACGCTGTAGAGACTAGGTTAGGGGATAATGGCAAATCTCTGATGCTAACACCACTGTGTGACCGAGGAGTTGAGCTTGGTGAAGCATGTCTGTGTCGTTTCAAGATAAAGCCGGGAGTTACTATAACTAACTCCTCATGGAAACAATCGGTAGAGGTACTTTGGAGTGGCTGCTGCATCGGAGGACTGAGCACACATGGGGATGCCCAATGTTTGCTCAGTCCTCCGATGCAGCAGCCACTCCAAGGTGCAATGTGCAAAAATGTCCATTGTCATAACATAACGTAACATAACATAACGTAACAGTGCATCAACAGCCATTTTTAAAGCCAGACACAGAAGAAGAAAAAGAAGAAGTAATTTAGTAAACCAGAATTACAAAAGACAGTGAAGTTCATACTAGAGACAAAATTGCAGAAATAGATAATCTTTTTCAAGCGAACAGAAGAAAAAAGAAAAAGTAAACGATGAGCTGTAAGATTATATGTATGTCTATATATCTGAGGGGTAATGATGATATAAATTTCACTGATATGCCTCAGAACAGGACATAACAAATTCAGTTGTCACTTGCACACACTGCTTAAGATCGGTTGTATGCAGCAGCTGATGTACCTGCGGATGAGCATCTCAGACTGCAAAATGCAGGGTTAGTCAAAATGATGGATACTCTTTCATTCCTGTACATTTCTTTGAATATACATTATATATTAATAATGTACACACAAGAGAGAGAGAGGAAGGTCTAAAGTTGACAAACTTTTTTATTATAGAGGTTATAGATGTTCAACAACGCTGCTCGGAAAACATCTAAGCATCCACCACCGGTACTAAACTGAAGGGTCCTTGGTGGCATGAATGTGCACACTTGAGTGGTTGGTTAAGCAACTGCGCTCTAGCAGTAGTATTCAAAACTTTAGACTTTTCCCTCTCTCTTATATGTATATTATTAATATGTAACATGTATTCAAGGAAATATATGTGAATGAAAGTGTATCCATAATTTTGAATAACCCTGTGTATACAACGGACAGCTGTATTCAGATTGCCGAAGCACCAAATGATGTGTAATTATCTCTTCCTCATGCGTCCCAAACAAAGTTTAGTGTGTAGTCTTTTGTCAAAGAATACTACAGAAATCTGCATACCAAAGTGGCAACTTCACCAGCAGCTGGGGGTGCCAGAATCTAGGGCTCAGGCACCTTCCCTGGCCCACCATAAATAAAAAATTTTAAAAGGGCCTAAGATCTAAACCTAATTTCATGCAATTCATATATGCTGTTTTCAGTCATGACCTGGTTGATGTGTGGCCCCGTGCGTGTGTGTGGGTCTGAAGATATTACATATTTTACCAAGTCATAGTACTCTTCAGTGCTTCGTAGAGATACAAATATTTGTGAGAGGACTGAATGAAAAATCTGCTACCAGTCCCCAACACCCAATGATTTGCTTCGTGAGTCCAAAGGGGATTAGCCAAAATCTGCTGTCCCATTTACACTCAGTGCTTCCTGAGTATTTAAAGGAGATTATGAAAATCATCTACCAGTCATGTACACTCACTGCTTCCTGAGTATTTAAAGGCCTGTTTTATTATGTTTACCAAATCATCTGTTTTGCCTGGGTCATACAACACTCATATGCTTCCTGAGTATTCAAGGAGATTATGAACAATCATTCTACCAGTTCATGTACACTATAGTGCTTCCTGACTTTAATTAGTAGAGGGATTATGACAGATCATTATACCGGTCATGTACTTGCTCACTGCTTCTCTTGAGTACTTAGTTAAAGGGGAAAAGTCTCCATGGATATGGTACTTTGGTACCCTTTATAGGGTCTCCCTGGGGAAGTTGTCTAGCCGTTTGTCTCACGCTATGAAGACCATGGGTTCATTTTACAGTCTGCATCGTTTGGTTTATGGGTGCAGTTTTGTCAGAGATCCCTGGGGATCGTTGCATGAGCTATCCTTCCTGTGGAGGGGGGTCAAGCTATATTGAGTAAAGCCTAAAGCTATATATATATATATATATGTATGTGTGTGTGAAATTACATACTTTAACAAGGCTTAGGCCTCTTTAGGGAGGCCTTTTTAGGGGTCCCCCACAGAATACAAATATTTGTGAGAGGACTGAAAGACCCCTCTCCCGCCCCCACCACCCAATGTTTTCTTCTTGTCCACACCCTTATCCAGCATTGTTGTCTCATCCAGTGCTGCCTATCATTATATGGAAAGTCTGGGACTATGTTATACTTTTGTTACCATTTTGATTTTTATGTTTATAAAAGCCTGTTATTATGTTTACCAGATGTTCATCTGTATTTTGCCTGGGTATACAACATATATTCTTGACTTTGATCAGTTGGCAGGTTCAATTACAGATTAATTCCTGGGTGTTCAGCTTGTGTACTCTTGACTTTAATTAGTAGATAGGTTAAAATACAGAATAATTATGACTGGCAAATAACTTGCTCATATATACTCTTGAATTTTACTATGTCAACAGATTCAAACACAAATTAATGATGGCTGTATTGCTCATCTGTACTTTTGACTTTAATTAGTTAGCATTTTCAAACGAAATGGATAATGGCTTGGTGTGAAACACTTCTTTTTCTTCTTCTCTTCCACCTTGTACCTCATCGAAGTGTCGGGGGGAGGTATAAAACACTGATCATATATATTGTTGACTTTAATTAGTTGACATGTTCAAACACAAAAGATAGATTAATTATTACTGGGTATACAATCTTTTTATAGATATTTTGGACTTAATTAGTTGACAGGTTAAAATACAGAAAGATTATGCTTGGATATACAACTTGTTCGTATATACATATACATATGTGTATATACACACACACACACACTTTCTTGACTTTAATTATTTGACAGGTTCAAACAAAAATTTATGATGACTGTATAAAACACTGCACATATATACAAATGACTTTAATCAGTTGACAGGTTCAAACAAAAATTTATGATGACTGTATAAAACACTGCACATATATACAAATGACTTTAATCAGTTGACAGGTTTAAACACAAATTTATGATGACTGTGTAAAACACTGCACATATATACAAATGACTTTAATCAGTTGACAGGTTTAAACACAAATTTATGATGACTGTGTAAAACACTGCACATATATACAAATGACTTTAATCAGTTGACAGGTTTAAACACAAATTTATGATGGCTCAGTATACAACTTGTTCATATATATTCTTGAGTGTAATAAGTTGATAGTTTTAATTATATAAATAAATTATGATATTCTATACGATACTACGCCTTTGGGCATATAGGGCATAAATGGCTAGACCTATATTTTATAGACCAATGGGCACAAGATGGGTAATGTTGTCAGCATCACGCTGGCCGTCTTTACTTCCTGGGACTGCACCTGGTACCCACTCAAGGCTGGGTCGGCCTGGGAGCCAAGTTCATTTTTGAAAAAAGTCCGGTTCGGCCAGGAAGCGAATCCGCGACGAGCGTCTAACCGCTCCGCCACGGTGTTTCCCGAAACCGAGCCATATGGGATACAATCCAGCACAGTAAAATCGATCCTTTTAATGTTAACTTTATCCCAGCCAGATATAAATACTAGGTTTTTTAAATGTTTTTTTTTTGTTTGTTTAGAACGTAAAGTCATCTAGCTTGATCCTTACCATAATACCCATTGAATGCTGACTGGAGTTTTAAAATATGCGGCTAACACAATGCAACAGTCAATAAATATCCCTCAGGTATAGACAAAGTGTTCTGTACCTTTTCTTATCATTATCACATTAAATATTTATTGCATACATCAGGACATGGCGTTTTTCATGTTGCCTTTCGTTATTTAGTTATCAATATGGCCAGGTCCTCAGTCTTAGTTTCAGCTTGTCAAGGAGGGAAGCCTCGACAGGAGGGAAGCCTTGACAGGATGGGAAGTCTTGACAGGTGGGAAGTCTCGACAGGAGGGAAGCCTTGACAGGAGGGAAGTCTCGACAGGTGGGAAGCCTCGACAGGTGGGAAGCCTCGACAGGTGGGAAGCCTCGACAGGAGGGAAGTCTTGACAGGTGGGAAGTCTCGACAGATGGGAAGCCTTGACAGGAGGGAAGTCTTGACAGGTAGGAAGCCTCGACAGATGGGAAGCCTTGACAGGAGGGAAGCCTTGACAGATGGGAAGTCTTGACAGGTGGGAAGTCTCGACAGGAGGGAAGCCTTGACAGGTGGGAAGCCTCGACAGGTGGGAAGCCTCGACAGATGGGAAGCCTCGACAGGAGGGAAGCCTTGACAGATGGGAAGTCTTGACAGGTGGGAAGTCTCGACAGGAGGGAAGCCTTGACAGGTGGGAAGTCTCGACAGGTGGGAAGCCTCGACAGGTGGGAAGCCTCGACAGGTGGGAAGCCTCGATAGGTGGGAAGCCTCGACAGATGGGAAGCCTCGACAGGTGGGAAGCTTTGACAGGTGGGAAGTCTCGACAAGAGGGAAGTCTCGACAGGAGGGAAGCCTCGACAGATGGGAAGCCTTCACACGTGGGAAGTCTCGAAAAGAGGGAAGTCTCGACAGGTGGGAAGTCTCGACAAGAGGGAAGTCTCGACAGGTGGGAAGTCTCGACAAGAGGGAAGTCTCGACAGGTGGGAAGTCTCGACAAGAGGGAAGTCTCGACAGGTGGGAAGTCTCGACAAGAGGGGAGTCTCGACAGGTGGGAAGCCTCGACAGATGGGAAGCCTCGACAGGTGGGAAGCTTTGACAGGTGGGAAGTCTCGACAAGAGGGAAGTCTCGACAGGAGGGAAGCCTCGACAGATGGGAAGCCTTCACACGTGGGAAGTCTCGACAGGAGGGAAGTCTCGACAGGAGGGAAGCCTCGACAGATAAGTCTCGTCAGGAGGGAAGTCTCAACAGGAGGGAAGCCTCGACAGGTGGAAAGTCTCAACACGTGGGCAGATTGATCACTGTTCTTCTAATCTGGCAGCTTTTGCAGCATGTTTGGAACCTAACATATCTGTGTTAATTTTTCATTTGGAGTTAACAAAGCAGTCCGGGAGAGAGATCGTGCTGCACAAGGAACATATTGTCTCTACAATACTGATTAGGTGTTGTGTACGGAGGAGATGTTCTTCATCCCTGACCTTATCACCGAGATTTATGATTCCCATGATGCCTATAGTCTGAAAAGACTCAAAGGATCCGAAAACAACACTGTAAATGGTACTTTTTTTTTAAACTCACCACATTGCGGGGACTCCGAGACTTTGTGAGGAATTCCCAGGAAAGTCCAAGTTTATAGGTGTTAGTGTCAGTCAGTGTTTATTTCACACCTCTAACACCCCTAAACTGTTGGAATTTCCTGGAACTCACCTCAAAATTCTTAAGAGTCCCGGAGATATGATGAATTAAAAGAAAAGAACCTTGTAAATGATCAAACACAGTTAGGCCTATTCATTTGTCTCAGCATTCACTGGCAGTAAACTACTGCTGAAAGTTCTGGATGTTTGTCCCCTACTGGACTTCAGTTTTGTTACAGAACTTGATTACTGGTTTATTTTTTTGCAATTGGTTGTTCCATGCTGCTTAAATAGATACACTCCAACTTCGATTTGTCGACTCATACGACATGCTTGTTGGGGAAGCAGTGGGTCTAAGGTAAAGGTAAAGTCGGGAGATATGAACCAGCGTCATTGCACACGGTTATAAACCATAAGTGCTCTGCCACCAGTACGAACAGCTGATAAGAATTGTCTGCCTGTGTCGCCGTTCGCACGTAACTCTGTAGCTACAGCGACATTCCTCCATTTACCCCAGAGTGTCACTGTGGTACCCATTTCCTAGAGGCTGGATGAACCCCGGGAGCCGCTCGGTTTCGAACACCGACCGTGGCTGCAGCGAGTCGCAGCTGGATTTAAAAGCCAGCCTCGTATCGACTGAGCTAACGCGGCCCCCAGCAGTGGGTCTGTTCTTGTCCCCCCCCCCCCCCGAGTCGCAGCTGGATTTAAAAGCCAGCCTCGTATCGACTGAGCTAACGCGGCCCCCAGCAGTGGGTCTGTTCTTGTCCCCCCCCCCCCCCCCCTTTTTCCACTTGGGCCCTGGAAACCACATGGGGAAAGTCAGATTTAAAAACAAAAAACCTTGGCTCCCATGGTCTAAAAAGGTTACTAGATAAAGTACTGGGAAGTAGAGGCGGCCGGCTTGATGCTGACCTTGCCGATTGGTCTATAAAATATAGTTCTAACTCTATGCTCAACACACACAATGGCGTGAAACAAGTTTATTAAATTTTTACTTAAAAAAAAAAACTGCGACAGAATAGCGGGAATTAAATGGTAGACAGAGTCATTAATGTGGAGATTTGGTAGAGAGGTAGAGGTATGAAGACAATGCTAGCGTTGGAAAGAACACACATTTGGAAAACCTGTTAGCAATACAATTATACTGAAACACCCTTAATTAGTCGAATTTTACGACATGCTTGTTTGGGGAGGGGGGGGGAGGGTATTCTCATTTTCTCCCCCTAATAGAGGTCCTTGACTAACTGACATGGCTTACTGTGATCCACTATCTCGTGGTAGTCTTGACACATGTCCGAACCATTTGATCTGTTGTACCTTGATGACCTTTGTCCCTTGACCAACTTCTTACTTACTGTAATTCTGACATTACTTCAAACTCTTTTAGCCGCAAGCTGTTATTACGGTTAACCAGGGCTTTTTATCCTAACGGTACGCTGTACCAGCACCCCTTTTAAGGAATAATTTGTTTTAGCTCTACTGTAATAGACACTTCTGATGAGTACCGGCACTTTTTTTTAAAGACACTATATAGTGAGTACCTGCGCCTTTTGTTTCGTGGAAGGCAAAAAAAAAAAAGCACAGCGTTTCACCCAATATAGTAGACCTCATTCGGGTTCCTGTGCCCCACTGTGGGAGAAAACAAGAATGTTCTCCCCAACAAGCGTGTCGTAGGAGTAAACTAATTAGGGGTATCCTTTGAAGTTTGAGTACATCTGCCCGAGAAGCAGGGAACCAAGTGTCTGCATACAAATAATCTAGATGTGTGAAATTGATGCACACCGGTGTGTGTTCTAGGGCACCAGAGTTTAATCAATAATTACTCGTTTGAGAGCGGAAAACATATCCATTGTTCCAATGAAATAAATGAAACAAAATGCTCTTTAATTGCACTGGTCTCCCCCGTGTGGGTTCCGGGGCCCCATTGTGGGGAAAACAAGAATAGACCCACTGCCTCCCCAAAAGCATGTCGTAAGAGACGACTAATTGGGGAGCTTCCTTTGAAGTCGGAGTGCATCTGCCGGAGAGGCAAGGAACCAACAGTCTGTATTCAAGAGAATGAGATCTGTAAAACTGATGCACACGCAACACTCAGGTTCTGGAGCAGGACTGCAGTTCAGTAGTGGACGAGCAACCAGAACCTTCCGCTAGAGTTTACAGCTGGTGAACGCGAAGAAGAAGAAGAAGAATTGCACTGGGAAAACATTCTAGGCGTAATGGCATAGAGTCCAGAAAGCAATGGTTAACTACTGGATGTAAACTTGCCTAGAAAAATCACAACAGTGTTGGTTCTGCAATGTCCTGTAAAGGATACGCGAGGTTTGCAGGCGTAATAGGTATATGGGAAGAGCGCCCATATTTTTACAGACCATCTACACTAGGTGGGTAATGTGGTCAGCATTACGCCAGCCGTCTTTACTTGCACAGGACAGCCACCCTGGTACCCATTTTTTTTTGGCTGGGTCGACCTGCGACACCCCATACCGTGATAAACATCCACGCAGCCAGCAGTGGGTTTCGATCGCGGTACGTTGGAATTACGAGTTGGACTCGTTACGCCTAAGCCACGGACGCCGCAAAAAAAAATGTCACATTTAAAACTGCTATCAATCCATATGAGGCATTAACAATATCTCAAACTCTGAAATCTGATAAGGTCTACAGATATAACATTAGGTAAAGTAAAGGACCCTTTCCCACGCCTTTCGGGCGTATTGGGTATATAGGGTATATAGGGCTAGACCTATATTTTCGTGCAGATTGGCAAGCATCACTTCAGAGGTCCCTGGTTGTTAGCATCCTTCGGATATTTTCTCCAGGTTATGCCGGTGTATTGGGAAATGAGCAGCCAGATAGACTGGCTGGCTCCGCACCACTTGGTGGTGAATTGATGTATGACAAGTTAGATATTGTGAGGGCCCTTTAGGAGCGAGTGAACAGTGCGGAGGCGCATATAGATCATTACGGTCTGAGGAGAAAGACGCTGCGAGGAGTTACCAGGGGATCTGACCGACGCCCAACACTCAGGGGAAGGATGAGACGGATATACAATCAGACGGTTACTGGTACCATCGGAATTAAACATCTTCGTTTGCTTCTGAAGATGGGGTCATTCATCATTCAACATTTTATAGACCAAACGGCACTTGGTGGGTGATGTGGTCAGCATCACGCCGCTCGCCTTTACTTCCCAGGACAGTACCTCGTACCCACTCAAGGCTGGGTGCCAAGGTCATTTTTGAAGAAAAAAAAATCAGGACCCGAACACACGACCTTCCGATCCGCAGGCGAGCGTCTAGCCACTAGACCACGATGGCTCCCATATATCTATAAGTGCATATTCTATTGTCGAGCTAATTCCTAAATTTGTATAACACAGGACAATGAAAACATTTCTGAGACGACGGGACGGCCTGGCCCGCGCTTAAAAACGGCGCTGTCCCGGGAAAATTGGACTTTATCTTGGCATTGAGTTCAGTCTTTTGCCGCGGCAAGACTTGACTAAACACAGAAATGTCAACAAGGTTTCACTTCCTGGTAAACCGAGGGGTAGTTTCCCCGTTAAATGAAAAGCCAGCGTTAAGCCAGGTAGTTCAAGGACATACTGTCATGGTTTTGCCACAAAAGGTATAGAAACCCATTTGCTCTGGCTTATTTAGCTACATTTGTCCACAAACTATGTTAACATTTTGTAATATATAGTGCTATGTGGGAAAGTTTACTTCACATGTTATTTATATGCTGTTTACACGTATTTTAAATTCTGCTTTTTTGCTTTGAACATACACCAATGAAAGTTGAAGTACGACCAAAGACACGGAAATATTAAATACATTCGAAAACAAATGTTTTAGGAAATTGATGCAAATTATATGTGATTACGGTTTTCACCTGGACGGTATAAAAATTTTAGGTAGGTCCAGACCGTCTAATCGATACTCAACATCGATTGGAACAATGGATTTTGTTGTTGCTGAGTATTGACATGGACGGTCTGGCCTACCTAAAAACGATATCGTCACAACGATATGGTCACTCACCACGTTCGCCAGATAAATAGAGTCCGCGGTGGATCACACTATTTGGGACGAATTCCTGAAAGGTGAAGAAGTAAGGGAAATCATTCTACAACTGCTTGTAGTAACAGTTGCGAGACATAGAATATTTTGATATAATGGGCTCCTGTGGAGAAGTCAACACAGAAGCAACAAACAGAAACAGAACTTAAATGGGAAATAAACGAACTGAGGAGACGATGACGCTCAAGAAATATATTATCCTCATTCACAGTTCTCTGTTGGTTCACGCAAACGTTTTAACTCTCTTAGAGCATTCAGTATATCAGCCTGGTCCATGGCTTGTCCGGCTTTCACCGTGGCCTCACCTGCAAGCCTATTAGCTTGCTCACTTCCTTGTAACCCCACATATCCTGGCACGAAAATGAAACTAATCCTTGTCAGCCGTGAATTTTGTAGAGCCACCAACCACTGCTTTCGGACCCAGCCCTTCTCTATCTTCCTGAACATACTCACCGAGTCACTAAGAAAGCATGCCCTAGTGAAAGTCAGTGTCTCTAGCCATGTTACTGCTTTAGTCACAGCCATGCCCTCCATAGTCAGACTACTTGTTGTTACGGCAAAAGCTCCAGAATCTTCCCTCACAACTCTCCCTCCAAACAGCTGTCAAAGCCCACGAGATTCTAATGTGGCGGATTACATAACCATCTGTGTAAACGACAGCATCACCATCTAGAGCGTTACCGAAAATCAAGGCTTGAACTTCTGCTTCCACAGCAGCCGGACTCTGTTGTCTGCATTTTCTGTCTAGTTGGATGCAAACAAAAAAAGATGTACAGCACTCTAAAGGCACTTGCACCCACTCCTTGCCGGGTTCTATGTCCTCAAGTGAACATACCTGTAAAATAATGTCCTCGGCTTGACTCATTCACGATTTGCCACTATTTAACCTGCTGCCTCTTATCTTCTTGATTTGACTATGTAATGGATGTTGTGTGTCCGCCTAAACTGTGAGGTAGTCTCAAGCTCGGAAAATTTGTATTCTGTCTTCCATGGTTGGAAAATCGAGAATGTAGCGAATAGCCCTGCATGCTATATCTCTTGTACACCCAAGTTTAATGCGCATAGCCTCGTTCTGTATCCTTTCCTTCTGCTTATGGCTGAGAGTCAGGATCGCCATCGCGTATTCAAAAACAGAAAGGACCAGACCCTGGTAAAGAAGACATAGATGACGCTTCTCACAGTTTGCCACCGCCATCACTCTCATCGCAGCCTGTCCCCGCTTGGCTTTCATTATAATCTGATCTATATGCTCAGTATAAGCAAGGCTTCGATCAAAATTTATCCCCAGGCATTTCATTTCATTCGTTCTTTCCACAACCTAAGAACACAGACTAACATTTGGTGTTGGAGTTTTCACAATATGGTTATTCAAAGAGAACCATGTCACTGCCGCTTTTGTTGGGTTGACCAGTGCACCAGCTTCACCACACCAAGTGTTTATGCGATTGAGCTCTTTTTGAAGTTCATCAGCAACCTTCTCTCTACCCTTACCCTGATGATACACTAACACATCGTCAGCATATGACAGTGTTCTTCCGGGTCATGTGATTTGCTCGCCTGTGATTCTCACTGTGTAAACGTTGAACAACACAGGAGATAATGGCGATCCTTGGGGCAGGTCAGGATGTATTGTTGTTGGTTCAGAAGTCCAACTGCTACACCAACACTACTTTTCGTTGAAAGAGTGCGGAGAGATCCAATGAAGCAGGAATGGACTTATCTGGAGTTTAAGAAGCTGAGACATTAGGCAATCTAAAGGTACTCTGTTGCACGCAACCTCGAGATCAATTGCCGCAGCACACTTTTCGGTACCTGAGTGGAAGCCTTCATACAAATCATGAGGAAAAACCGCAGCATTGGTCCATATTTCTTTCTCCAAGGCTATTTGGAAGAAGACCTCGCCTCTCAAGCTGGTGTGAAATTGTTCTGGTGATTATCTTTTCTAACAACTTGCCTATAGTATTTTGCATAGTGATTATCTGATATCCATGAATTATTGTGTGATCTTTGCCAGGCTTCGGCCGGGTATCAGATAGCTATGTAAACCACTCTTCACTGATACTGGCACTCGCAATACTATTGTATATATCTGCTAGCTCTTTCAGCTCATCTTCAGTACACCTACTAATGTCACCATATCTTATACCATCTAGACCTGGTGCACTATTATTTGTACGTCGTAGCACAGCCACTGTCACTATATCACCGTCTGCAAATGTCTGTGACTTAACCTATCAGAGGTAATAGCTTTGGCAAAACTGTGTCCTGTCATATCGGTCCGGCTGCTCTGCTGCAGAAAGTGTTCCAATAGCGCCTTGCCCTTAATGTCGTCAGACCTCAGCCAGGTGAGCTCGGAGCACTGGAAGACAGGAATGCTCTTATTTGTGTGGGCACCGTTCATACTTTTATGTAGTCGTCAGAACAGCTTCAGTGATGTATCTCTGCTTATTCTGTGACACACTTCTGCCCACTTCTCACGTTTAACCTCAGTAACCAGTTTTTTGAAGGAGCGGACCTTTACGTCCATGTCACTTTGCAGGCTCAAGATAGACCAGGCTGGGCGACTCTGTTGCGTTTGGCATTTTGCCATCATCTCACAGCACCACGCTTATTTTGCCCAGGCTTTTTCCACCTCACAATTCCACCATTCGGGGGGTTGCTCCCAGCTCTTCTTCTTGCCGTTTTGTGTGTGCCCATGTCAGGCCTTATTTTACCAAGCACATCCTGTCCTGTACTGTCATTCATAAAATGTCTTGACCTTTGACTTGTATTTCTTGGATCTGCTTTTCTCCACCACTATGCTACAGGGGTGGTGGTCGCTGCCATGGTAAAGTGACCAAACTATCGTGAGCTAAAAGCGGGACGATCCATGAATATTTTGTGCTGGGAACGGGCAATATAACTAGAATGTCTCTGCACTGGAACCCACAAGGACACAGAAATAAAGATAGACTAAAATGCACAGGAGAAAGGAGCCAGGGAGTGATGTTAAAAAGAAGAGGAGTATATGGGAAGAGCTGCATGCGATTGCGAAGTATAGACCGACTTGGCGTGAACAAGTTGGGGGCCTATGCTCCACAGAGGAAGAAAGGGGGGGGGGAGGGGAGAGAAGAAGAACAGTATGGAGGACTTGATTGCGAGCTTCTGTGAGACGTTTAACAGATGATAATGATGAGGTATTTTTCAGCGTACAGTTTAGAATCTTATATCACTGAAGTCTTTTCAGCACAGTCGAGATTTCAACTTCGCTACAATCGGGTTTTTCCATACCTGCTCCATTACTGTGCATGTGCAAATCGAATAAAATGTCCCTCACTGTCGCATTTGAAAAACTGGTGTACAAACAATAGTCCCGGAACAATCCGTAAATATGCGCATTAGAACCCATTATATCACCTAAGCCTTGGCTATTCAGCTTGCTACCCGCGGATCGAATCTGGGTTTCAATTAGATTAAGATAATATATCGCATGTCAAACATTATAATAAATAGTAACTTACGCTGCGCATGGTTTATTTAATGGATCCTAATTTCATTCTCACTGTTTGCCAATGAATCACCTCTCTCTCTCTCTCTCTCTCTCTCTCTCTCTCTCTCTCTCTCTCTCTCTCTCTCTCTCTCTCTCTCTCTCTCTCTCTCTCTCTCTCTCTCTCTCTCTCTCTCTCTCTCTCTCTCTCCCCCTCCCCATTTTCTCTCTCTCTCACTCACATACAATACACATACCCGACTACTTCCATCAATCACAAACTGCATTTCTGGTGGCCACTGTTGGCTTTGGCGCCTCTAGCAACTGCCACATTTTTTTACTTTGTCCGTAAATTTCTGGATTATGCCGGGACACAATTTTTTTGTTCACCACTTTTTCAAATACGACAGTGAGGGACATTTCCCTTGATTGTCACGGGCACAGGAACAGGAGCAAGTCTGGGGAAATCTGATTGAAGTGAAATTGAAACCTCGACTAAAACTAAGACTCTCACACACACACACACACACACGCACACGCACACACATCACAAAAATGTGGGCCCCTAAAAGTTTAAAAATAAAAAAAATCAGACTTAATCCGAGATTCAAGTGCTGTATGATTTGAGGTTTTGAACAACGGATCAACATCATTGCACCTAGGTAGTAACCCATAAGTGCTCCGTTCTTCTATTAACTCAAGTCTGAGTCCGAAGGAGTTCAGCACAGTGCACAGGCTCTGTAGCACCGGCGAGGATCCTGAAATATTTGGGTCGATTTTTAACTCAAAATTTTTGCCCGGGCAGCGCCGTTAGTTTCGATTTTCAACTGCCAAGGGATTTCTTTTTCGTGCGCAATAAAGCGCAGAATCGTCCGATCTCACTACCCAGAGACCAGGAGGTATTACTAGAAGTCAAAGACCACGTGACAAAATCACATCCCTTACCGGGGATTGAACCCGGAACCTCTAGCACTCGAGGCGGATACCTCGAGACCACGCAGCCTCCTCCAGTGACTGTATGAGACTACAGTACCATGAGTTGCTCTTTCAGTACGGCACTCAAGGCGGAAACCTCGAGACCACGCAGCCCTCTCCAGTGACTGTATGAGACTACAGTACCATGACTTGCTCTTTCAGTACGGCACTTGAGAATTACAAGGGAGCCGCCGTGCTGTAGCAGCCAGACGCATTTTCAAAAAGGGATCTCAGGCTCTCAGGTCGACGGCTGACCACATCAGCCATCTAGTGCCGATTGGTCAATAAAATATAGGTCTAGCTCTATATGTCCAATACACCTAAAGGCATGAAAAAATGCCCTTGCCAATTACTGTCTTTATTATACCACTTTTGCGGTGTAAGCAAGGGGGTCTTTGAGCCTGAGGTGTTACGGCCGCATGGCTAGTGCTGTCGCCACGGACTGTGCAGGTGAGGATTCTATACTACACGTATTCCAATTACACAAGTACCGATGTCGCGTATTCTATACTACACGATGCCACAGCTTTCAGCGACCCCAGAACATGTAGAACTGGCCCTAACCCAAACCCCCTACCCCTTTCCCCCCCTACCAACCCACAGCCTCAACCTAGGTCACACTAGAGACTCTTTTCAAAGAAAGCAGTACAATGTGACACCCTCCTGACCTAGATCAAACTGAGAAAGTGTGTCGAATGGCCGGGAAACGTGAACAGGTCCCTGAAAACTAATAAATATGTCAGCCAAAATAAACAATTTTGCAGGACACCAGGAGCCTCTCTTGGCAGTGCTGAGGCGCCGCAAGCTAGCTTGGTTCGGGCACGTGATGAGATATGATTCGACTGCAAAAACTGCACTTCAAGGAAAATTGTGGGGTAATCGAAGAAGAACATGACAAAGAAGAACCTGGAATGACAACATCAAGAAATGGATAGAATTTAATTAAGTTCTCATACATTTGTTTAACAATAGGAAAACAGAGAAAGATAACGGGTTTTGTGTATTAGTGCTTCCATCAATGCACCCTCACTACCCTAACTGGTCAATGGCTATGTTATGTTATGTTATGTTATGTTAAAAACGCCATCAAGTGTTTCTTATGATTCATGAGTTGACATCCCAGCACTGGGAACATACCCGCACGTGCTCCGTCTCCTTCCACGGTAACTCGGTCTGTTCTTGTTGCACTGTCCCCTTGATCCAAGACAGCCTTCCTCGTGTCCACTTTATAATAAGTAGCTCACCAACCAGAGGCACGGCAGCAGCCAGTCATTCAGCTTATTCATTAAAATCCCACCGTTATTTTTACGATGGTCTCCCCAGTTGCACACCACCAGTTGTAGGTCAACTCTACTGATAAGTTGGTTGGACTAGTCTACCGTGGTTGATTTTATGGGTGTCGCAGTCACTTGTTGTCTGGTATTTATGTTTCAATTTCCGAGAAAGAGACGGCCTGTGACGTAGGTTTTGTCACTCTCTGAAAAAGGGGGGGGGGGTTGTGTGTTAGACCCAGTATCTAAATGTTTTAGAAGTGTTAAAAGCTCTGGAATGGTAAAATATACAACACGTGGTATGAGCGCGAGTGTGGAATATCCCCGTGACCCTGTGTGAAAGTCGGATCGCCCGAGGCCGACCTATAAGAAGTGAGGTGGATAGTAGGTCGTTCAATCAGAAGCGAGCTAGTGTGCTGCGATGTGCAAATGGGGAGACCAGCGTAAAATTTACCAATCCCACAAATGACATGCTTTTCAAACAAATCATTTTGTGAGATTCTACCACTGCATTGCAATTATTATATTACGTTTGAGTGTATGTGCCTAAACAAGTTATTATGTGAACTCATTCGGACTCCTCACTTTTTAGTTTAGAGTAATGTTATTCAACCGCTGATCCTTATGCGGTCTAAAACGGATGGTGCGTTAGTGGTTTAAAGCTGAAGTATGATACCTGCGCCTTTTGTCACAACACATCCGATTAAAGAAAACCCTTAAACAGTCACCAATAAGACATGCTTGTTAAGGGGGAAGTCAGTGTGTTGTCCTCCCCTCCCACTCCTCCCTTCATAGGGCTCTGAAAAACACTCTTGGGGGCCTTAAGACGCCACTAATTTAATAACAACACGTATATATATATATATATATATATATATATATATATATATATATATATATATATATATATATATATATATATATATGTTCAAACGTATATAACAACAGTTATACAGAGATAAAGTTAAGTTAGTTGCGTATTTCTTTATAGAACGTTGCAGAACCAACCCCAGCATTTGTTGGCTGTTGTCGTTTTTCTAAGCAAATTTTACGATCAGTAGTTTGCCATTGCTTCTCAACGGTCAACTCTCGGTACCAATATACAACGTAAGGCGCAAGTCCCGCAGCTGAGATCGAACCCGGTACAATAAGCCGGTACTCTGTGAGTTGTGGTTTCTCATTCTCTTAAACAGACCATTAACCATATAGGTATTAGTTTCAAAGTTCCCCGCATGGGTTCTATAGTCCCGTTTTGATTGGGAAAAGAATAAACCCACGGCCTCCCTGACAAGCATATCGTACAAGGCGTCTAATTCGGAGTGTTTTCCTTGAAGCTAAAGTGGATGTGTCTGAAAAGCAATGAAACAAAGGTCTGCATACAAATAAGCCAGACCTGTAAAATGGATGTGCATGTAAAACTCAAGTTCTGGAACAAGATCAAAATCAAGAAGCGGACGAACAACCAGAACTTTCAGCAGAAGTTAAGTGGTGAAGAGGAAGAAGAAAATAGAAGAAGAAGAAGAAGACGAAGAAGAAGCA
This sequence comes from Candidula unifasciata, assembly GCA_905116865.2. Classification (NCBI taxonomy): domain Eukaryota; kingdom Metazoa; phylum Mollusca; class Gastropoda; order Stylommatophora; family Geomitridae; genus Candidula; species Candidula unifasciata. The sequence goes on from CAJHNH020003657.1 coordinate 237,608, forward strand.
GAAGAAGAAGAAGAAGAAGAAGAAGAAGAAGAAGAAGAAGAAGAAGAAGAAGAAGAAGAAGAAGAAGAAGAAGAAGAAGAAGAAGAAGAAGAAGAAGAAGAAGAAGAAAAAGAAGAAGAAGAAGAAGAAAAAGAAGAAGAAGAAGAAGAAAAAGAAGAAGAAGAAGACTTTCACAGTAGTAGCATTATTACATCTTTATTTCAAATATACAACTATAAGAAAGAGGTAGTCGTTTTTTTTCCCGGTCATCTGATGTGATGAAAGGCATTACATCAAAGAACATTGTGATGACTGAAATGATGAATGGTAGAAGAGGCAGAAGCAGACCAAGAGAAAAGACGCTTGATGACATGAAGCCATAGCATTTGTTAAATATCATCAGAACATGAAAAAAAAGATTGACAAACACCTCAGAATTCTGTAGACCTGCCCACTTACCTGCAAGTAGCCTCAAGAGCAAACTGTGCAGAGCAAGCTATGGGGAACCATGCAGGACCTGCAGCTGACATGCGAGTTTAGAGAGGCAACCCACCTGATATTTCAAAAGAATACAAATGAATGGAACAAGAATAAGATCTGTGGAGGTAGTCGCCTTTTTTGTCTGACCGGGCATCTGATGTGATGAAAGGCATGATGATACATCAAAGAACATTGTGATGACTGCCAAATGATGAATGGTAAGAAGAGGCAGAAGCAGATATACAAGAGCCGATAAAAGACGTCGTTGATGACATGAAGCCATAGCATTTATCTTACAACATCATCAGTTGATGCACCACAATTCAGACACTGTGTTGCTAAAAAATATATGCAATTATTTCATCTTGAATTCGTATCATTTTCATGCCTTAGGCTAGCGGTTCTCAACACGTGGGGTGCAGCACTTTTCTGTAGACCTTTTCACAAGGGTCTCCTGCAACATCGAAAACACATATCCTGAAGCTATGAAGAGCAACGAAACTGGGGGTCGCACAGCAAGGCTATGGGGTCAACGCATTGTCTTAGGTCACTGCTTAATGCTGACATGTACGAGTCTAGAGAGGTCGACAAAAACCTGATGGTCTGATCTGAGACTGATTGAAACCGAATGCAAAGAAGAAGAGAAATTCTGAGAAGAGGTCCTGGTTATCATCAAATGAATGGATTCAAAACATGTAAGAACCAAGATCTGTGAGCGACTGATCAGCTAAATTCTGTCTGAACAGCTGGCACATGATGAAGTGCTAAAGTGACGTTGATGATAGTGACAAAGTATAGTTTTCCTCACTGCATGTTAAAACATATTTTTGTTAGCATCTTTCATTAGATTTTAGCAGGATTATCAGTGCAAACAGAACCAGTGCACTCAAAATGACAGCTAAGATAATGAAAACATCCAAAACACTAAATGAGCTTTTGAGCTGGGAAACTGTGTCGGTTGAAGACCAGGTTGATGTTGATATTCTTGCAGTCGAAGTTAATAAACTTTTAGTAGTAGTTAATGCCTCGGTAGTAGCTGGAACAAAATAGAAGTAGAATTAAATGTGTGCATGTGTAGTATTTTGATTTCAATTAAGTTCTTCTTCTTCTACTTCTTCTTCTTCTTCTTCTTCTTCTTTTTCTTCTTCTTCTTCTTCTTCTTCTTCTTCTTCTTCTTCTTCTTCTTCTTCTTTTTCTTCTTCTTCTTCTTCTTCTTCTTCTTCTTCTTCTTCTTCTTCTTCTTCTTCTTCTTCTTCTTCTTCTTCTTCTTCTTCTTCTTCTTCCTCCTTCTCTTCTTCTTCGCGTTCACCGGCTGTAAACTCCAGTAAAAAATAGTTATGTTTTTCTTTGACTGTTAGACTTTAGTTTTGTTCCACAACTCAGTGTTCGGGTTAACTGTTAATTTAAAAAACATTATTTTTTTTTTTCAAAAGCAATTTAAAAAAACAAAAGAGAACGGATATTTTTCATAAGCAGTTTTTATATGTACGGTTAACAAGTTTCACAACAAAACAGAGGCATTTAATTGTAGATAAAAATACATTCTGAAAAAAACGTATCTCCATACGTTGGAATCTATTGTTTCCTTCTCTTATTGATCACATTTTTTTATGTTAGGGGTGGGGGTGTTGCCATATAATCAAAAGGGTGACAGATGGGAGTAAGACAATCACTGAAGACAAGAAGAAAGCAGAACATTTCAATCATTATTTTGCCTCAGTTAACAGAGCAGGTAAGCTGTCAGAACTCAATAGAACACAGCTCTCTCAGTTGAAGAAACAAGAGAGAGAGCTCCAACAGCCATCGACTCCCTTTTTGAAAATGAATTTAGCATGGATGAATTAGAGCAAGCCCTGAAGAAATTAAAACCTAGAAAATCTCCAGGCCCAGATAAGATCCACAACGAAATGCTGCTACATCTTGGCCGGTCTGGGAGAGAAGTAGTTCTCAGGCTTATTAATAAAACTTGGAGGTCAAGCAAACTTCCAAGGGCATGGAGGAATGCATATATCGTCCCCATCCTTAAAACCAAAAGCCTCCAGATGACCCCAAAAGCTACCGCCCGATATCCTTAACATCATGCTTGGGCAAAGTTGCAGAAAGAATGATAAACAGGCGCTTATATTGGTTCCTTGAGAGTTCTGGTGTTCTATGCCATGAACAGGCAGGCTTCAGAACCAACAGCTGCACAGAAGACCAGCTGTTCAGACTGACACAAAGAATACATGATGGCTTCCAGAATAAGAAACACACAGTGGCAGTCTTTGTCGATCTCCAGCAGGCCTATGACAGAGTATGGAGAAAAGGTCTCCTGATGAAGATGATGAGCATAGGAATACATGGCAGATTGTATAACTGGGTGAAATACTTCCTGATAGATAGAACAATCCAGACTAAGATGCACAACGCAATCTCTTCTAAAGAAGTCTTGGAGGAGGGCTTGCCACAAGGCTCATCATTGAGCTGTACACTATTCCTAATCTTTATCAATGACCTGCCAGAACAAATCAAGGCCGAAAAAGCCTTGTACGCTGATGACCTAGCAATATGGCAGAGTCATGAAAATGTGGAAAGTGGAGCCCAAAGACTGAATGGAGACCTTAGAAGACTGCATGATTACTGCCAAAGATGGAAACTCAAGATTAACTGTGCAAAGACGGTCTACACAATCTTTACCAAAAGCCACCAAGTAGCAAGGAAGAATATTAACCTGAGGTTAGACAAACACCAAGTGATGAAAGAAGAGCATCCCACATACCTTGGAGTCACACTTGACCCGCAGCTCAGCCTCAAGAACCATATTGAAAACATCAGGAATAAGGCATTGAGGCGGTTACAGTTATTAAAGAGACTTGCAGGTACATCATGGGGATCAGACAAGGAAACTCTGAGGGGCTTATACCTAGGATATGTTCGCTCTGTGATAGAGTACAACAACTCACTGCTTACAACTTGTTCCAAAACTAACCTAGAGACTCTTGACAGAGTACAAAATAATGCCCTCCGATTAATCTGCGGAGCTATGCAGTCTACACCAACTGCTGCATGTGAAATCCATACAAATGTGGAACCCCTCGGGTTGCGGAGAGAAAAAGCCACTTTAGAAATTTATGAAAGATGCGTTAGGAAAAATCGTAACCATCCTAATAGACATCTTGTAGAAAACTGGGAATCCAAACAAAGAATAAAGCACAAATCGGTTTTACACTGTGTTAATGAAATTCAGGACAGATACCACCTCCCAGAAAGACGTCAAGGAATTCAGAATGTTGCAAAAAACCTACCACCACATGCTCGCTTTAAAGCTCCAGAAGTCCAAACTAAATTGGTAGGCGAGGAAACCAAACAGTCCGACCCAATCGCTCTTATGAACTCATCACTAAAGACCGTTGATTCTTACCCCCAAGAATGGATACATGTCTATACTGATGGATCAGCATTTAAAGCTACCATTAAAGCAGGTTACGGAATCTACATAGGTTATCCCGATGGATCTGTTGAAGAGATTTTTGATGCATGCGGGGAATTCTGTTCAAACTATGAAGCTGAAATAATTGCACTGGAAACAGCAGTATACCACCTAAAGACTGTAATGGATGTTTACCCCTCAAAGGTCCAAAATATTGTCATCTTCACAGACTCAATGTCTGCCCTTCAAGCTCTGGAGGGCAATGAACGCTGCAGAACTGACATAGCCAAGATAATCCTGGATGCCGATCAGCTTATTACCTCATACAACATCAGAATAGTGATGCAGTGGATTCCAGGTCACTCCGGCACACCAGGTAATGACAGAGCTGACAGATTGGCAAAGAAAGGAGCAACACAAGAACAACCACCTACAGCGACAACCCTCCAGACAGCAAAAACACTGATAAGAGCTATAAACAAAGAGACTTGGTTGAACAGATGGGCCATGGGAGACACTGGAAGAGAGGTTTATAGACATATGTCTGGCCCTGATCCTAATGACAGCATTAACCATCTAACAAGAAGGGACCAGGCCACCATCTTCAGACTTAGAACGCAACATACTCCACTCAATGGACACCTAAACAGAATACAGCCACAACACTCCCCAGAGTGCCAGCTATGTAACTACCCCTACGAAACTGTTGAACACCATCTCTTTGAGTGCCCAAAACTCAGTGAGACAAGAAGAACCCTACTCCCTCCGAGACCAGACAAGTGGAACACCTTGTACGGAGGAAAAGAACAGCTTGTGAAAACATGCAAATTCCACTACATGGCATTGGGCCAAAGGGCGAAAGCTCATGCGCCGCTGGATCGATAACAACAACAATCAAAAGGGTGGGGTTGTGGGGTGTTGCCATATAATCAAAAGGGTGGGGTTGTGGGGTCTTGCCATATAATCAAAAGGGTGGTGTTGTGGGGTCTTGCCATATAATCAAAAGGGTGGGGTTGTGGGGTCTTGCCATATAATCAAAAGGGTGGGGTTGTGGGGTCTTGCCATATATTCAAGGGAGGAGGCGGCGTGGGGGTCTTACCATATAATGAAGGGGGTATAGGTGTGTGTGTGGGGTAGGGGGGTGTCCTTGCCAAAACTTACGGCAAGCTTAGGGGTCTTGCCTTATACTTAAGGGGGGCATGGGGGTCTTGCCATCAAAAAAGTAGAAGGGGGGGGGGGGGGTGCTGAAAAGGGTTGGAAACCACTGCCTTATAGCATTGATTACCTGCTGAGTGCTGCCAAAAAAAAAAAAAAAAAACAACAACACGAATTCACTAGCTTCAGGGACGATCCCTTGGGATCTCAGGAAAATAGAATATAGTAATCACGAATGTAATGAGGTCAGTCAAGAAACAAATTCATGACGTTCAGAGCATCAAACAATGGTCGTGAACATTTCTCAACGTAACACCCCCTCTCCAGAAGAAAAAACAATTAGTAGATACAGCTTTTCTTCAAATACCAATTTAAGACAGTGTCACGGAGTGAACAGCCAACCCTACATTGTGGACTAGTCGTGACGCTGACATCCCTAGCGGGCAGGTCACATTTCAAATTTAAACCCGTCCGGGGAGGTATATAATCCCTCATATTAATATATACCTCTATCTGGTGAAATAAATATTTCTATACCCTCTAGTTGTTTTGAGAAGTCTACATTTTCAAACTTGCAACTGTGGGATAGATATTTCTAGAATTATATTCAGAAATTCCTGTAAGCCTTTTTACTCCATCGGCACGAATACAGGACTTCTTTTCTAGAGACGCCAAGCGGAGTCTGGGGCTTGCATTCTTTTGCAAGACCTCTGAGGTGCCGGGAGACATTTTAATTCTCTTATTAAACTCTGGAGCTTTCAAAATACCAGTTTAATATTTGAAGGATCCCTAAGCTTGGGATGATACCTCCTTAGAAGTCAGGCAGACGAATCACAGTCCAACCAACAACCACCAACCCATACCATCCCTATCACCAAACCTACCCAAAACCCTACCTATTGTTGCTAGAACTTCAACATGACAGGAGCTTGTGTGTGTTCCAGTGGCTGAAAGACAGTATTGCAGGCCACCCGTGTCATCAATCCAAGGAATCCTTCTTCTGGAGCTTGTGTGTGAGTTCCAGTGGCTGAGAGACAGTATTGCAGGCCACATGTGTCATCAATCCAAGAAAGCCTTCTTCAGGAGCTTTGTTGGCTCCAGTGCAGTTCCTTTGTCCTCATATGTTAGACGATCAGTGTGTACCAGATCAACCAGAGGAAAAGCGATCTATTGAGTCAGCCGGTTCAAATCACCATGGACTGAGGGGAGCAGTGACCTACCAAATCGGATAAGTACATCTGAGATGACATGCCATATGCTCTCTTTACATGGCTACCTATGATTCACAGGGAGGATGCATGTAATCTCTATGAACTAATTGTCTGTTTCAACACCATCGCTGTGAGGTTGAGTCCTGACTCCATTTACTGGAAACCATCTTGATTGTCTTTATATATATATATATATATATATATATATATATATATATATATATATATATATATATATATATATATATATATATATATGTGTGTGTGTGTGTGTGTGTGTGTGTGTGTGTGTGTTGAAATTATTACAACCTTTTTTCAGAAAATGTCATGGCTGACTTGGGTGTCCCTGTTTCACCATTCTAACTGTCGAGCTTTCATGTTTGTGTGATTAGTAAGTGTAATCTGTGTTAACATGGCTATGATAGTATACTATCATAACCTGGGGCTATATTTTTATAGTGGTGGGGGTGTCCAGCGAAGTGTGCCTAGGAAACTAGATATTATGTAGTGCCAGAGCTTGAGTTGCCCTACTCCTGAAATAAGTTGGGCGTATATTGGCCACGGGATCTCCCTTAGACCAATACGAGCCAACGCCTCAACATTATTATTTCAGAGTGCTCTTGGTTCTTAAGGAGCACTTCTTAAATCAAGCACGCGACACGAGCGGTATGTGACAGAACGTACATCCCGCATAAAAATATGTGGTCTTGTCGTGGAATTGTTTGTGTACTCTGTTCAATCCTTAAAGTTGCTGGTAATCTTGGCCAGGAGGTTGTTCAGTGTTTGAATTTTGTTGTTAACACAGTTGTGACCACTCTGGGTCAGTTCGTAGAATGTGCTCTTGTGAGTGATTTGTGATCCAGTTTGTGGTGTTTTGTGGTGTTTCCAGTACATTGTCTAAGAAGTATTGTGAAACTTAAGGGAATTTGTAACCCTTACCACTCCTTATAATATAATTAAAAAACATTAGGGTAGGCACAACCTTGGTGGGTGGTGATAAGATAATCTATTTTTGATTATATTTAAATTGTTGGTGACAATATATTTTGTTTGTGGACTGTTAGATTGACAAGACAGCATGTCGCAGTCAAAAATTTTTATACAGGAATTGAAGGACATGGCTGTCCAGATGGGATTGGAGGGTAAGAAAATGACCGAGTGGATCAATACCACGGAACGTGAGATAAGGATGGAAGCCCGTGAGGCAGAGAGACTCCGGATAGAATCTGAGAGGATTCAGGAAACCGAACGACTCCGGATTGAATCTGAGAGGATTCAAGAAACCGAGAGACTCCGACTTGAGTCTGAGAGGGAGGCAGAAAGAATGAAAATGGAACAGGTGGTGAGATTAAAGGAGTTAGAGCTTCAGGCACAGAGAGAGGGTAATAGACCCAGATCTCCCATGCCAGAGATTGATGGTGCATCAACGAACAGTAGCTCAGCTCAAGCGATGAACTTCCCTATGCCAGTCTTCGACTCGAAGGCTGAGAACATTGAACAGTACCTAGACCGATTTGGCAAATTGGCGTCTTTGTACAATTTAGAGAGAAATATGTACACGTTGAAGTTGGCTCAAGGTTTGCGGGGTGAGGCATACGAGATTTATCAGCGGATGCCCACCGGTACTGAGACTGATTATGATGCACTGTGTCAGGCTTTGCTGAAGCGTTTCGAACTAAATGCTGCGACATACAGACAGAAGTTCCGAAATGAGAGAAAGTTGACAGGGGAGAACTATCCCCAGTCCGCCAGTCGCCTTCAGGGATTTTCTGCTTACCTTGTGTGTGTGGGTCATGGTAAGATATGACTCGTGATGAATGAAGCACTATGTCGCTGTGTAGCCCTATTCTCTATTATTATACTTACAATTGTAAAGTAAAGGACCCTTTTCCAAGCCTACAGGCGTACAGGACATATAGGGCTGGACTCACAGTTGGGTAATATGATAACTAGAATGTCTCTGCAGCGGAACCCACTGTTTTGACGGCATTATAGCAGACAAAAGACAAACACAGAAAGGGAACTAGAGTGTGTAGTTACAAAGCTGGGAATGTGAGATGAGTTTATGAAATAGCAAGGGACAGAACAACTTGTGAGTTGATTGAAAGAACAGAAGAATGATAATCCAGGTAATGGAGTAATCGAGATGTTTTAGTAGTGTTTCCCAAGGTGGAGGAGGCGAGAAAAGACCCACTGCGTCCCTCATAAGAATGTCGTAAGAGTGGACCAATAAGGCGTGTTTCATTCACAGTTGGAGTGCATTAGCCTAAGAGATGAGGAACCTACAGTCTGCATGAAATAAGCCATATGCTTAACATATGTGTACGGACACCTCTGAAAGTTCTGAAACGAGACTAGAGAATAGAAGCGGGCGGCCAACTAGAATTTGTCACCGCAGTTTACAGCCGGTTAGCGGCTAGACGCTCGCGTGCGGATCGGAACGTTGTGGGTTCGCTCCCTGGCCGAGCCGGACTTTTTTTCAAAAATGACCTTGACTCCCATGTCGACACAGCCTTGAGTAGGTACCGGATACAGTCCCGGGAAGAAAAAGCGACCTGCGTAATGCTGACCACATCACCCATCTTGTGCCGATTGTTCTATAAAAATTTAGGTCTAGCCCTATATGCCTTATATGCCTTAAGGCGTGGTAAAGGGTCGTTAACTTTTTTTTTTTAACGGAATATGACTGGGGGGGGGGGTGATGGGATAGTAGGTCTACCCCCCTTCCTCGCAATGGGGAATATCATTTACATACGTGTTATGTATTTACATAATAAAATCAAACACAATTTACCATTGACAGGAACATCCACATAATCAGTGCGCAAGAAGAAATATTCAGAGCAGAGTTTTCCACGCTGTCCGTTTCTGCATTCTTCGATAGGCACTTGACCTCGGAAGCACAATGCGCACCGATTGCAGCGGTTTCTGTGTGGATCTCGGAAGTAACCTGAAAATTGTTGTAATAAGGATAACGACTAACAATTGGTTTACTGTCAAAAGTTTACTGTTAGTTATTGCTTATTATTGTTATAAGTTATTGCTTATTGTGGTGTCCCTACTGGGAGGGACAGAGGAAGACATACAGTCACGTCTGAACAAAGCTAGAGCTGCTTTTGGAAGGATGAGACAAATCTGGAAATCCAACAATTACTGCAGAGGAACGAAACTCCGACTCTACAAGAGCATCATTTTGCCAGTTCTTCTTTATGGAGCGGAATGCTGGAGAATGACCAAAAAGGATGCACACAAGCTGCCCACCTTCCACCACACATGTCTACGTAGAATTATCACAATTTTCTGGCCAGATACAATCTCAAACACTAAACTACTTCAAGCCACAAACCAAGAAACTTTAGACAGTATCATTACCAAGAGAAGATGGAAATGGCTTGGCCACGTTATGAGAATCACTTATAACATACCTGCCAAAACAGCTCTATCATGGACACCAGAGGAAAAGAGAAAACAGGGGCGCCCAAAAACAACATGGAGACGAACGATGGAAAGTGACCTGAGTGCGGCATCTTTGACATGGAAAACTGCAATGAAGATTGCACAGGACAGGAAAGCATGGAAAGTCCTCTCTGAAGCCTCATGTGCCACTGGGTATAACGAGAACTGATATGATATATTGCTTATCTTTCACATGACGTTGCACAAACAACCCCAGCCTTTTGTGGCTGTTGTGGTTTTCTAGGCACATTTTATATTCAGTTGCTTGTCATTGTTTCTGGACTCTGTTTTAGCTCTTGGAGCTACTGTAGAAACCAACGCAAGACAAATCGCCTGCAGCTGGGATCGAACTCGGCACCCTGGCATTAGGAAGCGCGTTGGCAACGCCAAAGCCACAGACGCCGACGAAAAAGTTACTACTTGCTGAAATATTATTTATATCACAGGCTGTCGCAAAGCCGCTGCTGTGAGACTTTTCCTGGCCACAAAATGAGGGTTTCTCAGCAACAACAACAACAAAAACTGGCAAGACGACACAAATGGATGTTTACCGCTCTGCCTATGGGCCAGTCCTGACAAATGGATGTAAGTCATGGGCAATGACAACATAACCTCACGACTGAAACAGGTTTCTGGGATTCGTACTAGGGGGATTATCATCTGAATAGTGATACTTTGCACTTTGCGTCGCAGGGTGTTAATCGCTCAGTGTGCGGCCTAGTGAGGTTCAACTTCAGCATCCAATCCTATTCAAAGTAGTTTCCTCGGGACTGCGTACGCTTTACCCAGTGAACTGATTTCAATGGAAGCAATTGAAGCTTAGAATACTGCAATGCCAGTCTTTCTTTGCTGTTAGACGTCGCTAACGTGACGAGAAAGAGAATACTTGAAAGCTATATAAATCCTATACGGAAGTGAATCATGGACAGTTGGTCGATTGGTGAAACATTATTTGAAAGCTGCGGTGATGTGGTTTTGTAGACGAATAATGAGAATACTTTGAACAGATTTAAAACTGTAATAAAGAAGTCTCAAAAGGAACTGACTCACGAAGAGAACCGATTGCGCACATCATTCTTTTATTATGTCATGAGAAGGAGAAAACTGGAGTACATCGTGACAGTAGGAGAGTTGGACGGAAAGAGAGGCAGAGGGAGACCGAGAGAAAAGATGCTGGACAGTTTGACATCATGCCATGCATCAGAGTTGATTGAAAGCGCACGAGACAGAAGGTTGTGGATAGACATGACTGCCATAACCCCACAAAAGGGACTTTAAAAATAAGAATGATCGGTTTCCGGGATAGTGTGCTCTCGTTAGCTCTCGTGTTTCAGCAAGTTGTTAACTCCATCTATCCATTTTTTTCTTCGCCTTCCTCTGCATCTAATATTCGTTTCTTTATTGATCCGTTCTTGTAATGTTGTCTGATTTTCCCCATCACCTCATTTTGCACGTCGTTAGTTGTTCTTTTGTTAATGTTCACGTTTGGCACTGGTAACACCATGTTGGTACAAGATTGCACTGATGGTTTGTCTTTTACTCTCCATTCATATAGTTAGGTGTTTCTTCTTCTTCTTCTTCTTCTTCTTCTTCTTCTTCTTCTTCTTCTTCTTCTTCTTCTTCTTCTTCTTCTTCTTCTTCTTCTTCTTCTTCTTCTTCTTCTGCTTCCGCTGCTTCTGCTGCTGCTTCTTCTTCTCCTCCTCCTTTGTCTTCTTCTTCTTCTCTTCTTCTTCTTCTTCTTCTTCTTCTTCTTCTTCTTCTTCTTCTTCTTCTTCTTCTTCTTTTTTCTTCTTTGCGTTTACCGGCTGTAAACTCCGGTGGAAAGTTCTTGTTCGTTCACTTCTGGACTGCAGTCCTGTTTCAGAACCTGAGTGTTGCATACGCATCCGTTTGACAGGTCTGACTCATTTGTTTGCAGACTGTTGGTTCCTTGCCTCTCAGGCAGATACACTCCGACTTCGAAAGAAGCTCCGAATCAGTCGACCCTTACGACATGCTTTTGGATAGGTAGTGGGTCTCCCCCCCCCCCCATAACAGGGCCCCGGAGCCCACATGGGGGAGATGGGTGTTTCAGTTTTGGGGACAGAAAAAAAAGTAATATAAAGTACACTTTCAGCAGCTTGAAGCTCGCAAGCGGGTCAAAAAGGTCGTGGGTTCGCTCCCTGGCCATTTTTTTTTTTCAAAAGTGACTTTGACTCCCAGGTCGACTCAGCCTTGAGTGGGTACCGGGTGCAGTTCCCCATCTTGTGCCGATTGATCTATAAAACTATAGGTCTAGCCCTATATGCCCTATACGCCTAAAGGCGCGGAAAGGGGACCTTATTAACATATATGGCAAATGGCGTTAGACCGAAACTGTTTTTAGATAGTAGTAATTTAATCAACAATATCCTGTTCAACTCATATGTGCTATAACTGGAATATATAGAGGGTGCGATGACTTTCTTTTATCTTCTATCTGGCTCGCATCATCGCACGCTTGCTGCTATCTCACAAACCGACATCACACGACGAGCAGAAAATGGACGACTGGAAAAACAACACGATACTGCTCCAGCACTTTAATCTTCCACTCGCGGCTTACACAGCCGGCACATGAAATAGACAACTGTCCAGGCACACATTATAACTCAATTATCAACGTTTCAATTATTACCTTCAAGCAGAAAACACAATCATCCTACACTAGCATCATGAACAAAAACACAACAGCTGTCCTGACAGAAAAACTAACACGACCCGCCGGCATGTTGCTTGCCAGCTTTTTGCCAAGTTGGACGTTGGAACAAATTCACTCAAACCATCTGTTGAATCCACACATCATCCACCGCTGTCCATGCACTCTGTTCCTGGGTCCAAACGAGACTGACTCCCAGCCCTTTTCACGATATTATATAGCCTAATCCCCGCTTCGTTTTTTCCTCGAATATTCCGTGCTCCTTCAGTTTCACGGAAGTCGTGTTTCATCATACTTCACATGAAGTTCGACAGTCAACCTTTCTCTTCACGTGAATAATTATACTCCACATAAAGTTTGACTATCAGCATTTCTTTATAATTTCCGTGAAGTTCAGACTCAACAATCCCCGTGCCGTCCCAGTTAGAGTCAAAATATTCCACTCACATTTATTACTGACGTCATCTGTCGGGCATTAATTAACTGGGAGAAAATGAGATTCACTACAGAGGGTTTTTATTTTACTTTAGTAATCGATATTTTTGTTTATTAAATATTTTTGATTTTTTAATATTATGTAACATACGTTTGAAGACATCGTGACGGTGGGAAAGTTGGAAGGGTTGAAAGAGGCAGAGGAAGACCGAGAGAGAAGATGTCAGACAGTTTGACACAGTGACATAGAACATAATCTATGTCAGGATTGACTGAAAGAACACGAGACAGGAGGTTGTATATAGACATGACTACCAATGCCACACGGCGGGTGCACTGCTTTGTTTAAAAAAAAATACGTTCAATCAGCATCCCCGAAGGGAGAGCTTTAGGTTATAATTGTGACTAGGTTATTTACGCCATACAAAATGGCCTAGCTTTGCTCGCCTTTAAGTAACCCTGAAAAAGAATGGCAGTGTTGATGCGATCAAGGGAGACAGACCAAAATACTGTACCGACTGATGACGAAGTCGTCAATCGGCCATCCAATGAGCGACCCGGTCGCCGATGACGCCACACGGCACTGACTGTAAAAAGAAGAAGAAGACACTTGTGTTCTTAACCAATTGACGCTAGAGGTATGACGTGGTCAACATGAAACGAAATACAGCGGGATGCATATAAAATAAAACAAAGCAGATGGAAATTCACGTTATTAGAAAATGAAAATTATTTCTACTTACGACAACATATACTGCATTTTTTTTAAAAATTGTCAATTGTAATAGGAAACAGAAATGTAAAAAGATGTTTACTTGCCTCTAAAAAAAATTATAAATCCTATTGTTAAATGTCAAAGCTGTTCTGGTTACCTTTTTTACATGCACCGCATTCTGTATCCATGGACGCATTGCAGTCTCTAATCATTATTTGGTTCTCACAGGAGACGCATGGAGTGCAGTGAGTTCGATATGAAGGAAGTGCTAGGGAAATATATATATATATATATTCACACACACATACACACACTTACAAATACATATTAGACTAAATACATACACTCTAGCCTTGTGTTACATGTGATCATAAAGAGAAACAAAATAGGTAGAAGCAAACTCCGTAGATGGGCACTGGATTGAGTTAGTGCGGAGGTTCACTATTCACAGTAGTTACCCTTATCTTTGTTCCGGGGCATGCCAGCGTAATTGGCAATAAAATATCAGATTTACTTGGCTGACTGCCATAATAGGAGATGACCAATATATGGATCGCGCAGACTGGGATGGTAGTCTTAGTTTCAGCTTCATAGCAAATGGGTCACCCTATCTTTGCTCCGCTCCTGTGCCAACAAAAAAAACACACACACACACAGAATGTTTATATCAGTCCCTTGTGGAAACATTGACAGACTGCTGTTTCAGCATATCTAGCATACACCCGCATTAAAGCATACGGTAGCCATCCGAAGTGCTAACACAAACAGTCCGACATTAAAAATGCAGTTCATCAATGATGGTAGCAGAAGTCACCAAAAGATCAGCAGTTGCCCACGCGATCAATTTTGATCACATACGGGCACCACCAACACTGCGACGACAGGCTTCACGCCATTTTCTGAATCTACAGTTCACACCACTACGTTGGTCACAGCCGAAAAACACTCCGGTATTACGATTTGTCATTATTTGCAAAAATGTTTTTTTTTTTAAATCCCATTCGCGTCCTGGTAACCCCTTCTCCAGGCAACACGGTCTGAGAAACAATATACACCGAAACAAAAAATAGCCGACGCTGTTCACACCACTGACGCATTTGGCGTATGGTGCTAGAACCATATTTACATTATTTTGGTATCAATCAACTCATCATGCGTTTGGGTCGCTTACTGGCTCGCCAGGTGACGACTTCGCCGCCGGTTGGGACTCTATTTGGGTCTGTCTCCTTTGATCGCACTAACACAGCAGGAGTCCTTTTCAGGGCTTTTGGTGGCGTGCAATGCTGAGCCATTTTTTTGTGTGGCTCACATAACCTAGTCACAATTATAACCTAAAGCTACTTCCTCGGGATCTTGGTTGAACGTGACGATTTTTTCCCCCAGCAAAACAACGGAACGAATTTCTTTGCTGGTGCTTAACTATAGACTTTTAGCGCTGTTTAATACCTTAACTGCTTCTGGCTCATAATTTATAATTGTAACTTCAGCAAGCATATATATGTTGAATTAGGAATAGACATCATAGCACTCGTAACCCTCCTATAAGCGCTCCGTCCCCACCTTCAGCAGCAAGCGAAGAGTTCCACTTCCAATGGTATTAGTAACGTCTGATACCTCTCTGTTATCTGACATTCTCTCAATATGCCCCGGCCATTTCAACCTATTAGCTCTCATAATGCCACTGATCAATGGTGATTTAAACAGATGATGAATTTAGTTGTTGCTTCTCATTCTACATTCCCGCTGGCAGTTCTGACAGCAAGAAAAAAAATAATAATAAAAACATGAAGCCTTACTGTTGAACGAGCCATTAGGGCAGGGTCGACAGACTGTTGTTGTGTTGGCTGAACATACTGTCTCCATGTATTCACCTGCCTGGCATGGTGGGACATTGTAGGCATGCAGGGTGCTGGCAGAGAGAATATGTTATTTAAATTACTCTTCTTCATCTTCTTCTTCTTCTTCTTCGCGTTCACCGGCTGTAAACTCTGGCGGAAAGTTCTGGTTGTTCGTCCACTCCTGGACTGCAGTCCTGCTCCAGAACCTGAGTGTTCTCCGACGTCAAAGGAAGCTCCCTGTTAGTCGACTCTTACGACATGCTTTTGGGTAGACAGTGGGTCTATTCTTGTTTTCCCACAATGGGGTCCCGGAACCCACACGGGGAGTTGTTAAATTACTAATACTAACACTTCTTCTTCTTCTTCTTCTTCTTGCCAGAGGGTTCAGCCGGCACACTACTCTCAGAGGAAAGGTAAAGACAGACATACAACCAGAGTACGACTGGCACCATTAGTATTGGAGCTCTGCCCTGGTTGCCGAGGATGGGGTCGCAGTCCGTATGGGAATGCCTCGAGTAAGTAAAGTAAAGTAAAGTAAAGTAAAGTAAAGTAAAGTAAAGTAAAGTGAAGTGAAGTGAAGTGAAGTGAAGTGAAGTGAAGTGAAGTGAAGTGAAGTAAAGTAAAGTGAAGTGAAGTAAAGTAAAGTAAAGTAAAGTAAAGTAAAGTAAAGTAAAGTAAAGTAAAGTAAAGTAAAGTAAAGTGAAGTGAAGTGAAGTGAAGTGAAGTGAAGTGAAGTGAAGTAAAGTAAAGTAAAGTAAAGTAAAGTAAAGTAAAGTAAAGTAAAGTACGTAAAGTAAAGTAAAGTAAAGTAAAGTAAAGTAAAGTAAAGTAAAGTAAAGTAAAGTAAAGTAAAGTAAAGTAAAGTAAAGTAAAGTAAAGTAAAGTAAAGTAAAGTAAAGTAAAGTAAAGTAAAGTAAAGTAAAGTAAAGTAAAGTAAAGTAAAGTAAAGTAAAGTAAAGTAAAGTAAAGTAAAGTAAAGTAAAAGTAAAGTAAAGTAAAGTAAAGTAAAGTAAAGTAAAGTAAAGTAAAGTAAAGTAAAGTAAAGTAAAGTAAAGTAAAGTAAAGTAAAGTAAAGTAAAGTAAAGTAAAGTAAAGTAAAGTAAAGATCCCTTTTCACGCCTTTCGGCGTATCTAGCATATGGGCAGAGCGTCCCATATTTTTACAGACCATCAGCACTCTGGTGGGTAATGTGGTCAGCATTACGCCGGCTGTCTTTACTTTTCCAGGACAGCCCATCCTGGTACCCATTTTAGGCTGGGTCGACCTGCGACGCCCTATACCTTGATAAAAATCCACGTAGCCAGCAGTGGGTTTCGATCGCGGTACGCTGGATTACGAGTCGGACTCGCAGCGCCTAAGCCACGGACGCCGCAATGCCTCGAGTGATGTAATGTCAATTCCTAACTCAACTCAACTATTCTTCCTCTTCTTATGTCCTTTTTTTTTCAAGTATAGTTGCCTTTATTTTCTTATTTTCTTATTTTTTTTTTCTTTCTTAGCCTGCGTCGTTTCAACATTGCGTGATTTCATAGATGTCCTCATTTGCTGACTGTAAACGGTTTGCCTAAATGTGACGTGGGTTCGTTCGACGGGGTCGGCACACAGTCTCCCAGACGAAACTGCACAGCTTTCTTTATGCAACTCTTGTTCGTTTTTCTTTTCTTTCTGTGAATGAGGTCGTTTCTGGAATGTGTTGTTTTTGTACTAATACCGTTTCGTCCTTTTCAGGACGAAATTTTTTGTTATTTGAAGCCCCACCCTGGCTTTTGCCAGCGGCCGCAATATATATGGCCTATTGTCTGAAAGGGGTTTCTGGGGCCTCTCCACGGCGATCCTCATCCGCATGGTGGCACTTTGTGTCATCGGGTGTTTATCGCTTGTGTGATGTCCTGGTGGGGTAGAAAGTCAGTCAGTCAGTCAATGTGTTGTTGTGATTAGGTCTCAGGTGCCGAAGGCGACTCTGTACAAGGAAGAAAACTGCAGGGAGAAGCCCCAAAAGCGACGATTAATGAGTATTGAATAAGTGATTTTGTTGTATTTTCACGCTTGTTGACGGTGGAAGTCGTCAGTGGTGGTTGTGGTTAAATGATTAAAACAAGCAACACATGACACCCCTAGAACATAGGACAGCCGATGGCTGCCGCTAAGAAATTACACAACCAAAGAAGATATGATGACAAACGTGAATTGTACCTAGATAGAATGATAGAAAGACAGACAGACAGACAGACAGACAGACAGGTAGGTAGGCAGACAGACAGACAGACAGACAGACAGACAGACAGACAGACAGACAGACAGACAGACAGACAGACAGACAGACAGACAGACAGACAGACAGACAGACAGACAGACAGACAGACAGACAGACAGACAGACAGACAGACAGACTGACTGACAGACGGACGGACGGACGGACAGGCAGATAGATAGATAGATAGATAGATAGATAGATAGATAGATAGATAGATAGATAGATAGATAGATAGATAGATAGATAGATAGATAGATAGATAGATAGATAGATAGATAGATAGATAGATAGATAGATAGATAGATTAGATTAGATTAGATTAGATTAGATTAGATTAGATTAGACAGACAGACAGACAGACAGACAGACAGACAGACAGACAGACAGACAGACAGACAGACAGACAGACAGACAGACAGACAGACAGACAGACAGACAGACAGACAGACAGACAGACAGACAGACAGACAGACAGACAGACAGACAGACAGACAGACAGACAGACAGACAGACAGACAGACAGACAGACAGACAGACAGACAGACAGATAGATAGATAGATAGATAGATAGATAGATAGATAGATAGATAGATAGATAGATAGATAGATAGATAGATAGATAGATAGATAGATAGATAGATAGATAGATAGATAAATAGATAAATAGATAGATAGATAGATAGATAGATAGATAGATAGATAGATAGATAGATAGATAGATAAATAGATAAATAGATAGATAGATAGATAGATAGATAGATAGATAGATAGATAGATAGATAGATAGATAGATAGATAGATAGATAGATAGATAGATAGATAGATAGATAGATAGATAGATAGATAGATAAATAGATAGATAGATAGATAGATAGATAGATAGATAGATAGATAGATAGATAGATAAATAGATAAATAGATAGATAGATAGATACCTGCACCTACACACGCGACACACCCATACTGACCCAGGAACACTTACGTCAGCAAGGTCAGGCTGTGATGTGTCAGCACACTTGACGCATACAGCATCAGATGTTGGCGTGCACGCGGAGAACTGTGTGGAGTAAACATCGCACGCTGAGCACGGCACACACATCTTGTAGTCACGTGAATAGAAAGTTCCGGTGTCACACATGCTGGACTCAGTTTTGTTTCTGCTTTGTGACTGTGAGAAGAAAAAAAATGTGATGGTACTTTTCCGTCTTTAAAGACGATCGTCTTATATAGTGATATGTACCGGAATAGATATAAAGCCAAACGAAAGTAGATTAGCGAGTTTCACAACGTAGACTTGGACTTCTTGTATTTCCACTGGTCTCTGGGTAGTGAGATCGGACGCCCGTGTGCATTGTTGCGCATGTAAAAAAAATCCCTTGGCAGTTGGAAATCGAAAAGAGTAGCCTAACGGCGCTGCCCTGGCAAAATTTTGAATTAAAAATCTACCCAAAGTATTTCAGGATCATCGCCGGTGCTTCAGAGCCTGTGCACTGTGCTGAGCTTCTTCGGACTAAGACTTGAGTTAGAAGAAAAACGTAGCACTTATGGGCTACTACCCGTGTGCCATGATGTTGATCCGTTGTTCAAAACCTTAAAAACCTTTGAGGTGGTAGTAGTTTTACAGTATGTTACGCAAACTAAAAGTGAACGTTGCGGCTACAAAGCCTTCGTCAGCGCATACATTAATCACACACACACACAGAGGGTGAAAGGGGATGAGAGAATGAATGAATGAGTCAAGAACTGATGTTTACAGGGGGATGGGCGTGAGAATCATAGCCCATGGCGATGGCGAGTGTGAAGTGACTAGCAAGTCCGGCTGGCGTTAAGAAAACAAAAAGTCTTCAACAATTAGAACATGGGGTTGTAAGACTATTGTTGACATTGCATGGATTTAACATGCACCTTCTCAAACTCCTAGCTCCTAACCTATCTGAAATCATGTTCATTCCATTCCTGATTTTTCCCCTTCATACAACACTCCAGCCGTGGTAGCATATTCCCACGAATCAGCTCAATTAAAAATAGACGGACCTGTTCGCGATTCCCGGTCCATCTACATGCTTTCATAATCTGATTTAGGTCCGAGTTGCATTTTTGCTCCGTTTGTAGACTGAAAGGATATAGTTTCATAGCCCAGCTACTGAGTTAAGTGCATGGCGCAACACCATGAGCTGCGGGTTTCATTCATTTAGAAAGTTTTTCGACTGTGACCAACGTGGTGTTGTGAACTGTAGATTCAGAAAATGGCGCGATGCCTGTTGTCGCAATATCATTTGGTGCCCTTATGTAATTAAAATTGATCGCGTGTGCAACTGCTGATCTGTTGGTAGTTTCTGCTACCGTTGATGTTGAACTACATTTATAATGTCGGACTGTATGTTTTAGCACATCTGATGGCTGCCTTATGCTTTCAGTGCGTGTGTATGCTAGTGGATATGCTGAGACTGCAGTCTGTTATTT
The DNA here is from genome assembly GCA_905116865.2 of Candidula unifasciata. Lineage (NCBI taxonomy): Eukaryota > Metazoa > Mollusca > Gastropoda > Stylommatophora > Geomitridae > Candidula > Candidula unifasciata. The sequence goes on from CAJHNH020003657.1 coordinate 257,681, forward strand.
TTTTCTTTCCACAAGGGACGTTGAACGACCTTCTGTGTGTCTTTCTTTGGCACAGTAGCGGAGCCACTCTGGGGTGACCCGTTTGCTATGAAGCTGAAATCAAGATTACCAAAATCAAATGCGACAGTCTGCTGCATATGTTCTGCAGAGTATGATGAAAAAAGAATTACTGAAAGAAATTAAAAAGAGATCACAGAAAAACTCTTGCCACATTCATTAAAAGACATAATACGCTTTTAAACGCCTCAGTGGATGGAAAGGTCGAGAGCAAGAGGTAGACAACGGTACAAGGGAAACGACATCATCAAGAGATGGACAGACAGCAGTCTGAGAGAGTGTATAACCAGAATGAGAGAGAAAAAAAGAGAGAGAGAGAGAGAGAGAGAGAGAGAGAGAGAGAGAGAGAGAGAGAGAGAGAGAGAGAGAAATGTTGTTGGAGTGTGGAAACGACACATGACGAGCAACTGAAAAACACATAATTTTCTTTCTTTCTTTTTTTCATTCTTTCTTTCTTTCTTTCTTGTTTTGTTTCGCACTGTATTAGTCATAACACTTACCTTTGCAGCGCAGACGATGCCGACAAAGAAAAGTTTGTAGAGACTGGTAGTGGATGACAATAGCATGATGGGGGAGATAACTCGCTTGCCGCTTAAATGTTTGTCTTACATCTCATGGTGCCTTTCTGTTATGAATAAAACAAAATGAAAAACGTTAACTGCTTTGTTAAGTTCTTTTCAGATTGCGTTTTGATTCAGTTTGTTACCTAGAGCAGTGATTTTTTCAAAATTTTCGAAGTTATCAACTCCCTACTAAAAGGACGCGTATTCTCAAGCTCTCACTATTTGGATTTATTATTCTACATTTGTTAGTTTGAAAAAATGATTTTTTTTTCACTGTGACCGGTGCAGTAAAATATTGTGTTAAGCCTTTATGTATCATCACGTGATGAAATTGTCGGTTTCTTGAAATAAAGATATGAACAAGCATTTGTATAGGCTACTGTACGGAAATAACAAGTATGGCGTTCGAGTGGGCGCGTCTCTGCGCTGAAATTTATCACTGACACCTGATGCAAACTGGCTATCCTGCAAACGATAAAAAAGGAAAATGGGACAGGCCAAGACACACACACAAAAAAAAAGCGCATTCCACTACAGTGGGATCCAAAATCAGACATTCAGTCGCAATACGTTTCAGCCATTAGCAAACACAATGACAGAAATTCAAAGCCCTTCTGCCTTCTCCGTGGAGCCGAGTGTGCTGACACTGTTAACTCTTTCTGGCCCAGACGGGTGTGGCAGTAGAATAATAAATAAATGCCTCTGGCGTAGCTCAGTTAGCTTACCTGTGAAATAGAAACCTCGACAGTAGGGCAGTTTAGAACAGCTAACTCTTCTGAATGTAACAGGAAATGAGAAAATAGTACCATTCACACCCAGATGTACAAACGAGGATCAGCCTACAATAATCGAACAAGCAGATGCAGTCCCAAAAATAAGGCATCAGGTGTTGATGTAATATCAGCCGAGGCAATACAGGCTTGTGGAGAAATTGGAGTCACCTGGCTACTCCACATATTTAGGAAAGACTGGAATGAAAGAACTGTACCAATAGACTGGCAAAGAGCCCTTATAGTCCCAATTTGGAAAAGAAAAGGCAATAAGCAAGATTGTAACAATTACAGAGGCATTTCCCTTCTAAGCCACGTATGAAAAATGTTTGCCAAAATTCTGGAACAACGAATTAGATCCGTTGTAGAACCGATCCTGAGCCCATCACAGGTCGGATTTAGGAAAGGAAAAGGGTGTACTGACGCTATTTTTGCTTTAAGACAAGTTAGCGAAAAGACAATAGAACACAGACATCAAATGAACATCGCTTTCATAGATCAAGAAAAAGCTTTCGATAGAGTAAACAGAAATTAATTATGGAAAGTTCTTGAAAACTACGGTATAAATGGAACAATTTTAGATTGTGTTAGGGCTATTTATAGACAAAGTGAAAGCGCCATTAGAACAAGAGCTGGCATCACAGACTGGTTCCCAGTAACATCAGGAGTAAGACAAGGTTGTGTATTATCACCTTTACTTTTCATAATATTTATGGACAATATTAATAAAATAGACATAACACCAACAGATGTCGATAAACAGGAGGACTTCAATGAGCTGCTCTTTGCCGACGATCAATGCCTATTTCACAGTGATAGTAAACAGCTGCAAGACCACATGAACCTACTACACGACAGTTGCCTCAAGCATCATATGAAGATCAATACTGAAAAGACAGAAGTCATGAGCATAAGCAGAGAGCAACAGACCATCGACATAAAGATTCTAGATCACAGCCTAAAACAAGTGCAAGAATTTAAATACTTGGGAAGTATCTTTGCATTCAATGGTAAAATAGACAGAGAGATCGAAGCAAGAATCCAACAAGCCAAGAATGTTGCATACCAGCTTGCCCCAATTTTAAAACACCCTGCTGTCCCAGCTGAGATAAAAAGACAAATTATAAATACAATCTTTATACCGACATTAGGTTATCAATGTCAGACTTGGACATTAACAAAAGAACACGAGAAAAGACTAACCATCTGTGAAATGAGATGTTTGAGAATGGCTGCGAATAAAACCAGAAGAGATCGAGTGAGAAACGATGTGATTACAAGAACTATTGGAACCATACCCATCGTTAAATTTATTGAGAAGCAAAGAATGAAATGGTTTGGTCACCTAATGAGAATGGAACCAACGATGCCAGCATCAAGAGCATACAACATGAAAATCGAAACACCAAGAGGCAGGGGAAGACCAAGAAGAATATGGATTGAAGGAGTCACGGACAACTTGAGACTTCATAACATCACGGCATATGAAGCGACTGAGCGCGCCCTGGCTCGGTTGCCGATCATCTGATAGACTGCGACGCCTAGCGGCACAGGCAGATTTTGACAAAAGAAGAACAAATAAATACAGTAATGTAGACAAACATCTCTACATCCTGTCTAGAGAAAGAAGTCTGAAGATTTTTTTTCACTATTGCAGGTAATTAATTTTTATAAACTAACAGCTCACTGCTAAGACATCTTCGGTACATTTTTTTTACGGCCCATGGTGCTCTTATCGTTCGTCTGTAAAACTACATTTGCTGCAGGCTCTACGAAACTTTCGCTAATCAACTAACTGTCTATAATTCACTTTCGTACATTAGGACTGGCTCCATATAGCGCTTAAAAACTATCAAACTAGAACACATGCATCGTAGAATTATTGTATTCACAACAGATGATAAGCTCGATTTCAATAATAATAATAATACATGTAATAATAATAATTATAATCCCCCGTGTGGGTTCCGGGGCCCCATTATGGGAAAAACAAGAATAGACTCACTGCCTCCCCAAAAGCATGTCGTAAGAGTCGACTAATTGGGGAACCTCCTTTGAAGTCGAAGTACATCTGCCGGAGAGGCAAGGAACCAACAGTCTGTATTCAAGAGAATGAGATCTGTAAAACTGATGCACACGCAACACTCAGGTTCTGGAGCAGGACTGCAGTTCAACCAGAACTTTCCGCCAGAGTGTACAGCTGGTGAAGAAGAAGAAGAAGAAGAAGAAGAATTATAATAATAGAATTGGCAACAACAGTAAAAAAAAATAATAAAAGTGCGAGGCTCTCTCCCTCGAAGTCGCAAACAAATAAGCCAGTAAAGCGGGTGTATACGCAAAATTCAGGTCCTGATACAAAGCCTAAAGTCCACATGAACGAACAACCAGCAATTTCCCCTGGAATTCAAAGCCGGTAAACAGAAGAAAAAAAAAGAAGGGGAAAAAAAGGGAGCGAGGCAAACGGCTTGACCGCTTCGCCACTGAAGTTGTAGTAACAGTTGGTAGGGCTATTTTTCTCAACAACAAAAAGGTGCCTGTACTCATCATTAAGAGTCTATTACAGTAATGCTAGGGGGGGGGGGGGGGGGGGGGGGGGGGGGGGGGGGGGGGGGGGGTCTATGTCCAAAAAAAATACAGTTACGTCTGTGTGATGAAAAAAAAACACACACACAAAACACAAAAACATGGTGTTGACAGGGGTGGTGATGGTTGTGGTGGTAGCGGTAGCGGTGGTTGTGTAGTAGAAAACAAAGAGGCTGAACTTCGATCGATCTGAAAGATCCCAAAGCGTACCTTTTTTGGATGTTTCTCCCTGTGTGGGTTCAGGGCCCTATTATAAGGAAACAAAGAATGGACCCACTGCCTACCCAAAAGCATGTCGTAAGAGTCGACTAATCGGGAGCTTCCTTCAAAGTCGGGGTGCTTCTGCTTGAAAGGCAAGGACCAACAGTCTGTACACAAATGAGTCAGATCTGTCAAACGAATGCACATGCAGTACTCAGGTTCTGAAACAGGATAGCAGTCCAGAAGTGGACGAACAACCATAACTTTCCACCGGAGTTTACAGCCAGTGAATGCGAAGAAGAAGAAGATTGAATGTTTCAAGTGGATTTCAAGCTGTACAATAGACATGGCCAATAAGACACCTTTTTTTTGGGGGGGGGGGGGGGGGGGGGGGGGTTAGGGGTGACTAGTTGACCATGTTCTTAGTGCACTTGTTTCCATAGCGAGGCGCACACGCCGTCTGGATATGACAGGTTCAATTCCCGGCACGGTAACTGTAGCTTTCGATTTTTATGTTGTCTAGTGTGTTCTAGTGTGCATACCCATCAGAGATAACCAAGGCAGACTGCTCACCACAGAACAAAAACAAGACATGCAATGGACTAAACACTTCTGCGACCTCTTGAACAGACCTGATCCTGAAAATACCCCAGAAATTCAACCAGCCTCTCAGGACATTGACATTATTACTGAACCACCAAGCAAACAAGAAATCCTTAAGGCTATCCACACTTTAAAGAACAACAAAGCACCAGGCAAAGACGAATTGTCAGCAGAACTTCTCAAAGTAGATCCCAACACAACTGCTCTAGAACCATTGTTCAAGGATATTTGGGAAAAAGAAGTGTTGCCTGATGACTGGACTGAAGGAACAATAGTCAAAATCCCCAAAAGAGGAGACTTAACAGACTGCAATAATTGGAGGGGAATTACTCTACTCTCAGTACCAAGCAAAATATTGTGTAAAATCATCATAATGGGGCTTGAAAAAGGAGTAGATAAATGCCTAGGAGTGGAACAAGCAGGATTCAGAAAGGGCAGAGGAACAACTGAGCACATCTTCGCCATACGGAACATTTTAGAACAATGCAACGAATGGCAGAGAGGTATATATATATTAATTTTGTGGACTTTGATAAAGCTTTTGACAGCGTCCATAGAGACGGTCTGTGGATAATTTTACGACATTATGGAATTCCAGAAAAAATAGTCAACATAATTGCTCTCTTCTATAAAGACTTTTCCTGCAGTATAAAAAATTACAATACATCTTTCCCAGTAAAGACGGATTTAAGACAGGGATGTGTTATGTCATCTCTCCTCTTCAACCTTGTGATTGATTGGATACTAAAGAACACAGTAGACAGGACATTAAGAGGCATACGATGGACTCCATTCACCATGCTTGAGGACCTTGATTTTGCAGATGATATAGCACTCCTATCTCATAAACATGAACATATACAAGAGAAAAGTAACAGACTAAACTGCACAGCAGAAATGGTGGGACTGAGAATAAATACAAAGAAAACTAAGATCATGACAAACAGTCCAAACCAACAACCAGTGACCATTAATAACCAAACATTTGAAAATGTAGAACAGTTTACATATCTTAGCAGTGTGGTGTCCCTATTAGGGGAGACAGAGGAAGACATACAGTCACGTTGGGACAAAGCTAGAGCCCCTTTTAGAAGGATAAGAAAATCTGGAAATCCAACAGTTACTGCAGAGGAACGAAACTCAGACTCTGAAAGAGCATCATTTTGCCAGTTCTACTTAATGGGACAGAATGCTGGAGAATGACCATAAAGGATGCACACAAGCTGTCTACCTTCCACCACACATGTCTACGTAGAATTATCAAAATGTTCTTGCCAGATACCATCTGAAACACTAAACTACTTCAAGTCACAAACAAAGAAACTCTAGACTGTATGATAACCAAGAGAAGATGGAAATGGCTTGGCCACGTTATGAGAACGAATCTTGATACACCTGCAAAACAGCTCTCACTTGGACACCAGAGAAATCAAAATGGGCACCCAAAAACAACATGGAGACGAACGATGGAAAGTGACTTGAGTGCGACATTTTTGACATGGAAAACTGCATTGAAGATTGCACAGGACAGGAAAGCATGGAAAGTCCTCTCTGAAGCCTCATGTCCCACTAGGCATAACGAGACTGATGAGTGTGTTCTTTCTATGCGTGCCGATCAATACATTATCTGTTAGTTTATTAATTTATTGTATATTGCCCTGCTTAGCAATCAGAAGGATACAAAACAAAGAACAATAAGTAAACCATAATCGTCTGTTCCACTTTATTGGATTATTATTTAACTTTGTAAGTTTTTAACCGGCGCTACAAAATTTAATTTTAGTCTCAGATTCTTTTTCGTGTTTACAGGCTGTAAAATTCCGCGGAAAGTTCTGGTTGTTCATCCACTTCTGGACTTTGGTCTTGTTCCAGAATTTAAGTCTTTCATACACATTTGTTTAACAGTCTGGCTTGTTTGTATTCAGATGGTTGGCTAGTCGCCTGTCAGGTAGTCTCACGCTTTCTTCCCTCGAATAATAAAAGCCGCCTTCTACGTCATGCTTGTTAGGGAGTGGTGGTTCTTTTCTCCCTCCCTACAAAAAAAAAAAAAAAAAAAAAAAACACAGGAAGAAAAATCGGAATCCACACGTGGAATCTGGGATTCGAAATCAAAACCTTCGAATAAGCAAATGAGAGGCTATGCACTGCGCCGCCATAATTGTCGGTAACCTGAGGGCTTAGGTCACTTGAGCCAACAAATGTCAGGTCTGGGGACTGAACCCCCCCCCCCCTCCCCGCCCCCTCTTTCCGCCCCATTTAGGTAAAAAAAAAAGTTAAGGAGATTAACCTCGCCTTCTCCTAACCATGTACAGACCATCTCGTTTTAACTGTTTGTTTACATTTCTCATAATATTTGAAATAATTTATTGGACGTATTTACCATTGAGCACATATAATAATAATAATAATAATAATAATAATAATAATAATAATAATAATAATAATAATAATAATAATAATAATAATAATAACAATAATCATGATAATGATTATAATAATTCTTCTTATTATTATCTTGTACTTAAATATTGCTTCAGGTTCCTATCCCTAAAAAAATGTATAGGGCGTTGTAAGGAGGACGCCCACCACCACCACAATAATTTATTTATTTTTAATTATCAATGTCAGTATTAAAGTATTAAAATCGTGGTCTCACGAACAAATTACGATTGTCAGAAATACCAAACTGGATTATAATCCCACAAATAAGTTCACACACATTAAATTAACAAACTTAAGTAGCTCAATATCACTATTCTCCACGAAAGACACATAGGTTTTACCAACAGATACACAAAATTAAACATAGCTTTCGTGTATGCTTTTATATAACAGGAACAATTTGGATTTGGGCGTTGTCAAAATCACACAGTCATATTTGATAACGGCGCATTGCAAGATTTAACACACACACACACACACACACAAAAAAAACCCAGTCAGCATTCAAATTAACCAAGCGGTTTTTTTTTCGGCCCGCCTACAGTAAAAATTCTGGAAACTCCAAAAGTGCTACCAGGTAGTACAGAAAGTACTACACTACAAAGTAATTGAAAGAAGTCGTAAGAGACCAGCAGGGTGTGCGAGACGGATGTACAATTAGACAGTTACTGATACCATCGGAATTAAAAACTCTTCGCTTGCTGCTGAATATAGGGACGGAGCGCTTATGGGATTGTCCAGAGTGCTTTTATGTCGATTCTTAATTCAACATTCTACAAAGAAACTATTATTTAAGTACAAAGATAATATGGTCTCGGAAATAAAACTGTATGAAGAGTTATGCTAGTCTATCTCGCTCTCGAGGCGTCTGTGGCTTAGGCGTTGCGAGTCTGACTCGTAATTCCAACGTACCGCGATCGAAGCCCACTGCTGGCTGCGTGGATTTTTATTATGGTACGGGATGTCGCAGGTCGACCTATCTTAAAGTGGGTACCAGGATGTATGTCCTGGGAAGTAAAGACGGACGACGTAATGCTGACCACATTACCTACCTAGGGCCGATTGGTCTGTAAAAATATGGGATGCTCTTACGATATGCCCAATGCGCCTAAGGCGTGAAAATGGATCTTTACTTACTTAATATCTCGCTCTCTCCTCGCTCACTCTCTCTCTTTCACTCTCTCTCTCACTCTCTCTCTCTCTCTCTCTCTCTCTCTCTCTCTCTCTCTGCTCAGTAATCGACAACGGCGTCGGTGGTGTAAAGGTTAGCATGGTTGCCTTCCAAGCAGTCGATCCGGGTTCGATTCCCAGCTGACGCAAATATTTTAGAAAGCAATGGCAAACTACTGGACGTAAATTTGCCTAGAAAAACTACACATAAGCCAGGCTCGTAAAAAGCACCCTCTCCTGAAAGCTGCGGTATTTTGGACATTTCAAGCCCATTAGTGGTCCGTAAAACAAAAACGGTGATGGATCGTGCAGTTTCCCGAAAACGATGCAGAGGTTGACCTCCTTAATTGTGGATAGAGGACATTGAAGACACAGTGGCTATGAAAGTACATATTGTCGGAGACTTAGCTACAGAAAAGGAGCACTTTAGGAGTGCCGTGAAGAGAGCGACGTTTTGAGAAGGATATGCTGACTGATTAACTGAGTTGCGTCTCCTGTACAGGACTTTGCAGAACCAGTCAGAGCACTTTTTGTTTTTTGTTCTTTGTTTGTTGTTTTTGTTGTCTGTGTGTGATTTCACTATTCAATATTACGTTTAGTAGCTTACCACTACTTTATGATCCGTCGGTTCTCGGTACCACAAGCCGTACTAAATTACCCGCAGTTTGAATCGAACACGGAACCAATCACATGGGTAATGTGGTCATGGAGGTCTAGAGAGAACAATAATGGAGGGGTATATGCCTGGGAAGAGAGGAAGAGGAAGGCCAAGGAGAAGATGGGTGCAGGATGTGGCAGATGATCTCCAGATGGGTGTATCAGACGCAGGACATCTTGCTCATGATAGGAAGGTTTTCCGGAGGGTTGTTATGGCAGCGAGGTTCCGCGAGGGACATGCTACTGAATGAATGAATGAATGTGGTCAGCATCACACCAGTCGCCTTTACTTTCCAGGACTGTGTCTGGTACCCATTCAAGGCTGTGTCGACATGGGTGCCAAGATCCTTTTTGAAAAAAGTCCGTCCCCCGTCAGGATCCAAACCCACTACCTTCCGATCCGCAGGCCAGCGTCTAGTCGCTAGGCTACGGCGGTTCCTTACAGTCCAAGTGGGACGCCAATAATGTATGCCTTATCAGGGTGTGTAGTTTTTCTCTTTGATAATTGCGGACTGTAAGATTAACACCAAAGGGTGAGAATCCGACACGTACAATTTATATTCAACACTCACAAGACTACAAAAACTTCAGGTCAAATGAGGTCTCGCAAAATATGAACACTATATAGGCAGCCAGAGAAGAACAGTGAACCGACACAAAACAGGTGTTATCAGTCGCCATCATCATCATGTAGCAGGTCCTTTGCAGAACGTCGCTCTCATCACAGTCTGCCTGAATGAAGCTCGGTCTCTCGCCAGCTTTCCCACCTTATGTACTTTCATACTCAAGGAGTCATTTATATCCTGTGCCCATCTTCGTGTCGGTCGGCCCCTGCCTCTCCTTCCTGGTACTATGCCTTCTGAGAGAATTTTTTCCAATCTGTCGTGGCGCTTGATATGACCAAAATATTTCAGCTTCCGTGACAGGATGCAGTTTATTAGCAAATCTTTCTTGATGTTCAGATCTTTCAAGATGTCAGTATTTCTTCTCTTCTTTGTCCAAGATATTCTGAGGATCTTTCTATGGCATTTCAGCTTAAAGGCCCTTATTCTCGTTCTTAAGGACTGAGAGATAGTCTGAAAAATATACTGAAGATGGGATCCGAGTTCCCATAAACTTATCCGATGTGCACAGAGAATAATTAGTCGATTAAATAACTAACTAATATTAACTATAACAAGTCAGCATTTAAGGACGTTAGCTGAAAACTTGGTTGGAATAAGACCATGTCTGGATCATATTGACAGACAAAGAATGAAATGGTTCAGCCATCTAGTGAGAATGCAGCAAGACAAAACTGCATAGGAGACTTTTTACAGCAGAACGTCGGGGAGGAAGGCAATAGTTAGACCCAAAAAAAAAAAAAAAAAAGATTTAAAATCGGTGCAGCCGAAACTTGCAAAAGGATGAAAAAAATTCATCTCCGATGCCACCAGAGAAGCGCAAGACTAATACAGAAAACCGCGACCCTAGGCTACAACCTGGTATCAGTGAGATGACAAAAGAAGAAGAAGATGAAAAATCTGATAATTATTTCCATGGGAATGAAGATCCTCCTAAAGGCAATCATTTGATTTAACAATATTTTCTAGTAGGGAAAAAAAAATAATGCGCACTTCATAATCATGAACAAATAAAAGCTGATCGAGTTTTCTTCTGATGTCAGTCTTGTGTTCAGAAGAAAAAAAAAAGGCATTTTTTAAGTTTCGATATCACTCGAAACAAAATATCCATGTCTGAGTTATAGAGCCATCAGAATGTTGTATGTTTGTGTGAAAAGTCTTTCTCAGCCGTGTCATCAAAACATAGAAATTGAGATAATATTACTGCAGCGCTTTGTCTATCATAATTAACGCTCCAGCAGTGTTTATAATATTTTTTAAATTTTAAGCAGCAGCAGATGTCACATGAGCTGAAAAATGTATTTTTTTTTGACATCAGATTTACCAATACATTTCCATTTACGAGGGAAAGTCAATAAATATGTCAAAATTGGTCACTGGATGGTAGGAAAATGTAGTTGGTGGTTTCTAAAGGTGTCATTAGGCGACAGCAACATCAAAGTTGTCTCCGTTCATTAGATGTCGCTAGGTGTTGCATGTGCATTCGCAACACAGAAACAAAATGGCGACTCTACATGCGGAATGTAGCCTTACAGAACGTGCTGTTGTGCGTTTTAAGGGGGAAAGGGGGGAGGTGGTGTTGGGGGCAAAAGAGCTGCCTCCAGAAGACATACATAAGGAAATGCTTCCTGATTATGCTGACAAATATTTATCACGTAAAGCGGTGCATAGCGGGTAAAAATAATTCTTCACTAAAAACTCACCTTGGCCGGAGACATTTCGAAAGTGACGCAGAAGTTGCAAGTGAAGTGAAAATTTGGTTTAGAAAACAAAGCACGCAGTTTTATGCAGCAAGTTTGGGAGGACTGATAAAGCGATGGAACAAGTTCATCAGTATTGGTGAAATTATGTTGAAATATAAAGGGACAGTGTACGTGAAAAAATTACCGGGTTTTAAGTTATCTTCTTTTTTTTTCTTTAAACAACTGTTTGTGACTTACTTATTTACTTTCCCTCGTATATTTGTTTTTGTTTTTATGTTTGGTAAGCTCTCAGATATCCCGCGAAACAATATTCCACGTTTTGGTGGGCATGGGGTAAAAAGTGTGGAGAAACACTGCATAGTCTATATATATATATATAAATCTTAATTTTCCGACTTTGTTAACTAAAGACTCGGAAACTACTGAGCCAATTGCTTTCAAACTTTCACACAACGTTGCCTTTGACTCAAAGCGTTATTTTTTGTCCAGAAAAACGCACAAACCACGAACGACGTAGCTCCAGCAACGGTCAAATCATTATTTGTTTCTTTGCCGGCCTGGATTTGTTTTTAGCTGATTGGCAATTTTTGACTGCTGAGCTCTTATTGAACTTTGCATTACTATATAATTTCATTTCCACTATCTGCTTCAGTGTTTGGTAGCGTAGTTATAACTATTTTGCCTATCATGCGTGTGACCCGCGTTCGATTCCCTGCTAGGTGATATAACGTTTTTTTGCCCTTAAGTGGCCTCTGGCACGTTGTGTTGTGGTTTATGGTTAGGCTCTGATATATACGCCTTTTTTTCCGGTTTTTGGGGTCTACAGCTAGCCTGCGACAGCGTCGACGTCATGATCAAAGGTCATGTCACGGTTTTCTTCGTTCGCCCTCGAGAGGGCCGTTGGCACGTTGTATTGTGGTTTATAGCTAGGTTGCGATATCTGACCTAAACTCTTCAGTCTTCGATAGTATAGTTGTAAGTAATCCATCCTTCCTGCGGGTGACCGGTGTTCGATTCCCTGCTGGGTGATAATTATTCTTTTTCCCTTAAAAGGGTGGTTGCCACGTTGTGTTGTGGTTTACAGCTAGGCTGCGATATCTGCGCCTTTTGCCCAAAGACATCCGATTTCAGTTAAGTCCCAATTAGCCTCCCCGCAGCGCTTCTCGATCAAAAACTATTCGGCGGTGACAGAAACTGTTAACTAAGACGGCTTACAGTCCAGTTTAGTTTGGGTGGACACGGATGCCAAGGTCAGTTAAAAATCGTTCCTTCGGAGAGGGAGAGATGATGGGTGCGGGGTATTTTCTCCGCTATTCGTGAGTATAGTGTACTTTTTACTGTGGGTTCCATCACTGGTTACGTGATGAAGTTTTTTTTTCTTTGTCGGGGGCAAAATAAACTAAATAGTCCGTGGGACAGCATACGGCGCTAACTCCTCTGGTTACACCGACCTACACAGACTGTAGTGACAGTTTTTATGGTGGTGGTGGTAATGGTTGCAGTAGTACTGGTACTGGATGGGTGATGTGGTAGCTGTTACACTGGCAACATTTACTTCTAAGTACAAATTAATGCTATCTATTTAAGTCTAGATGGACACGGATGCCAAGCTCAATTAAGTTACAATATTTCGTCACATGGTGTCTTTCCCATCCTTCGGAGAGGATGATATGATTACTTGGAGGGTTGGGGGGGGGGGGGGGTTGTTAAGGGGGTTGATGCCAGACACGGTTAACTGAGAGAGCTTAAAACATTGTTTTAAAGTTCTCATTCCTTAACTATTTCTATTTTAATTATTTCACCAGGTGATGATTTTTCAATCCTTCAGAGACGATGATATGAATAGTGGTGGTGGGGGAGGGGGATGTTGGGGGGTGGGGGGGAGGGGGTTGATACCAGACACTGTTAACTGAGAGAGCTCAAAACATTATTTCAAAGTTTTTCTTTCTTAACTATTTCTATTTTCATAATTTTGCCAGGTGATGATTTTTCAATCCTTCGGAGAGGGAGAGATGATTGGTGGAAAGGGGGAGGGTTATGCCAGACACAGTTAGCTGAGAGAGCTTAAAATATTATTTTAAAGTTCCCATTCCTTAACTATTTCTATTTTAATAATTTTGCCATGGATGATTATTCAATCCTTCGGAGAGGGAGATATGACTGGGTCGAGGGGAGAGGAGGGAGGGGAGGAGGGTATGACAGACACTGTTAGCTGAGAGCTATTTTCTTTCCTCTCCATTTTACCATTCTGAGCCACAGCAACGCGTGTCCAGGTACAGCTAATATATATATATATAATATATATATATATATATATATATATATATATATATATATATATATATATATATATATATATATATACATACACACACACACATAAACACCATTTTCATTTTAAACTAGACACTTTTCAAACAATCTAGGACATTTTTCAAATCAAACTGGACGGTTTTCAAACCCCCTAGGATGTTTTTCGCCCGTGTGTCACCGGGGCCCTCACGGGAAGCAAAGAATAGTGACACTGCACCCTACCAGGCATGTCGTAAAAGGCGACTAAGGGTAGGGTTGGGCGTGAGGTTGGCTACCTCATCCTGTAAAAACCATTGCCACAAAAACCAACCAACCATGGATAAGTCAAAAAGAGAAGCAAATAAACTCCAGCCAACCAAGATGAGGGGAGGCTCTTCAAATAGAAGAAGTATGACACGGTGTGGAGAAAGCCGTAAGGAGTCCGGATCGTTGACTTACCTCCTCTCAGCTAGGAAAACCTCCAGAATTGAGAACTAAACAGGCTCCAGTGGATCAGGAGGTGAGGAGAAGACGCTGGCGTTGGATAGGGCACACACTGAGAAAACAGGAGAACAGCATAACTAGAATGTCTTTGCAGTGGAACCCACAGGGCATAGGAATAAAGGAAGGCCAAAAAAAACACATGGAGAAGAGAGCTGGAGAATGAGGTTAGAAAGATTGGGAGGACATGGGGAGAGCTCCATGTAATGGCGAAGGATAGAACGACTTGGCGTGAGTTGGTTGAGGGCCTATGCTCTATTGGGGGATAAAAAGGCAGAAGAAGAAGAAGAGCATGTTTTTCAAATCGTACAGTTTGATTTCAAAAAATGTCCCAAGTGGTTTGAAATCGTTGATTTGATTTGAAAAAAACGTCCTGGGTGATTTGGAAAAAAAAAAATCACTTTGATTTGAAATGTGCCCAGTTTAAATGCTGAAAATGGCTTTGTGTGTATATACATATATATATATATATATGTTATATATATATATATATATATATATATATATATATATATATATAAATACATACATACGGTTATATATATATATATTGTTATATATATATAGTCTTTAGCCTCTTACCTTCTAATTAAACAATTCTCGCAGTATAGTCTTTTACAGCTATAAACTTTAGTCTCATCACACAGTCCTAACAAAACAGCATAAAATAGTGTAAAGTCGACACTGATCACCTTTAAAGAAAAGAGACTTACATCCTCGTTCCCTCACCTTGACATTAAGAATGACTTAACACTGCGGCAGGAAGTTAGATGTAACTAACGGGAATTCCCTGCTGGAATTTTACACATTAAGTAAGGGTAATGTAAGGTGAATGCACAGACAAATTCCCACTACATTACATTTCTGTTTTTGTTTCTTCCCTTTTTTGAAAGCTGAAATAATTAATTCAACGGTTACTGCAAATGCTAGCTTTATAATTTTAGTGTTAAATGCTGAAAAGTCAAACATTTACGCGTTGTTATTTGTTAATTTGGGAGCAAATGCAGTCATCTGTGCAGAGCAATAAATCTTGAAGGTTCCGCATTGTTTGTTATCAAATAACTGGCACGCCGCACCGAAAAAAATCATTGGGGCGCCCGTGGCATTTTATTTTCCTTAAAAAAAGCTGGAACTCACCATAAAGTATCTAAAAAGGTTCCGATATTCACCACAAAGTCTAAAAAGGTGCCGATATTCACCACAAAGTCTAACAAGACGCCGATATTCACCACACAGTCTAAAAAGGTGTCGATGTTCACCACAAAGTCTAAAAATGTGCCGATATTCACCAGAAAGTCTAAAAATGTGCCGATGTTCACCACAAAGTCTAAAAAGGTGCCGATATTCACCACAAAGTGGTTAAATAGATGCCGGTATTCACCACAAAGTGTCTAAAAAGGAGTTGATATTCAACACAAAGTATCTAAAAAGATGCCGGTACTCATCACAGAGTGCCTATTACAGTGGTGCCGAAAATAGGATAGCTAAACAAGATGCCCGTAGAGGGCGCTTTAAAAAAAAAAAGCCTTGCTCGTGCCCCTTTAGATTTTTTAGAAGGCGACGAATCCTCTAGACGTTAAGGTCTTTTTAAGTGCATCATAATAATGTTAGAATAGTTTCATTTCTTAATGCAGAATGACAAACGATATAAATATATTTTGAAATAAAGGATAGTTATAAAGAAATAACTTAAATAAGGAACAGCTTAACGTTGTTGAGGGGTTCCATAACCCAAAGTTCCGCAGCCTTTGTTGCATAACTCTATTTCTGAGCCAGCCTAAAGCAAAACATTCTTAAGCTGACGATTTCTAAGAATAGATTGGGAAGGCAAACAGTTGTGTTAGTTAGGTTTCTCCGTTTGGATATCTCACAAGATCACAAGTGTTTCGTTAGGTTTAAGAAAAGAACTAACAATGCAGATATGTTATTAGCGTGTGCAATGTCGATTAGTTTCAGCGGTCAATCTTCTCCATCCCACACCTTTACTTTCCGGGACTGCACCCAGTACCCACTCAAGGCTGGGTCGACCTAGGAGCCAAGGTCATGTCTGAAATGTGTTTATGGTAATTTTTATTGTAGCATACAGTGGAACCTCGCTTAACGAGCATAATTCGTTCCAGAATCATACTCGTTAAGCGAAATTTATACTCACAAAATGCTTTGTATAACGTTTATTCAAAGAAAATTATATACATATTGTCAAGGAGAGCGAATCATCTTCATCTTTTCTTTCACTGCGGAACGAACCCACCTGGAATGCTAATTCGATTTGCAGAAAAAAAAAATCGAAATAATTATGATACATAGCTAATTATTTTTTAACTAGATAGATGTCCAAAGACATTTGTTTTTGCCGATGCTTCACAATTAGGCGAAAATTCGACACAGCATTATCATTAAATAAATTTGCAAAGCGCACAGCCACTTCCTTATTAGTGTGATGCTTCTCAATGTAAGATACAACAGTTTGCCATGCTTTCAGCATTTCTCTTATTTCGCCAGAAGATTTTTGCTTTCTGTTACCTCCTCCTCTGACAAACTTTCCTCCAAAACTTCTTGCTGTGAAACACAATGCAACTCCATAAACTCTTGGGTGGTCAGCTCTTGGCTGTGCTCTTCCACAAGCTCTTTGAAATCACTGTTATCCACCTTCAATCCCATGATAGTGGTCAAAAACACAGTCTCGTTGACTACAGGTTCCACGGGTACTGTCTCGAATCCCTCAAAGTCACAAATCGACAACGCTCTCCGGCCAAAGCTTCTTCCAAGCAGAAGTTAGGGTTCTCTTGGTAAGCCCTTCCCCCGCCTTGTCGATCATCTTGAGGCAGGCAATGCTGTGGAAGTAATTTCTCCAAAACTTTTTGAGAGTGAGATTGGTCCCTTTAGTCACCTGAAAACAATGCTCGAAAAGTGCTTTAGTGTAGAGCTTCTTACAGTTAGAAATAACTTGCTGGTCCATGGGCTGGAGTAACGGAGTGGTGTTGGCAGGCAGAAACTGGATCTTGATGAATTTAAATTCTTCAGCGAGGGCATGTTATAGACCTGGAGGATTCATGTACATATATCACAATATAACACAAGTTTGAGAAAATGTGTGATCACAAGCGACACTACGATGCTACTAAAAAGATTGCTAAACACAGACGAATGTAACATGCGCACAATTCAGGACTTCCCCTCTCATCATCCCTCGTTATGCGAAACGTCGTTCGTTAAGCGAGTCATTCTTTTGCAATTTGTTTTGCTCGTTTTGCGAATTACTCCTTATGAGAGGTGCTCGTTAATCGAGGTTCTACTGTATATTTTTTAATTGCAACTGAAGAGCCTTTTGTTTCGTTTATTTCTTGGCGACAGTAGTTCGGTTTTTGATAACTCTGTCGAGCTAGAGGTCACCCTGGTGACCTCAGGGGAAAATGGAGAAGGGGGAGTGTGGAAAGCAGTGTATACGTCAATCAAGCGGTCAATTTTTTTAGGGCTTTTTCCCAATATAAAACCTTTGCCTTCCCCACACCTCACCCTTTTTTTTGACCCCAATGAAATAGAGCAAAACGCGATTTACGTCTCGCAGCTTGTTAAGGTGATAGATTTGTTTGTAGTCACCTTTACGACATGCGTATAATCACACACACGCACACGCGCACACACACGCGTGCACGCCCTCGCGCGCACACACACACCAACACACACATAAGACAATAATTATTAACTATTCAAGTCTCATGCAATTGTTTTCCCACTCATTAATTTCATATGCGTGGGAGGGCAATTTTATTCGTTTCAAACGATTCAAACTGCACCTTCGTCAGCAGAATTTTCCAGAATTAAGGCTTGAACGTCTGCTGCAACCACCAACGGGATATGATTTCTGCATTCTCTAACCGGTTAAATGCAGACGGAAAAGGACAAAAGGGCGAACACCACTCTGCGGGCACTTGTGCCCATTTCCTCGCCATGTTTTATGTTCCCAGTTGAACAAACCTGTTGAATACAACAATTGCCCTCCTATACATGTTAAACTAGTGTGTAGAAAAACAATAGCATGAGACTTAAATCGTTATTAATTATTGCTATATATATATATATATATATATATATATATATATATATATATATATATATATATATATATATATATACATATGGAGGCATTAGGACTGAGCTGGCTACATGAAAATCAGCTTCTTTGAGACTCTTCCAGGCCTCTTCTTAGCAAAAGAGAAATCGGCAAGAGGACGA
Source organism: Candidula unifasciata (assembly GCA_905116865.2). NCBI lineage: Eukaryota > Metazoa > Mollusca > Gastropoda > Stylommatophora > Geomitridae > Candidula > Candidula unifasciata. Next base: position 276,082 of record CAJHNH020003657.1, read on the forward strand.
AAATGGCTGTTTACCGCTCTACCTTTATACCAGTCCTGACCTATGGGTGTGAGTCATGGGCAATGACAACAGCTCACAAAAGCCAGCTTCAGGCCTCAGAAATATATATATATATATATATAAAGTAATTTTTCAAAAAATATAATGTTTAACCCGCAGGGTTATAAATGGGATATATAGTGTTTAGTGAGTTCTCATCATCATCATTAAGTGCCTTGCTAGCTGGCGTTGGTGTTCATGCGTCGCCACAATTCTCAGTCTTTGGTGTCCTGGGTCAATTCTACTGATGATATCCTCCATGACACTGTCTTTAGCCATCCACCATCATTTCTCTCTGTCTGCCTCTTCCTCTTCTACCAGTGATCTTTCCAGTCGTTACGATATTTTCCAGTACTCCTTTGCTCATTGCATGGCTAAAGAACTTTGTTTGTATTGAGTTCTCAGAGTATATATTTTGTATTTTAAATTGTTATATCATGTAATTATTTTTGTGACCAAAGTGTTATTTGTACTGATGTTATTTGTACTGTTTCATATTTTGCTTTTAATTTGGGTTGTGATTGTTATAGAAATTATACTATGTACAATTAGACAATCTTAATAACATTGTATCATTAACAAGTTGGACATATTGTTTCCCCATTGTGCATTCATTTGATTGATTTTATTTTTTTCAAGAACCGACATCACAGCACTCGGGGCATTCCCATAAGCAATCCGTCCCCATCTTCAGCAGCCAGCGAAGAGTTCCGATACTAATAGTGCCAGTAGCATTCTGATTAAACGCCCGTCTTGCGTTTTCACTGAGCCTCGAGCATCTGCCAGAACCTCTCGTCACTTCCCGCTGCATCAATCTCACCAGACTGTGGTGATCCGTCTGCTCCCCCGAACTGCACACGCTCTCCCACAAGGCACTAACCACGTCTGCCTTAACATGTATCAATATTCCACCAAGCTGTGCAGAGCCAGTCAGTCTGTCCGTTTGTTCATTTCCCAACACACCGGCGTACCCCGATGAAAAAGTCCAGACAATACTCATTACCCATGTCCACCGCAGCGAAGCATGCCACTCTGCGCGAAGCATACTTGTTCTGATCTTCCTCAGCATGCTTTCTGAATCAGTTACAATCACGATGTGTGTGTGTGTGTGTTGTGTTCTCTAGCCATGTGCAATTATTGATTATTCTCCTCGATTTTATCTTTAGAGGTAACTTCTTTAAAGATGTCATGAGCATTCTTTACCACTTCTGTTTATGGATTTTAGTCCTAGTAATATGTGTGTGTTCGATGACCTTGATTTTGCAGATGATACAGCACTTCCATCACATAAAAATTAACATATACAAGAGAAAAATAACACAACAGTACAGCAGAAACGGTGGGACTGAGAATTAACACAAGGAAAACTAAGATCATGACAAACAGTCCAAACCAACAACCAGTGACCATTAATAACCAAACACTTGAAAATGTAGAACAGTTTACATATCTAGGCAGTGTGGTGTCCCTATTAGGAGGGACAGAGGAAGACATACAGTCACGTTGGGACAAAGCTAGAGCCACTTTTGGAAGGATAAGCAAATCTGGAAATCCAACAGTTACTGCAGAGGAACGAAACTCAGACTCTACAAGAGCATCATTTTGCCAGTTCTACTTTATGGGACAGAATGCTGGAGAATGAACATAAAGGACGCCCACAAGCTATTCACCTTCCACCACACATGTCTACGTAGAATTATCAAAATGTTCTGGCCAGATACCATCTCAAACACTAAACTACTTCAAGTCACAAACAAAGAAACTCTAGACAGTATGATAACCAAGAGAAGATGGAAATGGCTTGGTCACGTTATGAGAATGAATCTTGATACACCTGCAAAACAGCTCTCACTTGGACACCACAGAAAACAAAAAGGGCACCGAAAAACAACATGGAGACGAACGATGGAAAGTGACCTGAGTGCGGCATCTCTAACATGGAAACCCGCACTGAAGATTGCACAGGACAGGAAGGCATGAAAGGTCCTCTCTGAAGCCTCATGTGCCACGAAGGCATAAAGAGGATTGATGATGATGATGATGAATATGTGTATGTGTGTGTGTGTGCATGTGTGATTGATTATACACACGTCGTAAAGGTAACTAAAAATCCATCATCTAACCTAGGATTGGATCAGTTTTAAATGGCTCCGAGGCCATTTTCTATGTAGCAAAGGCGGCCAGCGTGAGTTAGTTTTAATTACAACACCAGCCGCGACAGACGGTCGCGTTGAAGGAATATAATGAACACAGATCAAGAGGAAGACTACGCACATGTGGAATGACGGAGATACTCTAATCAACTCCTCGTGGAAACAATCAGCTGAGGTACCTTGGAGTGGCTGCTGCATCACAGGACAGAGCACACATGAGGATGCCCAATGTGCAAAGAAGTCGACTGTGATAACATAACATCTGGAATAACGGCATCAAGAGCAGTCTAGGGGAAATGAAGATAAACTAGCACAATGTATTTAAAAAGGCACATGGGCAAGTTTTATATTCTTAAACCCCCCCCCCCCCCCACACACACACACTTCAAATGAGGTAAGTGGAGGAGGAGGAGGAGGAGGAGAAGAAGAAAAAGAAGAAGAAGAAGAAGAAGAAAGCACGTCGAAGTTCGATTGATCTTTAACAATATCCGCCCACAATTATATACTCGATGCGCCTCTTGTCGTTAAAAAGGTGGTTTATTTTATTTACTTTACCAGAATTCTAACCATTCGGTCAAAACTCCTTGACCTGCAGCAATCTTGGCCAAGGACCGGCTGATACTTTCCCTGTACAGACCAACAGCCTCAATGTCACGGCCTTGCGACGTCTGCTGTAAACTCCGCATCAAAACTCCACACGTAAACAATGACTAGCTAGCCACAACAAGTCTTCTCAACTCACAACAGATCGCGTCTTCTTGTTCTGATTTTGAGGCGCCTGTGAAATGTTCTGAAGTAATCGGTTTATCTTGTGTTTCTTGAGAATTACCTTGTAATATTAGATTGCATTTACAAAATAGCAGTATTGTGAATTAAGTAATTAAGGTAAGGCGTGCGCCGTGCGGGGGTAGAGAATGGAAACAAACAGAGGCCGTGAACGCCAAGAAGTATCGGTAATTCTAATAAATTGAGTTAATAACTTGCTGAAACTCCACAATATCACCATGCAGTATGCAGCTAGCTTGCGAGCGCGCACTATCCCGGAAGCCTAACAGTAACACTAGCCGTGCTTGCGACGCATATGGCATTAAGTAAAGAAAGACAACAGAATTTCGGCTCTCCTCCGAACTTCTACCCCGGCATTATGGCGGCCAAACACACATACTGACAGGGCCTCAGTCCTATGAAAAATGCGGACTTGTCGGACTCCCTGCCGAGAAACAAATCGCGGCAAAACTAGGATTACTTGACAATTTTAAGAGACGCAACACTGCAGACGATAATAGCTACGGTTTACAATTTCACGCGTTTCTGCAGACGACGATACTAGCGACCATTGACAATTTCGAGACCCACAACATTACAGACGATAATACTATTATTAGCCACATGGCGGGGAGACCATGCGCTCCGACGCAGTTTAGAGTCGTTGTTGTCCTCACACTTTTCGGCATGCGCAAAACGAGGTTAAACTCACCGCAGACAGTATCTAAACTAATTGCCTGGGACTCACGAGCAAATGAATTAGAGGAAGTTGCTGGAGTTGCAGTAGCTGCTGCTCGTGAGTCCCAGCCATCTAGTTTAGCCCCCCATATGCGCCGCTAAGAGCGGGATACTGTCGGCTGTGCGGCAAAGTCACAGAAACAGGTCCGCAATTAACATATCGCTGACCCTGTTAGAGCATTTGTTTCGTTATTCGGAGCCGATCATAGTTTTGCCACGATTTGTTCCTTGGCAGAAAGTCCCCATTTTACACATGACTCAGGCCTTGTCCTGTTAGGCTATTTGCTTGGCCGCCATAATGCCGGGTAGAAGTTTGGAGGAGAGCCAGAATTTCACTATAGTTTTAGATGAGTGATTTGGCTGCAGACCTCTCGCGTTGTTTTCGATAGTGGTATTGGGGGCTGACCGTTGAGGCAGAAATGACAATTTATTGAACGTGAAATTGCCTGGTGAAGTTACAAACAACAAAAAACATATGGAGGTTGCTGTTCTAGAACATCGAGTTAAGGATTTAACTATTTAAGGAGTTAACTAACTAATAGGCAATAGACCCACTTCTCCTTTAAAAGCAAGTAGCAAAAGGTGACTAGTTGCAGCTTTGCTGAAATTGGATGTGTTGGGCCAAAATGCAAAGATATCATAGCCTGACTGTAAGCCACAACAAAACCTGATACCCATCATTTTAAGGGTGGAGCAGAGAAAGAAGAAGTAATGATGTTTAATTTTTTTCTAATCTTATGATTATGTGTTATCAGTTTCTTTCTTGGTGTATTTAACAGTTTGTGTAAAGTAGTGCGGCAGGCAGACGAAAATAAATTTTAAAGAAAAAGAGACTTGATTTATAAAACACACAAAACATCAATGTCGTCATATTATGGCATTGGGATTATGTCGGGAGCCTCCTTGGATGGCCTTGATCTCTGCTTTGCGGAATTCACCGGAGATTCTGAGACTGACGTCTGGGGTTATCGAATAGAGCATGCTGTGACTGTGCCCTATAGTAAGATGATGAAGGAAATGCTAGAAGCTGCGACCAGCCTGTCAGGATTTGTGAGTATTTATGCTGTTGTTGTCTCCCTGGCATAGTGATGAGACTATTTGCTTCGCGCTCTATAGGTCAAGAGTTGATTTCATGGACTGCATCATTCAGTCCCGCGTCAAGAAACTATCTTGGCTGTACACACAGGGATATGCCCGGGTAAGAGGGAAGGAAAGAGCTGGCAGATTGGCCATGTCTCCTGTGGTTGGTGGAGGAAGAAGTATGGCCAGGGTGGACTCACTGAATACACTGCTTTCTAGAGACTTTGAAAGAAAGGAATCAGAGATAATGAACCACCTGTTGGAAATGGGTATTAAACGAGGGCAATCATGTAGAAACTGCTTGTGGGGTAAAGAAAAAAGATCTGCCATTCAACTCCTGCTGGGTGTTTTGAGTATGTAGACACTGAGATGGCTGCTGTATTGGAGGACGGAGCACAAGTGGGTCAGTCTGATGTTCTAGGATGTCAATATGGATAATACGTAACACGTTGATGGTGTAATTTTTATGGAAATTCCTGGGGATTGTCACCGGAGCCATGGCGTTTGTGCTCTTGGCAGGTGGCTAGCAGTTCTGAAGAGATTGAGTTAATAGGATACAATTTGGTACAGTAAACTAATTCCTCTCAACTGTTTACTTTTTTTTTTGTATATTCATTATGTTATAAAAATTTTTTTACAAAAAAAACAAGAAGAGGAAGCGAAAGAAGAAGAAAAAGAGAAGGAAGAAGAAGAAAAAGAAGAGAAAGCGGAAGAAGAAGATGAAAAGGAAGAGGAAGAAAAAGAAGTCTTGATTTTTCTAGCTATAAAAATTATACCTACTAAAGCACTCATACTGGACAAAGAAGACATTCTAAAGACCATTTATAAACTATTGCTGATAAAAGACAGGAGGTTAGATGAAATAATGTGTGTAGGAATGTGTGAATTTGAAATTAGGGGTGGATCCGGCAAGAAGGAACATATGAGAGAAAGAGAATGACGAATATAATCACTATGCTACAGTTACTATCTACACCTCAAGACATTTGCTGCAGTAGACGAAGCATCTAAGGGTATGCCCGGTATGTTGTGATGTTGATTCTTAAATCACAATCGGTAGTCATTGCATACTGGTGATATGATTAGATAGAGGTAGAAGTCCATTTTTCATTCCTTATGGTATAGTTGGTACCCAATACATCAGAGGTCATGGGGGAAAGGTCCTTCACTTTACATTCACTTTATTTAGTGGCATGATTTCTTTCTGTGTGGATAATTTCTCTACAGTTTGTACATAAATTCTTATAGGATTTGATCAAGCTACAGTCTGACTACAGTCATTTAATAGGCCAATGCCTGCAGAACTTCATTCAAAACAATGATTTGCGGCCTGATTTCGTTGCCTCCTATGGACACAGTGTTTTCCACCAACCAGATAAAGGCATCACATTTCAGCTTGGAGAAGGGGAGATAATTTCCACATACATAAGGTTAAAACATAAACAAAAATATTACTTAATGAAATAACAAATAATGTGTGTCATTGATAACTGTATTTTGACTATTTACATGTTTCTTATTTGGCATTACTATCTGTTTTCTGTCTTGGAACTTGCAAAAGAAATAGCATTTTAGTATTTTTTTGTGCAAAGCTTTAACTCTTCATGTCAGCTGTTCTGCTTTTTCATTAACTCTTTCTGTACTGTGCATTTATTGCATTGAGAAAATAAAAACTTGTAATATTTGTCATCAAATCAGTATAGCCTGAATAGAGCCAAAACGGGGAGAATGGAGAATATCTCTCACTCTCCACAAATAGTACATATTTCTGAATCTCTTCTGTCACATATAGTTGTCTCATTAGAACATCTTGGGATTAAACGTTAATGTAATAATGGGCTAGAATAGAGAAAAGGCTGGCTATTTACTTGGGATTAAAGGTTAATGTAATAATGGGCTAAAATAGAGAAAAGGCTGGCTATTTACTGTGAGTATCTTTTCTTTTTTTAATTTCTTGTTCAGTGCCTCTCATACTTGATTGTACTCAAGTTTTATTGACATGGCTAGGATCCGATTCTCTCAGATTTTATTGTTCTTTTTTGCCACAGACAGACTTTTCCTGTTCTCATTCTGTTGACTGGATTTACCCTGCTGTAAAATCTACAGAGAGCTCACTTGACATGTCATGTCTGCACTGCATTAATTATATATGTGTTTATAAATATGTATTTTAAAAAAAGTTGTTGAATCATTACTCCACAGAATGTCTGTGGCAAATAACGTAGATGCATACGTTACGTAGATGCTCATACTTGAATACATGACATGAGCAGTCAGCATAAATTCGCTTCTACATCTGCTGGAGGAGTGATAGGGTTTATCCAGGGTTCGCTGTGATGTTGGGTTTGTAGTCAGTAATTCTAAACAAAGCAGTTGTCATAGTTATATTGTCAGCCATGTCAATATCAATATCTGTTTGCTGTGGACTTTAGGATTCCATATTTGGATCTAAAACACAAAGTCCCAACTCTTTTTTAATCAATTTTTTTTCCTACTAATATCTGTACTCAATTTGCCTCATTCTGCTATCATGAAGGAGTGATTTAGACTTCTGAGACAGATAATTCGGGTACAAAGCAAGCCTGGAATTTTGACAAAATGAACCTTAATTTAGTATACCCCACCTTGAGGCAGTTTGCTGGATATCTAGCCATCTCTGATAAGGATTTTTTTTAAAAATTGGATCACTGCTGTGCATGTTGTAGAAATTAATAATCCCTGAATAGTTTTTAACTGAAATGATATCATCTTTTAATCTCTTTTAATTAGCACATAAACTATGCAGTATTAAATTTCCAAAAGTATTCGACAAACATAATAATCCAGTGTCAGAATAGACAAAAACTATACACAGTCTCCTCAACTTGACACTCAAGTGACTTACACCCATCCGTATTTACAGCCTAAGTGACTTACAGCCATCCACACTTACGCACTCCCCCACTCCCACCACAAAAAAATTTAAAATAAATTTATTATAAAAGAGTAAATAAAGTAATATAATACATTGGTAGGGTAAACAAGTTACCAGTACTGATGCCTAGAGCCCAGCAGGGTTTAGACATTAGAGTATGTTTAACCCTCCCGTGTTTAGCACACTGGACCTGCAGACCTCCCACTACCTGTGTTTTTATATAACCTGTTGGAACGGAACTGGGTCATAAGTCGAGGAGACTTGGTATATCCCATTTATAACCCAGAAGGGTTGTATAATGATTTTCTCCAGGCTATGCCGGCGTGGTGGGTAATGAACAGGCAGATTGGCTGGATCTGCACCACTGGGTGGTGAATTGATACATGACAAGGCAGATGTCGCCAGGCTGTTTGGGAACAAGCAACGTAATCAGTTGAGAAAGAAGATTATTATGGTCTGGAGAGAATGAGACACCTAAGTGTAACCACAGGGTTTGACTGGCTCATTACACTCAGAGGAAAGGCAAGATGGACATATAACCAGATTGTGACTGGTACCATTAGTGTTGGAACTCTGCACTGGCTGCTGAAGGATGAGGACGGAGCATGCTTGGGAAGGCCCCGAGTGCTGTGATGTCAGATTTTGACTCAACTCCACCCAGAAGGGATTGACAGGATGTCATTGATTAAATTGTAGGATGCTGAGGCCTTGAACCACACATAGTAGTGCACTAGGTCCAGAGCTTGTGCTCAGCTAGATCTATCTATGCCTCTCCGTGGTCATTCTAGAAACAGGTTCCCCAGGGCCTGGCCAATGTAAATAGGACTGATAATTTCTTCGGAGTCAGAGTGCATTTAGATGGGAGGTGAGAAACCAACAGTCTGCACATAAACAAGGGGGTCTGTAAAACTGTTGCGCACCCAACACTTACATCCTGGAGCAAGACCAAAGTCCAGAAGTGGGTGAACAACCAGACCTTTCAGTGAAGTTTACAGCCAGTGAACACACAAAAAAAAGATTCAGTTATTACTGTTACTGCTTAATGGTAAACCACTTAGGCAGATAATAACATATTAAACATTAAAACAGTCTGTTTATGCAGTCTGTGCTATCAGTGCCAAGCATGGACACTTACATCCTCCAATAAACGTAACATTGTGGCAACAGAGATGAAATGCCTTAGAAGAGCTGCAGTAGTTTCAAGGAAAGACAGAATACAAAATCAATCAATTGGATTAATGCTAGGAATAAAGCCAGTCTTAGTCATCAATGAACATCAAATCAAGTGGTTTTGACACCTAACAAGAATTCCCTGGTACTATCTGCCACAGCGAGCCATACTAAAATGTTACAACGGGTATAGAGCGAGTGGAAGACCTCAGAAAATATGGAGTGATGGCATTAAGAACAGCCTTACAGAAATGAACATCAGTCTTAATAGTGCTCTTGAATGTTACCTCTTCCCCCCGACATGTCACTGAGGTACAAGGTGGGAGAGAAGAAGAAGAAGAAACAGTCTGTTTATAAAACAAAACATTTCTAGTATAAAGTATATAGCGTATTCACATTGTGATCCTTGTTGATGTAGAAGATTTTGTGTGCTGTGTTAAATATCTCATAATGGAAGAAGACTAAGCATATATTAAGGTACTTGTGTGCAATAAGTAGGACCTTTTGCAAACCACACAAACCCCGGCTTCTTCTACCTCTTAAGCATTCTGAACCCTTGAGATTCATTAATGCAGATATTTCCTGCCTCCATTCATCTTTCTGACTGGCCTTCTCTTTCCACAGGCTGACTGCACGTGTTCGTAGACCTGCAGTGTATATTATCTCTCCACAATCTTTGTAGTCTGCCCCATTGTCTACTTCCCTGTAACTCTTTTTGTGTGTGTGTACATTGTCTATATTCTGTCTCTTTGCCCCAACCATTGCAGTCTGTTAGCCCTCATGATGCTAGTAACTAGTCGTGATTTAACCAGATTATGAATTTTGTTATTGCTGCTGGAATTAGAATTCCTATCTATATGTATCTTCAGTCAGTCATTCCATAACACTGCGTATTTTTGGGTCACCAGTTGCTGTTGATTGTCTCATTAGCTCACTCCCTATATGACGGTCAGATTCGGTGGACTTCATGGTTGCGTGCCTAAGGCCTGGCCAGTCAAGTTCTTGATCCATGTTTTTCTTGGTCTGCCTCTTCTTCTCTTTCCCTCTACTGAGTCGTGTAGTATTGTTTTTGAGAGGGAGTTATATCTTATTACATGTCGTACCATTGCATTTTCCTTATCTTATGTTTAATAAATACATAACTACGGACATTGATGTTACATTGAGGGGTAAAATGACCGGACACATTGAGTTTTTTAATTTAGTCACTAGCTGGAGTCATATTGATTTTGTATTTAGTAATTTAACTATAGACATATTGATTGTTTGATAATCAAATAACTTGCTGAGGAGCAGTGGCCAAGTGTCTAGACTGATGAGCTGTCATGCAGGACCTTGGGTTTGATGCCTTGGTTGGTCGTGGGGGGTTCCGCTTCGTTCCCAAAAAGCATATGTTTATGCAATATGTTTTCATTTGTTTGTCTGAAATTTGAAAATGAATGACAGTCATTATATTCCAAACAACAAACTGTTCATTCTCTAAGGTGCCCACTGGTCAGCAACTTTCAGGCCAAGGATGTTGCCCTGGGTGGTCAGGGAGCGCCTCTGGTACCATGCGGTGAGAAGTTTCTCTTCCAGCAGACAGATATTTGTGTTAATCTTTGCGGCATTGCCACTGTTGGTTGCCAGGTTGGTTTATTACATATGTGAAAAAAAAATTTTTTTTTTTTTGATAGTCAGAGCCTAAAACTTGGTGCAGCTTTACAAAGTCAATTTTAAATTCTGGCCAGTAAAAAAGTGTTCACTGCTGAGAACTCGGGCAACAAATACCAGAAGAAGCTGAATGTGTCAGATTTTGGTACATGCGAGGTATCTTAAATCCAGTGTGAAGACATTTCAGACACATTAACTTTTATATTGATACCTGCATCTGAATTTAACACATCACATTCTTTTGTAACACACGTGAGTTTCGGAGGGGATGGGGGTGGGGGGGGGGACTAATTTTGTTGCCTTTTAACAAGATGGTTGTTGAAGGTGCCTAATTAGGGGTTTGTAGAAATCAGATGTGTTGGTCCAAAAGGTGCAAATATTGTGGCCTTACTGTAGACCACATTGGCTGTCTTTGTATGTAATTTAGAATTGGTTCGGCACAGAACCAGTTCTAAATAACATACAAAGACAGTAAATCAAATGCTTGGAGAGAATGCCTTCTGATGCTGAACCATACAAGGCATATACCAAAAGAGAAGAAGGATGTAGAGGAAGAGGTCAACCAAGAACAAGATGGGTAGATAACATCAGAGAAACTGCACAGCACCATGATGTGTCTATGGTCTAAGTAGTCAGAAGAGCACGAAGCAGGACTTTATGTCTCCCTCGACACCCGAAGCAATAAAAGAGGACATGAAGAAGACTGTAGACCACAATACAGCATACCAGCCACCCTTCTAAGGACAAACACAGACAGAATGAACATACAAATGAACTTTATTTTTAAAGGGTTAAGAATTAGGCACACAGGCCCATCTAGAATTCTACCTTTTCATTCTTAGCATTAGTTATTCATTCATACATCATTTCATTGGTAAATAATAAACAGAAAAATAAGGGAAGAAAAGGCACGAGAAGACCAAGGCAGGAGATACTAGATAGTGTAGCGTCCTTGCATGGAACATCTGTATCAGAAAAGATTTGCAGTAAACAAGACAGAAGGCATAATGACCAATAAATACCACATGCAAAGGATCATTAGAGAATTTGTCTTTTTTTCGAACTATAGTAAAATTGAGTGCCCCAGAATGATATCCATGCGCAGGGCATTGAAAGTCAGGGTTGGGATGTCTCCATGGCGAAGTGCTTTCTGAAACTGCAACAGGAACCTAAGTCAGCAGTGGATGAATGTTTGCTCAAACAAACAATCAGTCCAAATCATATGGTAAGCGACCAATGAGACAACAGGTCAGATGCTTCTGACATTTGTCAAAACTATCACAAAGTGCACCACAAAGGGCCCTCTCAGTTCGACACAATAGAGGTTGCCCACACAAGTGATGGATGTATTGAATATCCTAGGCTGTGAAAGCCAGCATCTGAGAAGCACACATCAAGGCCTGTGCCAGATTCCCCTTCAAATCCTGATGTTGAAATACCATTTCTGAAAAGTATGTTTCAGCAAATTACAATGAACATCTAATGCAATAAATCCCTGCCTTTAGCGATTGGATAAACTGTCTAAATATTTTTTTTTAAAATTTTAATTCATCATTAGGGAGAAAAAGGATTTGATGTGTGCCCTTGTAACATGGTACTGAACCACTTAGCGTCGGCTGGCAACCCTGAGCAAGAGTTTGATCAAGATGGACAACTGGCGGCCACAGGCCACGTTCTGCCTGACATCCTGGAGCAGCTGGACAAGCTGGATTATTATCAGCAGAGTGGACCCAAGTCTTTGGGATTTGAGTGGGTTTCCAGCAACCTGCTGCCAATATTGAAGGTATGTTTCTTCTTCTTCGTCTCGTTTTCAAATACATTCCAGCCCATTGAAAAGGTTGGGGGGGGGGGGGGGTGTGTGATGAAAAGTTGCCAGATCATAAACGAAAGTTGCCTCTTTGGATTGCATGCTTTGTTTTATAGATGGAATTTTTGTCTTGGCCATAATAAAATCAGTCTCATTACTTAATTGTCTGACCTTGTATATATGGCACACATACTACCGGAGTGTCTATTGTACTTCCCAGAATTACCCGCATGGCTTCGTTCTATATATATTCAAGTTTCATCAGCTGACTCTTTGATATGGTAAGCATTCCAAGTCCAAAATCTAGCACAGACAGGATCTCATGCTGGAACATTGTGAATAGCATTATTTGTTCCATGTCCATTGCTGCCATAATCTTGAGAGCATTTAGTTCCTTTTTACATTTCGCTGTAACTTCCTCCACATGATACCTGAAGGACAGGCTTTTGTCAAAAATGATACACAGGTATATAGACCGATCCTTCCTTTGCGTCTGTCTGTGCAGTTTCCAAAACCTACCAAGTGGTTTATCTCCTCCAGTTTCACTCATAAAATGTTCCCATTTAGCCTTCTTTGTATCTGCTGCACACAGCTTGAACTCTTCTACTTTTTCTTTTCCAATGCTTTCTAGCTTCTCTACGTCCTCTTATAACCTGTGAGATGTCTTTTACACACTCTGTAATTGTTTAACTGCTGCTCATTTTGCTCTCCATGTCTGTTTTACTTCTTGGGTCCACCATGAAGGCTGCACAAAAGCAGAGGTGGTTCTGTCGAAAGTGTCCAAGAAGGGTACTGGCCCTCTCATAATTAAAAGTCCTGCACGTACTCTCAGCCCTGGTCTTGCTAGTTTTAGAAATCAAGACTGAGCTTGGCACACTCCATTTTGTGTCCATTACTGCTGAGTGGGTGTCCAGCACTGCTTACTGGGTAACAAACGCCAAATCAATAGCCATTTCCGCATCATCAGATCTCATTGTCATTCATATTGGCCTACCACCATTTTTACAAACTACGTCTGCATTTACCATAGTCTCTGCTAAAACATTTCCTTATCATTTCCTGTAAAATGGATGTGCATGCAAAGCTCAAGTTCTAGAACAAGATTGTAGTCCTGAAGTGGTTACTTTCTGTTGGGAGTTTACTGCAAGTGAACATGAAGCAGACAAAGAAGAAGAAATACATATAACCAACATATAGTTACTAGAAAATCAAATTAATTTTTTCAGTCTGTTCATTTCTTTGACAGCCTGGTCAGCATTCTACTCCAGACCTTCTGCGCACTTACATTGAGCACATCACAGAGCAAGTGACGAATGCTTGTGTCAAGATTATCAACAAAAGCCGTGGAACTGTGCTGGTAACAGGCGGCGGAGTCTATAATTTGACTCTGATGCGTGACCTGAAACAGAAATTGAAGAAGCATAACATAAAGTCCGGTTGACTTACATGTGAACACACACTGTCACATAGTAGGATATTCAACCAGCCTGCTTCATTCATGTCCCAAATTAGTTTTCAGTGGATGTTATTACCCTTGCATTAAATGTGGGCAAATTAAAGCCAGGGGCTTTCTGGTCACTGCATCTCTGGGGCCACCAGCTTTTAGATTTCCCTGCCAGCTCAGTTTAGGCCATTAAAAGCTATCGGGGCACGACGAGGACATATGGCAGGAGTCTTGCATGAGGATCTGTAAACCCAGCACAGAGCCTGTGGAACCTGAGTCTGCTTGTACGCATCATAATAGCCTTAACTGTCCCCCAGCCTCTGACCACAGTCACTGCACTGCAGTTTAATGGGATTATAATCTTCTTCAGCATTTTGAGCCCTTGAGGTTCTTTGCTGCAGACGTCACCATCTCCATTCATCTCTGATATTGACCTTCTCTGTTCACTTGCAGACTCCAAGTGTACAAAGGACTGCTTGCCTATTATCTTTCCCCCAGTGTGGGTTCCTGGGCCCCATTGTGAGAAAAACAAGAATAGACACACTGACTCCCCAATATGCATGTCGCAAGAGTCAGCTAATTGGGGGCTTCCTTCACAGCCAGAGTGCATTTGCCTGAGAGGCAAGAAACCAAAAGTCTGCATTAAAAAAAAGCATTATCTGTAAAACAGAAGCACACACAAAACTCCGCGAGGGTTTACAGCTGGTGTACGTGAACAACAAACAGCAACATATTATCTTTCCACCTCCTCTTAGTCTACTCCCATATAAAGATGTAGTTTTTGTCTCGTAGTTATTGGCCGTTGTATCCTTATGCCCCACCATAGCTGTCTCTTGGTGCCAGTTACTAGTGGTGCTTGCTTGCTTGCTTTATTGTTTCATGGAATCAAACTTTTGACCAAGTTCAAACCTACTAAAAACAGTTTTAGTTATAATTGTGATCTTGTTTTATTTGTAGCTTTAATTGTTTGTTGTGCCAAGAATTGGGGCTTATTTTTCCTAACAGTGTTCAGTCTGAACATCTGAGTAATAGATTATATTGTGGGGCCAGTGCCTCCACCTATTTAAAATATAAATTTGTCTAAAATGAAGAACATCTTATGCAATATATGGGCATGGAGGTATGTCGGCACATGAACTGATACATGCTGCAGGAGATCGCAGATTGTGGAGAGGCATGATCGCCCATGCCAGTTGACAAGGCACCTGATGATGATGATAAATGGTATATATTTTTATTGGTAAAGAATTATATTTTGATTAGTGTATATTTTTGTATTGTCAAGATACAGAATTAAGATATGTTTCAAAAATGGTATATATTTATATTTTCCAGGTAAAGAATTATATGTTTCAGAAATGGTATATTTTTGTATTGTCCAGATACAGAATTAGGATATGTTTCAAAAATTGTATATATTTATATTGACCATATAAAGAATGTTATGTTGCAATAATGGTACATATTTGTATTGTCCAGATAATAATTATAAAATGTTTCAATAATGGTGTATTTTTGTATTGTCCAGATAAACAGTTATGTTTTAATAATGGTATTTATTTGTATTGTCCAGATTGTGGATACGGAAGACGAGATTGTAGAGTATAAAGAAGCCCTAGTTTATGCTTTCCTGGGATTGCGATCACTCCTAAATATGGAGAACGTGTTTTCCTCTGTGACTGGCAGCAGAATGGACAGTGTATCCGGAAGCATTCATCATGGAACCGTCCGTCATAGCCGACCCAGCCTGCAGGATCGATTTAATTTCATGATCCGACGAAAGAGCCTGGGTGTCACTGAGCTGCGTATTGTCAAAGATAAGTAATGAAATTCCGGTTGTAAGGATTAGTATTGTTAGTAATGGGTTTTTTTTTCTGTAGGTTTGAAAAAAATTGTGTTTGGTAAATTATACTGTCTTGTGGAGCAACATATATTTATGCTCAATATTTTTAAGTAACCACTGCTTTGCTGTTATCTGTGTGTTACCGGAGCTCATAAAGGAAGCACAGAATACTGATACTATAATCTACAGTGCATGTCATAAGAGGCAGCTAGGGTGGGTTGATGTAGGACTGGATGCAGTATCTTCTTTTTTGTGTTCATCAGCTGTAAACTCTTGCGGAAAGTTCACATTGCTCATCCGCTTCTAGAGTTTTGTGTGCACATCCATTTTACAGATCTAACTTATAAGTATGCAGACTATTAATTCTTTGCCTCTCAGGCAGATACACTCCGACTTTGAAGGAAACATCCCTAATTAGTCGGTTCAGATGACATGCTTGGTAGGGGGGTAGGGGGTCTGCCCTCCCCATCCTCCTAAAAAAGGTCCCCAGAACCCACACACGGGAAAGGCTGATGTAGAATATCCAGCCAATCATAAACATGTCTACAAAAGGGCTAGCCTAAGTTGGTTGAGACTCTATGCTCTATTGGGAGATTCTTTTTTTTCTTTTTAATCGGCATTCACCATTAAATCTTTCTGTTCCAAGCAATGTACCATTGGTGCTGAACTTATGTCTGTGTGTATCAGTACAACACACAATGTTTTTTTATTATTTATTTTATTTTTGGTCTGGGTATGCAAAAGAAATCTGGCCAAATGTTTTAAATGAATCACAGTGTGTCACTGTATCTTTGAAAATCATACTACACTGATGCACCAGATTGTGACCGGTACCATCAGTATTGGAACTCTGCACTGGCTGCTGAAGATAAGCACGGAGCGTGCATGGGAATGCCCTGAGGGCTGTGATGTCAATTGTTGACTCAGCTCAACTCAGCTACACTGATGCCTGTTTCACTATGATTATTGTGCCACTCTGTTTGAAACCGTCTGGGACTCAAAAGAGTTAAAAGGACTGTTGCATGTTGCTTGTGTTTTAGAGCTAGGCTGTACCTTTCGATCCAACACATTCTATTTCAGCAGTGCTCTTGACAGAGCTCATCAATGAACGTTACATCTTCCCCTGACACTTCACTGGGGTACAAGGTGGAAGAGAAGAAGAAGAAGAAGTTTAGGCAAACGAAAGAAGATGATGATGATGTTGTTATGGTTACCTGTAGATTTTTCTTGAGTTATTTTGTTGCAAATTTGGTATCAACCAGAGTTGAATTTTCCTAGTTTAGTTACGCTTTACATTCAAATAGCCAAGGTCTTTGTGATTGAGCTTTAACAATAATTACAGAATGATAGAAGTTCAGCCATATGTTTATATCATTTTCCTGGTGTTTTTTGGTGTTCTTAGGGTATTTGTGGATTTTTCCTAAACTATATGATGCTGTTTTTGAATTAACCATGGTTAAATTTGCCTTTTCCTATTTTTTTCCCGCTTTCCATTCATGTAACCAAGATCTTTGTGGTTAAAATATTGAGAAACTGATTTCATAGTTACACAAGTTTTTATAGTTAATAGTAATTAAACCATATCTTTTACATCATTTTCCATATATTTAAATGGTACACTTTGATGTTTTGATGCCATTTCAAAACATTTATTTATTAATTTATTTATACAAATTTACTTGTACTTACTGATAACATGTGATTTTTAGTTGCAAAAATTTGCAGCCAATATTTTAATAATGTCTGTTTACTAAAAAGAGCCGCTGTGATATAGCAGCTAGACGCTCACCTGCAGATTTGATGGTCAAGGGGTCGGGTCCTGACCCAGCCTTTAGTAGGTATGAGGTATAGCCCTGGGAAGTAAAAGTGGGCGGCATGATGTTGACTACACCAACCGAGTGCTGATTGGTCTATAAAATAATAGGTTTAGCCCTATGCGCCTGCAGGTGTGGAAACAGGTTCTTATCATTAAAATATATAAAACCTTGAAACTTGCCCTCAACTCTTTGAATCCAAATGAACTTGAATCCTTTATCTCCACATATTTGTAGATTAATTATCCAAGAATTCTTTCTTAAATTAATAAAAAAAAAATTCAAATATTAACTCTTTGCAGCTTCCCTTTAAATGAAATCTTATTCTCTTTTTTGGGGGGTACGATTTAAAAAGAAAATGTAAGAATGGTTTTTGTTAATGTCTGTTTATAGCATAATTAAAGGGTCCTTTCGAGACGCTGACCACATTACTCACCAAGTGCTGATTGGTCCATAAAATATAGGTCTAGCAGTATGTGCCCAATACGCCTAAAGGCATGGGAAAGGAGTCCTTTACTTTGCTTACATCAAAGTTACAATGGTTTGGACATGTATGCAGAATGGGAGAAAATCGGCCACCATGGCAGGCATGGGAGGCTAAGAACCAGGGAACCAGACCTCCAGGACAACCCAGGGTGCGCTGGGAAGACAACATCCGACAGTCCCTAACTAACAGAGGACTGGAATGGAACAAAGCCAGAAAGAAAACTGCTGATAGAGATGTCTGGCGATCTCTCTGGCAAACCTCTACACCCCAAGGTAGAAGAGGAGCGACTAAGTAAGTACTTTGCTTACAAATGTTAATGTGTTATCATGTAGATTATGTACATATTTTTTCTTATATCATATTCTTGAACTATAGCTTTTGTGTTGCAGACATAATGTTCTGTATTTACTTGAATTGATTTGCTAATAAATTGTGTCCTGTACTGAATGGACTGATAGTGTAGGGGAAGTTGTACAATTAAAATCAGAACAGACAAAAGTTACTGTAAAAGTAAAGTAAAGTAAAGGACCCTTTTCCACGCCTTTAGGCGTTTAGGGCATATAGGGCTAGACCTATATTTTTATAGACCAATCGGCACAAGATGGGTGATGTGGTCAGTATCACGCCGGCCGCCTTCACTTTCCCAGGACTGCACCCGGTACCCACTCAAGGCTGGGTCGACCTAGGAGCCAAGGTCATTTTTAAAAGTTACTGTACTTATTATATTTGACAGTGATACAGTATACGCAAACCGGTGATCTGTTGAGTGTAACTCAAGAAGATGCAAGGATAAAGGGACTAAGTCAATGTTGAATGAAGAATCGACATCACGGCATTCAGGATACTTCCATAAGTGCTCAGTCCCCATCTTCAGCAGCAGGCGAAGACTTCCAGTTCTGATGGTACCAGTAACCTTCTGATTGTATATCCATCTCATCCTTCCCCTGAGTGTTTAAGCGTCGGCCAGATCTCCATGTAACTCCTTGCAGCGCCATTCTCCTCAGACAGTAATAATCTATCTGTGCCTTCTCTTTGTTAAGGACTAAGTGAGCTGAACCTTAAGGTAACAAAGACGAGGGATTTGAAGGTTAGAGAGGAGACAGTCCTGTAGATAAATGGCGGATTAATGGGCGTGGGACAATTTAATAGGTTATTGTAACAATAACACAAATATAGCGGACAGGGCAGAGAGCAGTAATGTTTTCTGTCCCTTAGCTGAAAGTGATCACGGCTAATATTGAATTGAATTGAACAGTAGTTTTTCATGGCAGTGTTCTTTGTGATAACTAGTGGGTAATTAGATTAGTCTAGTCTGCTGTGATAGCAACTAGGGTGTAATTACATTGATGTCATGTGGCCTGATAACCTGCTGCATGTTAAAGCATGTTTTAAAATATATAGTAGAAAAGGAGCACTGGAAAATATGACGACTGGAAAGATCACTGGTAGAAGAAGCAGAGGCAGACCAAGAGAGATGATGGTGGATGGCTTAGGACAGTGGCATTGAGGGATATCATCAGTAGAACTGCTCCAGAACACCAAAGACCGAGATCTGTGGCGACGTTTGAATGCCTACGCCATCTAGCAAGACAATTGATGATGATGATGATAATGACAATATTATATGTGTCAGTATGTTGTCAGTGCGTGAGTCGTCAGGGGCTGTCTCCGCAGGTGAGGCATCACTCCCAGGCGACAGTCGGCTTGGCACAGTTGTCACCTTATAACCTTTTGGCAGGTCTTAGTGACTGTTTTAACTGTGGTTGTACAGGTATTGTGATGATGGCCACATACTACCAACTAGGCGGAAGAGAACAAGTAGTGATCTTTAGACTCCTCACAGGACACAGTCGGCTAAAACACCACTTGTTCAATAAGCTGAAGATAGGAGACACTGATGACTGTAACTGTGAATAAGGTTAAGTGAAAGCTAAACACCTACTACAAGAGTGTCCAACATATGCAGAACAGAGAAAATTATTCTGGCTAACACCCGTTCCCTTTTGAGGACAAACTCTGTGGAGATGTCAACAACCTCAAGTTGACCGCTGATTTCTTGAAACATATTCACATTGATGTTTTGTATATTCCGTCAGGGATGTTCTATTTGATGAGCCAAATGATTGTATGATTGTAACTGTGGATCTGTAATAAGAGTATTGGAGAGGTGGTTATCAAAGCCGCTATTAAAATTTTTTGAGCCATTACAAAATCTAGGCAATGAAATAAGGATCGGCCAGTTCCATACACAGAAGTGCAGCGTCCGTGGCTTAATCGTTGCGAGTCCGAATCGTAATTCCAACGTACCGCGATCGAAACCCACTGCTGGTTGTGTGGATTTTTATCATGGTATGGGATGTTGCAGGTCGACCCAGCCTCAAATGGGTACCAGGATGTATGTCCTGGGAAGTAAAGACGGCCGGCGTAATGCTGACCACATTACCCACCTAGTACCGATGGTCTGTAAAAATATGGGCGCTCTACCCATACACCCGAAAGGTGTAAAAAGGGATCTTTACTTTTTACTTATACACAGGAAATCACTAGTACTTTATTCTTCTTCTATATTTGCTCTTAAATGGTAGTTGGCAGATTATATTGTGGTTTACAGCTAAGCAGTGATATCTGTGCCTTTCTGCCAAACATTCTGATTTCAGCAGAAGCCTAATTACTCGTCTTTATGACATGCTTATTAGGAGCAAGGCAAGGGGGGCATCAGGATACTAGTCTTATCCCAGGAAGAGGAAATGCTGCCTGAAAATTTCATGTTATGGCAGGTCAGACCAGGCCCTTAGCCTTGGCTGGCAGCTGGTCCTAGGAAGGAAGCTCTGACAGACTGACAAATATAGCACTGCTTTTCTGGTCTGACTGTTTCTGCAGCCTGTTTTGTTCCAGGCGTACTGGTGTTACCTTTCCTTAAAAGTAAACAAGGCAGGTCGTGAGAGGGATCGTGATGCATGGTCAACATAAGACAATACTGCCCAGGTTTTGTGATATGGAGTGGAGAAACTTTTAACAACAAAAATTTGTCACACTTGCCCAGCGCGATGGGCTATGAGTCTCTTGCCTCCCCATAGCAAAGTATAACAGTATTGTCTGTAAAGAGCTGGATAATATTTAAAATATATTTTTTTCCAAGATTTATTTTATTGTTATAATTTGATAAAATGCCAAAAATGAAGGCTATTCCTTGACACTGCAACAGACGCAGTAGTGTGTCATGACATAGTTTGCACAGCTCAGGCTTGGCAATAGACTGTGAAATCAAAGGCATTATCACTTTCTTTTTACGAAGGTTTTTTGTGTGTCTGTTAATACTTTGCATCAACATATTTTTATGCTGTTTGCATGGGTGAGTTACCTCATACTTATTTATATAGTACTCGTGAAAAATTAATAATGTAATGTGTGTAGGTTTGGTCACATTCATAGATTTAAAAAAAAATATAAGACATGTTTGTCATTCCTTTTGCTAGAGTGTATAATAAAGTACATGTGTGAGTTTGTACATGCTTATTTCTCTAAAGTGTATATTAACTCTTTTGCCAGTGACCTAAATAAAATACTGGAATGGCCCATAATTAGAAAATATTCCTTTGAAAAAAATTCCCTCAAAAACTCCTTCTCTCCTCTCTCTTTTTATACTCTCTCTCTCTCTCTCTCTCTCTCTCTCTCTCTCTCTCTCTCTCTCTCTCTCTCTCACACACACACACACCACACACACACACACACACACACACACACACACACACACACACACACACACGCACACACTCACACACCCACAAATGACAACAATTCCATTTATCAACTAAAAGTAAAAATGTAAAGGACCCTTTTCCTCACCTTTAGGCATATTGGGTATATAGGGCTAGACCTATATTTTAAAGACCTAACGGCACTTGGTGGGTGATGTGGTCAGCACTACGCTGGCCACCTTTACTTCCTAGGACTGTACCTGGTACCCACTCAGGGTTGGGTCGACTTGGGAGCTCAGATCATTTTTGTATCAACCAAAGCAGTTTCAATTTTTACCAAAGCAGTTTCAATTTCCAGTCAGAATTGGGGTGTCGTCAGTGGACACAAATGCAGCAGAAAATTAACTGGGTTCAGATTACCGTAAGTCTACAAATAAATTGTGACAGTGACTCTTTTTTTTTTTTTCAACCATATGGCTCAATTACAGATTAATACTGTGACCCTGGGAAATTACATCATCATAATTTCTGTGAAAAGCATTTTGTACAGGGAATGCAGTTTGCAGTAACCACAGACACTCTTTCTTCTTCTGCTGCAGATATCACTTATCTTCCTCTTTATGTTTGGACTTCTTTTTCCTGTTGGGGACACCAAGTGTTTGCAGGTCTGCCTGGGCATTATCCCTCCACTGTCTTTTTTTGGTCTGCCTCATGGTCTGTGACTATTCAACTCCTTTGTGGTACAGAAATTTTACCTCTCCATTGTCAGAAATTTTTTCAGTAAACCCCAGCCATTTTAGTCTTTTAGCTCTCATGATTCCAGTGATCAATGGTAATTTAAACAGATTTTGAATGTTTTACTGCTTCTCATTTTCCATTCCCCGCTATTTTCATCTTTGATGGATCCTCTTAAAGGTATGCGCATGCACAAGCAGTAACAGTGCTATTAGCTAGGCGTCCCACGAACAGGCCCCCACAGTCGAGTCAGAAAAGTGACTCTCTGGGCTGAGTGTTAAGCTAAGAACCGACATCAATGAACGCGACTCATCCCCATAAGCCCTCATCTTCAGCAGCCATCCCAGTGAAATAGATCCAATCAGAAGTGTTGGTTGTGTAGCTTCTCGGGACGATAGGGTAGACTCTTTCAATACCAGAAAGTTGATAGTTCAGCAGTTTCTAACTCAAGATATCGAACCCACACAGGGAAGGGGCTAGTGAAAACTATAGCCACCAGCGTTCCAATGATAGTAGACCAACAGTGACCCAAGTTGGAATATCATCGTAATCATTGCACTGTTGTGCCATTATATGTCACATGGGGCTCACAGTCTGTTTCTCCTCACCTTTCTATTCTATAAAAGTAAAGTAAAGGATCCTTTTCCACGCCTTTAGGCGTATAGGGCATATAGGGCTAGACTTATATTTTATAGACTAATCAGCACAGGATGGGTGATGTGGTCAGCATCACGCCGGCCGCAATTACTTTTCGGGACTGCACCTGGTACTCACTCAAGGCTGGGTCGACCTGGGAGCCAAGGTCATTTTTTTTAAAAGTCCGGCTCCGCCAGGGACTGAACCCAAGACCTTCCAATCCGCAGCGAGCGTCTAGCCACTCTGCCATGGCAACTCCCCTCTATTCTGTGAAATCCCTTGGATATTTTGGATGGAATCCAGACCATAACCTCTGACCTCTCACATCAATGTTCATTTTAATGTTTCATTTGGATGTCCTCAGTGCCTTTATTCGTTTATCATTTTAAAGCCTGTTCGATGGTCCTCTGCTTGTTTCTTCTCAGGATGTGTCCAGTATTTGCCAGATTTTAATTCAGACCCAAAAAAAAAATACTTTGGACGCTTTCAACCTGGCCCTAGGGCTTGGCTATATTGGAGACCTTCATTTCTTGTGGTTTTTTTTAGAGACCTTTTGTTCTCTTCTTGCAACCTGGATTCAGGTCTTGTTACCATTTCCTTGTATTTCTGCTACACTTGCTGATTTGGGAGGGGTTATCTCATAGTTCTGAGAAGGACTCCTAGTATTTGCCTGGGTCGGCTTGGAGCGGGTACGGGTGGGAGAATGTCTGGTAGTGGTACAACATGCCTGGCTGTTATTGTGGCGTCTGAAAACACCTGTATGTGTCCAATATAGTGGCATCTTTGTTTTATAACTGTTCTTGCCAGTCGTTGCCCTGGCATTTCTCTTATTTCTTCACCGTCTCATCTTGTTCTTCGCATTGACTGGCTTTGAACTTCAGTGAACAATTCTGGTTAATGTCATCCCCTTTTGAATTCATGCTGTTTTACGTTCAAAATTTTCCCAGGCATTTGTTTTCATACTCAGTTAACTTCCTTTCGATGTTTTTAGTGGTTCTGCAACTTTTACTGAAATGTGTTCAGATTGGAATAACAATAGAATTATAATTCTTCTTCTTCTTCGCGTTCACCAGCGGAAAGTTCTTGTTGCTCGTCCACTACTGAACTGCAGTCCTGCTCCAGAACCTGAGTGTTGCATGTGCATCAGGTTTACAGATCTCATTCTCTTGAATACAGACTTTTGGTTCCTTGCCTCTCCGGCAGATGCACTCCGACTTCAAAGGAAGCTCCCCAATTAGTCGACTCTTACTACATGCTTTTTGGGGAGGCAGTGGGTCTATTCTTGTTTTCCCCACAATGGGGCCCCGGAACCCACACGGGGGAGAATTAGAATTGAATCGTACGTCACTTGGTTTTGAAACTATACAATTTAGAGTTCCATAAATGGGAACATATCAGAAATTTATCATGAGCAATTAGTATATTTCCATACTTTGTGTCTGAGGCTTATGCGTCATGAACATGCTTCATAGTTACAAAATTCCCTGCGTGTGTTCTGGGGCTCCATTGTGGGGAAAACAAGAATAGACTCGCTGCCTGCCCAAAAGCATATCGTAAGATTAGACTAATTGGGAGCTTTCTTTGGTCATAGTAGATCTGCCTGAGAGGCAAGGAACCAATAGTCTGCATGCAGAGTCAGACCTGTAAAATGGATGTGCACTCAATACTAGGTTTCTGGACGAATAACGAGAACTATCTGCCGAAGTTTACAGCCGGTGAACGTGAAGAAGATGAATAAGAAGATCATTCCACACATATCAATTTTACTGCCAGCTGCAGACGATCTTCTTCTTCAGCGATCTCTGGTCATGCGCATATTTCACTGCGGGCCATAAACTGGGATGTCTTTTCAAGGTCTCTTAGGTTTCCCCAAAGCTTAGTTGTCAGTTCTATTGGTCCGCAGCTCCGCCAGGAGAGGACAGTCTTGCAGGACATGTTCTGGAGTCTGTTCAGCACGAAGACACTGGCAGAGAGCTGTTTGGCTCATACCTAATTTATGTGAGTGTTTATTCAGTCTGCAGTGTCCAGTACGTAAGCGAAAAACTGACTTGGTCTGTTCTGTTCAGGTGTTTCAGAAAGCAAACGATCTGACAACAGACGGCTTTGCAATAATGTAGCAGTCTTATGGAGCGCTGACTGCTTGGAAAGCAATGAACATTAAATTGCGTAGCAAAATCATTAAAAGCAAAAATAAAAATGATGGTGCTGGTTGAGCCATGTCCTGTATATAATAAATACGCAACTTTTGTATTCTTTTTCTTCACTGGCTATAAACTTTGACAGAAAGTTCTGGTTGTTTGTCCACTTCTGGACTCTGGTCCTATTCCAGAAACTGAGTGCTGCTTGCATATCCGTTTTACAATTCTGACTTATTTGCATGCAGACTGTTGGTTCCTTGCCTCTCAGGCAGATGTACTTAGTCTTCGACGGAAGCGCCCAATTAGTCCACTCTTACGACATGCTTTTGGGTAGGCGTAGGGTCTCTTCTTGTTGTCCCCACAATGAGGCTTATGAACCCACACGGGGAATTGCCTACTTCTAAACCAAGATCCAATAATTTGTAGATGTATTGCAGCCAGCCTTCTTTGCCAATTACTTATGTTAGAATCAATATCATGGTTTAATAGGAGTACCGGTAGATGCTCCGTCACCCATAAAAATGTAGATGCGATTGCTCCAACAGCGCACTGGTCTAGACATGAAGGTTGTCATCACACTCAGCAGGTGCTGCAGGGATCGAATTCCTGCGGCCGTAGACACAGAGTTGAGGGAACTGATAAGCATTCAGACCCAGAAGATACCATGATCTACACAGATGGATCCGTGAAGCGCGGTTCAAGGTCAGCATGGGAATCCACAGCGCAAAGAATGGGGGAGACAATACAGGACAGCGGCGCTTACCAGACAACCACGTCAAGCATGCCCATGGAAAAAGCCGCTGCTTCTAGAGTCCGAGCAAACCGCCACACAGGCAGTTATTGTATCAGTATGCGGTGTGCGCTCTCAATGGGTAGAAAGCATTCGAAAGTCGCACTTCACCTCCCTAATCTACACACCTGGTCATGCGGGCGTAAAGAGAAATTAGCGAGTGGACCAACTGGCAAGCACTGCACTAGAGCATGTGGGAAGAAGCATGGACAGATCAGATATTGTCAACGCTGTACGGACTGGGCTAGTGGATAATGAAGAATCCCTGACACTAACACGATTGAGTGACATGGAAGTAAAGCATGGTGAAGCACGTCTATGCCGTCTTCAAGGCCAAGATATAAGACAATATAACCAGCTTCTCATGTGAACAATTAGTAGAAGTACTTTGGAGTGGCTGCTGCATCTGAGGACTGAGCACGCATGGGCATGCCCAATGTGCAGTGACGTCGATAATATAACTGGTCGTGCATACGTTTATCTTCCCTACGTTGAAGTCGACAGGATCGATTTCATTGCACCGAGTGTTATCCTACATAACTCCGTCTGTCTCTGCAGCACGGAGAGCCGAACCGAGCACAAACTCCGTAGCTCCAGCGACGATCCTCGCATGTCTCTGTAAAAATTGTACTCGTGAACTAAACGGCGCAGACGTGAAACAAATCCACGACCTTCAGAGCGCCAGGCAAACGGCTTGACTACTACGCCAAGGAGATTCCCCTCAAATATGTTCATTTTTGCTGGATCCACACTTAATTCCATATTCACATAACCTTACACATGTTACTTTTTCTAACATAATTATCTTCTTTCAAGGTTAATTTCTAGACGATCTTCAGAATGTCTGCTTGTATCCATTATGAGCATTCGTGAAACTATTGCTTTCAAAGAAAAAACAAATCAGCTTATTCATTACTCGCATTCTCCGAAATGAAGTAGAGCGCGGGATTGAACGAGCAGATTAATCTGCCCACAAAAAAAAATGATTGATTATTAAATGCTGGATGAAAAGGTTGTGTTTACTTCTAAAGACTGCTGATTGCAAAGTAACAGGTTGTATGGTTAACAATACACTAACCTAGGCAATGATTGGCATCGGGGGTATTATGAGAATAGTTTGATTGTGTTTGTGTGCGTCTGCACACTCGCACATAGCAATGTTTAGGCAGTTTCAAGTTTCTACAAGGCGGTAAATTCGTTGTGCCAGTTTACAACATGGCGGCGATATTTGCACTTTACCAGCAGACACATACAACTTCTGCAGTCATGTGTTGCCTGAGTTGGCCTTTCACAAATACTACCATGGAGAAAGAAATATAAATGTGTTCATAAGGAAAGATTGGAGGTTGTATAAATTTTCAATTTCTTGGGTCATTGGTTACCAACAATGATGAAACAGTAAAAGAAATAAATGACGACTATAAGTTGCTCTTCGAATACTAAAATGACTGAATAAATTATGGAGTGGGACAGACAGAGCTACACAAAATAGATTTCTAAGAGTATGCATTTTTCCCATTGCAACATAACATGTGAGACCTGGACACTTACTAAACAAGCTGAACAGCGCATACATGCCTTTGAATACAAATGTTATAAACGGGTTCTAAAACTGCTGAAAGAGACGTCTGGCGATCTCTCTGGCAAACCTCTACACCCCAAGGTAGAAGAGAAACGACTAAGTAAGTAAGTAATAAACGGGTTCTAAGGATATCATGGGTAAACAACAAGAACAAGTGCATCCAAACTTCAAGAACTGAATACTGGAGAAAGTTGGCTTTTAAAGGCGTTAAAACATAGAGAATTGAAATATTTTGGTAACTTGAAACGTCACGAAAGTTTAGAAAGAACAATAATAGAGGGGTATATGTCTGGGAAGAAAAGGCCAAAGATGGGTGCAAAAGGCAAAGTAAAGGTATAGTCGGTGGATATGAACCAGCGTCATTGCACACGGTTATAAACCATAAGTGCTCTGCCACTAGTGCGGACAGCTGATAAAAAACTGTCCGCCTATGTCGCAGTCCGCAGGCAAACGGGTAGCTACAACGACGTTCCTCCATTTACACTAGAGTGTTGACTCTGGTACTCATCTCCTAGAGGCTGGGTGAACCTCCCGGTTTCAAACACCAGCCGTGAGCTGCTGTAAGTCGCAACTGGATTTGAAAGCGAGTCTCATATCGACTGTGCTAACATGTCCCCTTAGAAGATGGGTGCAAGATGTCGCGGATGATCTCCAGATGGGTGTATTAGTCACAGACATCTTGCTTGTGATCGAGAAGTTTTCCGGAGGGTTGTTATGGGAACATGGTTCTGGAAAGGACAGGCTACTGGCTAATATCTTTCCTGGTTGATTTCATGAAATATTGTAGTCTCATTGTTGTGTGATCTTTGTTTGCTATTACATAGGTGCCCTGACACAGGGCTCGCACAAAGGACTTGTCACGTCCGGCTCATGACTGTTTAATAACCTCGCTTCCTTATATTGGGCCTCTTACGCAACACTTTAGAACCTGGGTTGTTTTTTTTAACGAGTTAATGCCTTTTTACGACGTTTGTGGTGGAGGTAAGGAGTCCTTGGGTCTGGGGCCGCATGACCCGTGCTGTCGCCACAACAGTGCAGATAAGACTTATTTTTTGCCCCGACAGAAAAAAATTAAAATCACGTCTTAAGTGGGATTTGAAGCCAGGTCTTTCACGATTTGGATTCATCATATGATTTGCTGACTGGCGTGGGCGATCATGCTTCTCCACAATCCGCGATCTCCTGCAGCATGTATCAGTTTGTGTGCCGACACACCTCCATGCGATAAGACTGTCGAGAATTTTCTGTCGTTATCTTTCAGTCGCTTCCCAGTGGTCATAACAGGATCCATTGTCCCTGTGGCCGAAAAATGCTGCCCCTGCTGATGTATGCGGGCTCCCGCCTCTTTCTAAACCTCTTTATGGCTGTCCAAGGTAATTTGAGCATTTTTCTTGAAAACCACATCTGAAGCCCCACGTTATTGTTTTGCCAGCTTACCAATTTTCCAGGACTCACAACATGTTAAAACTGGACGTATGTAGCAAGAAATAATTTTTTCTAGGCTTCAATGACAGATATATATATTAGGGCTGTACCGAATAGTGATTTTCACTATTCGGCCGAATACGAATAGCTGGACCAACTATTCGGCCGAATACGAATAGTGAATCATCATCATTAGGGGCTGTGCCGACTGGAGCGGGCGATTATGCTTCGCCACAATCTGCGATCTCCTGCAGCATTTATTAGTTTGTGTGCTGACACACCTCCGTGCCATGCAACAAGACTGTCAAGAATCTTTTCTCATGTCTTCCTCTATCCCTCCTTCCACATATCTTTCCAGTGGTCACCACATGTTCCATTTTCCCTCATCTTATAACATGGCCGAAAAATGATGACTGTCTCCCTCTGATGTCTGTTAGTTGTCTTTGAGCTCCCGCCTCTATCAAAACCTCTTGGTTGCTTTTTTTTTAAACATTGTTCTGTAAAACCACATCTCTGATGCGTCAAGAAATTGTTTGGCCTGCCTACTGATTGTCCAGGACTTACAGCCATATGTTAAAACTGGATGTATGTAGTAAGCAAGAATTCTTTTTCTAACCTTCAATGACAAAGATATATTGCATAAGATGTTCTTCATTTAATAAATGCAGTTTTTGCCTGTCCTATTCTGTTTCTTATCTCAGTTATGCATCTTCCATCTGATATGATCCATGTGCCCAGATACTTAAATTTCTGTACTTGTCCCAAAATAAAACCATTGACTTTTATTACACTTTTAGGAATAGTTATTTTCTTTGATACCACCATCTGTCTTCCCACTATTCAAACTGAGGCCCATTCTACCACTTTCGTGTATAAAATAGATCTAAAAAAAATACACATCCATAATGTCAAATGTACGCTGAAACTTTAAAAATGTAGTACAGAATAGTAAACATTTAATGCTTTGCATCCTTCAGTCAGCCAGTCTGTGGTAACTAATACCTGGGAATGAAAGTATTCTTAGTTTTATAACAAGGAACTAAACTTGTAAATTGTCACTGACAGTTTAGTTAATCCATGAAAGTGGCATTAGCTTTCAATTCATGTTGTCAACATTAAGGCAGCTTCTTGTCTCACTGAAGGTATTTTCCAGCTGTACTAAACAGACGTTCACTCGGTACGCTCGTTGGTGGTGCACAAAGATAACGCTTGACAGTATGAACCAAGGTGGGAAATCTTCATGTTTATTTGCCACCAGTCCAGAAACGGGTGTGAGGTAACCACTATTCGTATTCGACCCGACCGCAACTATTCGGTCGAATACCGAATAGTTATTAGGTCCACTATTCGGCCCCGAAGCGAATATTCGATACAGCCCTAATATATATATTGCACACGATGGTCTTCATTCTGTAAAAAGCGGTTTTTGTCCTATTTCAAAATGAAATAAAGATGTTAATTATAGACATTGCTGTTAGTAAATTTGTGAGTTTATCGCGGAAGAAAGAGTGAACACGTCTTGTGTAAAAAAAAAAAATTCTGGGAAACCCCAAATTTTAATTGGCTCAGAAAGAAGTTAATATGGCAACCCTGCCTCTACTGACTACCAGCCCCGGGATTCCCAATTTTTGTCTTCTTATACCTCAAGGCGTCAATGGAATGTTTTAAAAAACATAAGCAGTCAACTTGAAATTATTGACATCCCCCTATAGCTTGTCCTTAAAGGAGTAGGTGCAGTTTTATCCACCATGTGTTGGTCATTCCTGCAACAAGGGTTATGCTGTCTTTTGACCAGTTCCACCTGTCTCAAGCTTATTGAACAAGAAGAGTTTGTAGCCTATTATGCCCTGTTTCTTTGGTCAAGCATCGACTTTGTGATCTAGGCAGTTTTTTTTTTTTTGGGGGGGGGGGGGGGGGGGGGGTGACCAGTTGTAAATTGTGACTGTCCATCTCTTGTTCTGATCCTAGTGTTGCATGCACATCCAGTTTACAGATCAGACTTTATATGCAAGCTGTCAGTCCCTTGCCTTTCAGGCAGACGAACTCCAAAGTTCTGATAGGCAGAATCTTGGACGTCCTATATAATCAGAGAACTCATACCACAAGGAGACTGTTCTTTAGAAGAGAAATACCACAAGAAGACTGACTTTTGCTCACATCATGACAGTGGGGAAAGTTAGACGGAACAAGAACCAAACGAAGACCAAGAGAGAAAAGTCAGCAAAACATGGCATTGAAGATCAATTTCTTCTTCTTCTGCGTTCGACATCAGTCATGCTACACATTGAGTCCAGATGGGTAAAAAAAATAGGAATGTGCGTTTAAGGTCTCCACCGGTCCCCCATAGCTTCTCTCGCAATGTGGATTCCCTAGGCCAGATCCAGTCTTTGCTGGGAGAGGTAAGGGCAGTACTGCATTATGTGCTCGGGGGTCTGTCTTTCTGTTCCACAATCACAGGCAGCAGATTCTTATATGCCTATCCTGTACAGGTATGCTCGAAGACCACAGTGTCCAGTCCGAAGTCTAAAAATTGATGTTTGTTCTTTCCTGTTGAGTTTGTTTATGCTGTCACTCTCTGGTCTGTAATCTGTATTCTCCACTCCCGCTTGAAAGACTGCTTTAGTGCTGTTTTGGTTTCCTTGTAGCTCTCATTTCCTTGAATACCACAGTGGGCTGGTATCCACTGCAAGACCAGTTCTGCTTCCTTGTAGAGTAAGCCAATGTTGGTCCTTAGATCTGCAATTAGTTTGTCTTGTCACTAAGTATAACAATTTTGTGCCCTCTGTGTTCTTGAGTGATGAGATGTTGGACTGCAGAAAGGAGGGCAGTTGCCTCAGCTCTGAAGTTAGTGCAGATGCCACCTGCTGGTAGAGTTTCTGCTCTACTGCTAGAGGGGTTTAATGTATAGTCCACAACCCCCCTTTCTGACTGCATCAAAGATCAATGATATCAGAAATGACTGACTACCAACTGCAGGCAATATGTATATCATAAGAAGAATGTGAAAATAAATGCAGCTGAAAAGAGTTTGATGTTTCTCGAAGCTACCCAATCATGGACAACAACAAGATAAAACACCAAGCTAAATGTTCTAAAGTTACTTTTTATTGTAGTCACATTAACGTTAGAAGTTTTCTCAAAACATACATTCTACAGTGGAGATTCCGTGACACAAATATGTATTTGTCAAAAACAGCTGTCATTGTACAGGATGTCTTAGTCACTGTTGAAATAAACTTTTAGGGAAAGTTTAAACGGTCACCGATATCAATACCCACCCAGACAAAGATGATTACTGTAAATCTTTTGGATAATAATGTTTGCAGTTAGTTTATCTTCAACAAAAAGCGTCTGCATGTGTAGCTATCTTTATTAGAGCTGTCTTAATCTAGACAAAACGTCAGGTGCAGTTTTACCGCAAAGTGCGTCAAATTATCCTATAACTAACTACAGTGTGGAATTGTTGCACATATAATAAGACATGGAAAGTGCGATGTTAATTACTAGAAGTAATTTTATTCATAAATCCACTTCTTCTGGGCAAGACCATAGCTGACGACCTCATCAGGGGTGAACCACAAGGCAATCTCTCGCTCTGCAGTTCCAACAGAATCACTACCATGGCAGATGTTTCTGTAGACAAACAATTTAACAGATACAAATTCAGTGATTAAGCACAGCATATTTAATTCTTTACAACTTCTACCAGTGTTCAGCGAAGTAAATGCAATAAACTTCATGTTCATCCATCCATCATGTAGCAGGTCCTTTGCAGAAGTCGCTTTCATAACGGTCCGCCTGAAAGAAACTCGAATCTCACCAGCTCTCCCGCCTCATGTAATTCATACTCAAAGAGTCACCTATATCCTGTGCCCATCTTCGTGTCAGTCGGCCACTGCCCCTTCTTCCAGGTACCATGCCCTCTGCTATAATTATTTCCAATCTGTCGTGGTGCTTAATATGACCAAAACATTTAAGCTTCCGAGACAGGGTGCTGTTTATTAGCCAATCTTCCTTGATGTTAAGATCTTTCAGGATGTCAGTATTTCTCCTCTTCTTTGTCCAAGACATTTTGAGAATCTTTCTATAGCATTTCAGCTCAAAAGCCCCTATTCTCTTTCTTAAGGATAGAGAGAGAGAGTCCACAACTCACATCTGTATGTAGCCACAGGGAATTCTTATTTTGATCTTCTTGCTGAGGCTTAATTAAGGCTGTTCAATCTTTGCATTGCTATGGCCATCCTCCTCTTAATTTCTGTCAAACAGTCTCCATTGCTATTAATCATAGAGCCTAGACATGCAAAGTTTTCTTGACATTTACCAGGTGCAAATTCCAGAGGGGCATTCTACAGTAGTAGTTTGTCCACCTCGGATCTTTAGTGATGTTCCCAAAACTGTTTTAGAAATAAGGCTTATAGACAGATGCACTCCGACGTTAAAGGAAGCCCATT
Source organism: Candidula unifasciata (assembly GCA_905116865.2). Taxonomy (NCBI): domain Eukaryota; kingdom Metazoa; phylum Mollusca; class Gastropoda; order Stylommatophora; family Geomitridae; genus Candidula; species Candidula unifasciata. The sequence continues at coordinate 309,444 of CAJHNH020003657.1, forward strand.
AATAGTCTATACTTTTGGTCAGGAAGACAGTATCATCTTGTCTTCCCACAATGGGTTCCTGGAACCTGGACGAGGAGGACACTGCAACCAAACCACACATGCTTTATGCATTGCAATACGCTTCAGGCAGGAAACATTTGCCAGGACAGTGTCTAGTGTTGTGCTTCGTCAAAGAACAATTTCTACAAAGTGGAATTAGCTGGTCACAGTCCTGTGCCTACCAGGCATCACTAGCAGCTGGATGAGACAAACCATTTGCCAAGCAACTATTATTTGCTCTCCATGCAAGATGTGGCCCTAAGCTATGGCTGGAGCGATGTCTAAAGGTTCATATTTTCTGCATAAAAAGGCAGCTGACACTTTGTGTCGCGGTTTACAGCTAAGCTGGCCTTTCAACCCGTCCCGATTCAAGCAACCCCTTAATTGGTAACCTTTTACAACAAGGTTGTTATCTATCAGCCAGGCAGTTTAAAGCAGTGTCTACACAGTAAACAAGATGACAAAAGACTGTCCCCCCTCATTCAGCCTAAGCCATACAGCACTAGTGACCAGAGTTCAGATCAGATGACCAGTACCGCACTGTTTCCCAGAGCTTTATACTCCATTGTGATAATCGTCTTTAAGTTTTATTAGTGCAGACATGTCTCCAACAACACCACTTACAATCGGACCCTAGTGTTTACATGCCCCATGCAGCAATATTTACAACAGCATATATATATAATATATACACACACAGTGCAGACATGTCTCCAACAACACCACTTACAATCAGACCCTAGTGTTTACATGCCCCATGCAGCAATATTTACAACAGCGTATATATAATATATACACACACAGTGCAGACCTGATAAAGAGAACACAGGGGAGACCCAAGATACAGTTCTTATCAGAAATTCATCTTATCCGAGTATCAAAGAAAAAATGTCAGGGATAAACTGTTGTTCAGAAATTTGACATGCAAAATCGCATTCTGCATTGTATGTATACATATATGTATGAGTGTGTGCACATACATGCGTACTTAGTCATAAACGCAGGGGGTTGAAACCTCCACCATTGTGATGTGTGTATATTAAGTGTCAGCACAAAAACTATTACAAAAAAGTGTGTATATATGAATATACAATCGAGTCTGGATAAGTAGAAGTTGCAGGGACCTAAGAAAATGCTTTCACATATCCAGACAGCACACGCAATAAATAAACTTGCCTAGACTAGGCTGGTCATGTTGACTTAACCGAGTTCAACTATATAAATGTGTGTGTGTGTATGTACACATATATACTTGCAATATAAGAATGAGTCACTACACTTACCGGCCAACGTCAATAGCAAAGTCTCCTCGGATGGTCCCAATAGGGGACTCCCGTGGGTTTGTAGCACCAAGCATCTTTCTGCCCACGCTCACGACATCTGTGCCTTCCCAAACCTTAACAGGATTCATAAGAAACCATTAAAATGTGCTTTGGAAAAATAAAATTAATACACAAAAATGCCAGGCTACACAAGCCTGATTTACTATTTGGAGCAATATTCAAGAGAAATATTAAAAGTTAATTGCATGTCTGGGGAGTCGCCAGGGCGTAGCGACTAGACGCTCGTGTGCGGATCAGGTCTGGCAGAGCCAGACGTGTTTTTTTCAAAAAGGACCTCGACTCCCAGGTTGACATAGCCTTGTGTGGGTACCAGGTGCAGTCCCCAGAAAGTAAAGGTGGCCAGAGTGATGCTGACCACATCACCCATCTTAGGTCTTTTGGTCTGTTACTGGACATTGCAGAACTAACATTTTTTGGCTGCTTTTCCTTGCAAAGTTACATTTAAATTGCCTCTGTTTCTGTATGGTCAGCATTCGAAACCAAATCAAAATTGTCTAATGCTGTATTGCCTGCAATTGGGATCACACCCTGGCATTACGAAGCTCATTCACAACGCATAAGCCACTTTCCTTAAAACTATAGTAACCAGAACTGTACTCCGAGATATTTTAGTTAGATCATATTTATATGTCAGTTCATATTTTAAGAGGTAGAAAAAGATTAAAGTGGGAGGACAACATTAAGAGATGGACAAAAGGGGATAGGCTGATGCAGAACATGGACACTGCAAACCATCCAAGGAGGCTATCTTTTAACTAACTCAGCTGGGACTGTAACAAGAAAAAATATTCTCCTTAGCCAGTTATCAGAACCCAATCCCTTATGGTGTGATAACTACCCATGTCACATGAAAACCTTTCAACAAGGAGAAAAGCTCCTTACAGAGAAGGAAACATTTGTTCTATGAAAAAGAAAGCTCAAACTTAGTAATCCTGCAGCAGGTGTTTCAAGATATGCCCAGCAAATCTGACAATTAGGAAACCTTAACACATTAAGGTGACATTCCAGTTTATGGCGCATGACCAAGTAGTAGAAGACCTATGCTGCATTAAATTTTATGCATTGCCAAATTCACATTCATCAGCTGTAAACTCTAATCAACGGTTCTGGTTATCCGTCCAACCCCAGACTTTTAAGTCTTGTTCCAAAACCTGCGAGTCACATATACACACATTTCACAAGTTTTGCTTATTTGTATGCAGATTCTTGGTGCCTTGCCTCTAGGGCAAATGACTTCAAAAGATGCCCCCAGTTAGTTGAATCCTATGACATGCTTGCCAGGCAGGTAGTGGGTCTATTCCATTCAGTGCTGTCACCAACTTCATTCAAGAATTTATTTCAAGTTTTTAATTCAAGGTAGTTACTGCGCAACAGCATGTTTTAAAACATGTACCAAAAACAGTTTTATAATTTAAAAAAAAATATATAAATAGCAGTGTCACAAACTAATTTCTCAACCGGTTATCCTCCGAATAATGGTTCCAAATTATCAAGGCTAAGAAAATACCCTAACAGGGTCTCAATCATTTGCAAATTGCATACTTATTTTTAGCGAATACGCAACATACCATAGCCAGCACTCCTCTGTAAAACGGTCCCAAATCATCGAGGGTGTCAACGGCTACGACACTGGGTGCTAGGTTCAACTTCTCCCCTGGGTCCTAGGGTTAGGACCAGGAGTATTAGAATTACGACACCGGAATCTGTCACAACACTGGAACAGAAGCACTAGTCGTGCGTTGTTTACTGAACAATTAGCGCAGTTTCCTATCGGCACAGTTACAGGCATTAAGGCCCTGTTAGAGTATTTTCTTAGCCCCGATAATTCGGGACTGTTATTCGGAGGATAGCCTTAACCTGCGATTAATCAATAGGACATGTTTCAAGTCATTTATATAAATAGGGAAATATCTCACCATTGCAAATACAGGGCCTGAGCTCATGTATTCGATGAGACCAGGGAAGAATGGCTTGCTGGACAGCTCAGCGTAGTGGTTGTGCAGAAGATCCTTGGATGGCTGCAAAAAGAAAATCAGTATTTTAACAGGTTCCACCACTGAGACTATACATATATATATATATAGAGTCACAAACACAGTAAGAACAACAGAAAGAATGACAGAATGGTTTCCCATATCAGGTGTCACACAGGGATGCGTCCTCTCACCATTTCTACTCATCACTTACATGGAAAGAATACCACAGGAGACAAATACAGACACTGAAGGAATCAATGAACTTCCTGGCTATCCTCCGAACTTCGGGCACTAAAGATAGCGGCCAAAAAATATTCTTTCGAGCCAGTCACGTGACTTAATTTGCGGTTCTCCTGCGACTACCAACACATGTCGCTCACGCGGTGTGGATTGGGGCTAAACTAGATGGCTAGTACCCACAGGCAAAGCTTCAGGAGATGCCGAAGCTACTGTTCGTGGGTCCTAGCCATCTAGATTAGCCCCAACCACACCGCGCCAGCGGCGCAGGGGACTCATGGCTGTGGTCGCCGGGAAACTGCAAATTAAGTCGCCGGAAGTGCGTAATTGACACATGACTGTGGCTCAAAAGGATATTTTGCGGCAGCCATCTTTAGTGCCCGAAATTCAGAGGATAGCCAACTTCCTTTGCAGATGATCAATGTCTGCCTGGCTATTATTGAGGAAATTATTTTGGTACAGTGATGACTGGGCATAAAAATAATCCTGGAACTAAATCTGTAGTAGCTTTGCCAGCTATATCCACACTTAACAGTAAACATAAAAAAGCATCAACGGTCATAACTTGCTTTATAAAAATAAAACACACAAAAACAAATTCTTAGCTTTCAACATTTATATTTTATCAAGTATGCAACCAGTAGCTAAAAATAAGTCCCCATATGCTGAAAAGTCATGTCAAGGTCATTCTCGAACAAAGATATTGAATTTAGTGTGTAGCATTTCATGGTTGACTTGCATAATGCAAAGGATTTAGTCAACCAGAAACAGTTCGAAATTGCAAACTGCATTTTATACAGTCTAGATATGGCAATGGCATGATTCAGCTGCCACCATCCAAGTTGTATTTGGTCGGAATATCTACAGACTACTACATTAGGCAAATTTGTTAATAATTGGCTTTGGCTTGCAGGCTGACTCGAGCAAAAACTTAATTTGGCTCTCCTAACAACTTCTACATCCGCAGTATTGCGGCCTGAAATATCTGTTCGGGGCGCAGTCCAATTAAAAATATGCCAGCTCCGTATAACGAAACAAATGCTTTAACAGGGTCTCAGCGATATGTTACTTGCGGACCTGTTTCTTATTGTTTCTGATTACCGTACAATAAGAGACGCACGCAACACTACAGATAGTAGCAGACGACGACAATAGCGACCGTTAGCACTTTCCATTGCCGAAATTTCTGCCGACTAACAAATCGCGGCAAATCTAGGATCAGCTCGGAAACAAATGCTCTAACAGGCTTACAGCGATATGTTACTGGCGGACCTGTTTCTGTGACTATGGCTCACCGCATTCTGCCATCTAGTTTAGTCCCTATCCGAGCCACTACATGCGGCGCGGATAGGGGCTAAACTAGATGGCTGGGACTCACGAGCGGCAGCTACCGCATGTCCTGAATCTTCCTCTAATTACTTTGCTCGTGAGTCCCAGGCACCTAGTTTAGCCCCCCATCTGCACCGCGCATACACTCGGCGGTGAGTTTAATCGCGTTTTGCGCATGCCGACAAGTCTTACATCTACCGGAGCTAAATCAACCGGAAGAACAGTATTGCTAATCTGCGTGGGAGCGCGGAGTCTACCCGCCATATCGCTTTCATCGTCTGTAATGTCTCGAAATTGTCAACGGTCGTTTTTATCGTCTGCTAGTATTGTCTGCAGAAAACGCTCGAAATTGTCACCTTGTCAATTTTATCGTCTGCTACTATCGTGTCTCGTGACATTGTAAGGTGTTCCTAGTTTTGCTGCAATTTGTTCCTCTACGAACTCGGAACTGGAACAAGTCTGTATTTTTAATTGGACTGCGCCCCGAACGGATATTTCAGACCGCATTCTGCGGGGTAGAAGTTCAGAGGAGAGCTTTTAATTTAATAAATGGGTAGCTGAACGTCGTGGGAAGTATAAGTATAATTGGTAAGCATGTATTTACCACATTACCCATTCAGTGCTATATTCCATCTATAAAAGTAATAAAACTGGGTCCAACATCATGTGCCATGCATGAGAGTGAGCACTTACTAACAATGAAAGCTATACTGATTCATGTGTACTACTAGCCATCTTATTCTTGTTCTAGAGTACAAACTAACGATTTAGATTTTGCAATTTCTCTCCAGAGTTACTATGCAGTTGTGATAAATTATAAATAACAAACTTGTCAATTTCGAGAAAAAGAAATCAGTCGTTACAAAAGTGTTTCAAACTGTTACTGATCACAAGTGATGTTATTTTAGTTAATCTAATAAGTTAGTTTAATAAATAAAATTCCTGGAGTTTTCAATTAATTTTTACAGGCTACTAGTACTACTACAAGAGTAACAGAAAAGCGGGTTCAGGTCACTGTAAAGTGATGACGATGGATGACCCATGAAAGTGACCGCTGGCGTCAGGCCACGACAGCGACACGCTTGGCTAGCTATGCCTCGTGGGTGCATTTCAGAATTATTATTGCAATTTCAAAGAAAACAAAAGTATCCATAATATTTTTACCACTACTGACGCAAACTGTTTTTATGATTAAAATGAACATTAAGGCAATGATGAATAAAAAAAAAAAAAGTGATAAACTGTATCAATCTCTATGTCGACACCTAAGCTCCAAAGCACACAACAGCAAACACCTACCCAGACGAATTTGCCGGCTACCAAGTTTGTAACCACGCTTCTCAAAACGACTGATGATTTCACCAACAAGTCCTCTCTGAACGCCATCGGGTTTGACGGCAAGGAAGGTACGTTCGGCTCTAGGATCTGCCATGTTTCGATTAAAAAGTGAGAAGATGGAGAGGAGCGTGGCAACCATGCGAATGAAACCTGACAGGAAAGACGGCCGGCGGGTCATGTGACTGATTCCATGGGTCATGCAAGGCCATCTAGCGGCCAGGCAAGGGGAGCCTACTTTCATTACTTACGCGTGTGTCTGTGTGTGGCGCACGCGCGAGTTTTATGCATGTGTGTGTATAGTAAAGGACTCTTTCCATACATTCAGGCGTGTTGGGCATACAGGTCAGTGATATGGTCAGCAGCACGCCGGCCGCCTTTACTTCCCATGTATATATATATATATATATATATATACACACATATATATGTATATATAAAGGTAATAATCAACTACTGAAACAATTTAACATTGATGGAAACGATTTATAAACTAATTATAAGGAAAAAACATTGGCAACAAAAAGCAGCTAAAACAATTATTAACTTTGCATTTTGTTTTTAAAAAAATGTATGCAATAAATCCATGTAATTGGAAGTAAGGAAAGAATTATCGCGTGGTACATAGGGCCAATTTTAACATTTGGTTGTGAATCCCGGACAAGCCAAATAATTTCTTGAGGCCTCTGAGATGTGGTTTTACAGAAGAATCCTTAAAATTCCTCGGACAGCAAAAAAAAAAAAAAAAGAGCAACACAGATGGTTGGAAGGATGCGAGGGATTGAAGTCAACATATAAAATATATCAGAAAGAGACAGTCCTCATTTCTAGTCATGTTATGAGAAGAAATTAACTGAAACATAATGTGACCACTAGAATAAATATGTGGAAAAAAGAAACAAGGAAAGACAGCGCGAGAAGGTTTTTGAGAGCCTTTTGTTATGACATAGAGGGGTGTCAACATACGAACTGATACACGCAGATGCACACTGAAGATTGTGGAGAGGCATGATCGTCCACGCCAGTCGGAAAGGCAATTGATGATATATATATAATATATATGTACATACATATATATGTAAATAATAAGAAAGAGAGAGAGAAAGGCAGTTGTCTGCCGGCGGCATAGACGTCATAGGTTTATATTCGCACTGAAATCATCATCATCATCTTCATCATCAGGTGCCTTGCCGACTGGCGTGGGCGATCATGCCTCTCCATAATCTGCGATCTCCTGCAGCATGTATCAGTTCGTGTGCCGACACACCTTCATTCCATGCAACAAGACTGTCAAGCATCTTCTCTCGTTGTCTTTCTCTCTCCCTCCTTCCAATGATCTTTCCAGTGGTCACAACATGTTCTATTTTCCCTCTTCTCATAACATGGCCGAAAAATGATGACTGTCTCCTTCTGATGTCTGTGATAAGTTGTCTTCGGGCTCCCGCCTCTTTCAAAACCTCTTGGTTGCTCTTTTTGGCTGTCCAAGGTATTCTAAGCATTCTTCTGTAAAAACCACATCTCTGAGGCCTCAAGAAATTGTTTGGCCTGCCCACCGATTGTCCAGGATTCACTGCCATATGTTAAAACTCGATGTATGTAGCAAGCAAGAATTTTTTCTAACTCTCAGTGACAAGGATATATTGCATAAGATGCTTTTCAATTTTTTTAATGCAGTTTTTGTCTGTCCTATTCTGTTTCTTAACAATGGACTGAACTCTTAGAATCGACCTTGTCTCCTAGTTCTACCCAGGCGCTTAGGGGTATTGAGAAACGTTCTTAAAGTAACGGTTGCCGACATGTTGTTGGCCACATCAGCCACCGTTCATTGTTTGGTCTCACCGGTTTTGATTGAAATGTGTACACATATGACTTCTGATCAAAACGAACGCTAGGCACGGTCACTGTTGTGAGCCGTGGCAAATGTTTTTGCTTCTCCCAGACGGTGGCCGGTGCATTTTTGCTCCATTTGTAGACTGAAAGGATAGTTTCGTCGCACAGCTTCTGATTTGAGTGCATGGCGTGACACTGTGAGCTGCGGATTTCATTTGGAATGTATTTCTATTGTGACCAACGTGGTGGTTTGAATTGTACGTCAGAAAATGGCGCGATGCCTGTTGTCGCAATATTGGTGGTGCCATTATGTGATTAAAATTGATCATGTGTGCAACTGCTGATCTATTTGTGACTTCTGCTACCATCCCTGATGAACTGCATTTCTTATGTCGGACTGTTTGTGTTAGCACTTCGGATGGCTACCTTATGCTTTTAAATCATGTGTATGCTAGTCTGTAGCAGTTTGTCAATCTTTCCACAAGGGACTGGGATAAACATTCTGTGTGTTTTTCTTTGGCACAGGAGCGGAGCAACTATGGGTAACCAGTTTGCTATGAAACTGAAACTAAGATTACCAGAAAATATATCTCTAAGAAAAACAAACCATCGGCAACAACAAAGGCGTGTATACTGAACGGAACATACAGTTGTCATGATTTTAACATTCAAAATCTTTAGAATATGAGGGAAACTTTTCAAATTGCATACAAAAATACCTTAGGTTTCAACAATAAATTGACAGTTATTTTGTATCTGTCACCAAATGCTTTTAGGTGTATTGGCTTTCTTGTCAACCAATAAAAACGCTCCGTCAAATAACCATGCGATTCTTACATAGCAACCGCTCCGTTTCTACAGTGGTGCTTTTATCTTCAGCGGGTATTCCCTCCCTGGTTGTATTCTTAGCAGAGACGCAAAGGTTAAAAAAAAAAAGGTAAAGTGGGATACAATTACCTACCTACCGACTTTTTCCTCAGCTTCACACACACACACACACACACACCCACACACACCCACACACACACCCACACACACACCCACGCACACCCACCCACCCACACACACACCCACACACACACACACACACTTGTGATTCTTTACAATGAAATTATAGATAATCTGACTAAAAAAACACTTGTTTGTTTGTTTGTTGTTTGTTTGTTTGTTTGTTTGTTTTAGTATCCAGAAGCCATGAGTTGTTAACCCTTAGGCTCGGTATTATAGATATCGCAACCTGATTCCATTTTAAATACCATAAATCTGAGAGAAATGTGGCTTTTCTGCCCAACCCCGGGAGTGAACTCGGACCACAAGGAGTTCGTCACCCGCTCACCGCGCAATCCGGTTTAGCCAACTACGCTAGAGAAAGGGGCATCCGTTGACTTAAAAACAACCTTGTGAACATTACAAGCAAGACATGTCCATACCATTGTAAAAACTACATTTAGCTTTATGTAAATAAAATTTAACCCAGAAACCCAGACAACACTATCAATAAAGGGTGCCTTGTAAAATAATGAAACATTTAATGTGAATATGTTTTGTGTACATATAATTTGCGTGCTATGTTTTTGTAAAAAAAAAATTTTTTTGAAATGTATGTCTAATTTTTGAGAGCATGTATCTTGCCTGTGACTACAAACGGATGTGAATCGTGGACTATCTCTCAGTCCTTAAGAAAGAGAATAGGGCTTTTGAGCTGAAATGCTAAAGAAAAGTTCTCAGAATATCTTGGACAAAGAAGAGGAGAAATACTGACATCCTGAAAGATCTTAACATCAAGGAAGATTGGCTAATAAACAGCACCCTGTCTCGGAAGCTTAAATGTTTAAGTCATATTAAGCGCCACGACAGATTGGAAATAATTATAGCAGAGGGCATGGTACCAGGAAGGAGGGGTAGTGGCCGACTGGCACGAAGATGGGCACAGGATATAAGTGACTCCTTGAGTATGAATTACATGAGGCGGGAGAGCTGGTGAGATTCGAGTTTCTTTCAGGCGGACCGTTATGAAAGCGACTTCTGCAAAGGACCTGCTACCTGGTGAGGATGATGTCTAATTTAATGAATACCGAGATAAAGAGAGAGAGAGAGAGAGAGAGAGAGAGAGAGAGAGAGAGAGAGGAGAGAGATGTGATATAGGGGAGGCCCCGAAATAATTAGAGAAACAATATGGGGCGCTCCTAAAAAAGAATTTATGGAGGGGATCGCCCAATACAAAAAAGGGTATCTCGGTCATATTAGGGGAAGTGACTCCTGAGTTAACCGCCATCTTGGGGACAATCTTGACCGGCGCGCCAGCCACCTATAACTTCCACCCACCCATCCATCCATCTATCCACCCATCCATCGAGCCATCCATTCATCCACCTATTCATAATGTGACATTTTAGCGCCTATACTACTGCCTGCGCATCTTTGATTGTATTTTTATGTTCTGCTGTGATATCTGTGTGGTTTGCCTAAGCATAGTCTTCCATCAGTACATTTGCAGCATTTTCCTGTGTTAGCATGTCGTTATCTTGTTTTGGAGTTGTTTGTTACTGGGCTCTTCATTGTTCATGGCCTTTACTAATTTCCACAGTTTGTTTCCATCCTTGTCTAAATCAAGGTTTTCTATTTGTTTTTTCCTCGACAGGAATCTCTAGTTGTTTGATTTCATGTCCCCTTGTATTTTGTTGAGACGGTTTTCAGTGAACGGTTTGCTTTCTCTCTCTCTCTCTCTCTCTCTCTCTCTCTCTCTCTCTCTCTCTCTCTCTCTCTCTCTCTCTCTCTCTCTCTCTCTCTCTCTCTCTCTCTCTCTCTCTCTCTCGGTTTGTAAATGTCTTCTCTTGCACCTCTTAGAATGCATCCATAGACTACATACAGTATATTTCTTTGTTTAGACCAGTGTTCCTCAACCTGTTTACACCCGCGGCCCACCAGAAACAAAGGACATTTATTTATTCGCGACCCACCTGACAGCAAATCAAATACCGATAACAAAAACAAATGTACTCGTAGATAGCAGTCATTTGGATAAATTCGATGCCACAAAATACAGTTCTGTGCTAATGAGGTATCTGCTGCTGCTCATGGGTGTGGGATTCTATGGGATTGAGCGTTGTTTCAGGCATTTGTACTGGTTTCTGTTTTCATACTGATTTGTTAATCCTACAGACTCCGTTCAATCCTGGAAAAGAGAAACTATCCTATCCTACTTAACATGCATATGCGTCTAATACGTGAACAGACACTCTGTTCTCTATCATCGTGGGAGAAACAGATTTACACCACACTTACAAAGCGGTTTTTTTTCCTTCTGTTTCAAGCGTGATTTAGCGACATTTCATAGGGGAATCAGAGTTATGGTTAGTGTTAAATGAATGGCCACTACTACTAACCCTAACCCCTCTATAATATGGGATTTCCCTAAATTTCACGGGATGTGGTCGCGAAACAGAGGGGAAAAAAGCCCCCAAAGCAGTGCTTGTTTAACTTGGAGAAACGACAAAAGCTAACTGTCCCTTTCTTTCCTCATACACTGCCCCCCCCCCTCTCTTCTCTCCAATTCTGTTCTCCGTATTCTAGTCCGGAAAATTTCAATAATCAACACGCCATCTCGCCTGATTCCTTGTTAGTCAACGTTTAACATAACAAACATAACAAGCACTGGCGACTAGCGTATAGCCTGCCGGGGTTCAAGGTTACGTTCCAGCAAACACAGACATGCAGGCTTGCCAACTCAAAGAAAGGACCCAAAACAGGAAGTTAATTTCGCCAGCATGTAACTATCTAGCTGCATATTTTGGAGCTATTAGCACAAGCTACCGGACTCAAAGATCGCAGTTTCGAGTTCTAATCAATTTCAATAGCTGTTAAAAAGTAATGAAATGAAAACAAAATAACATCGTCAATCTCGAAAAAAAATTATTAAGCCTTAAAAGCTGTTGTTACTGCTTACCGCCTGAAAAAAATCCATGCTCATAACAAGTTTCGGCACTCTTCCGAATACCGGTCCCAAATTATTGAGAGATCGTCAGACTTCTCTATCAGCAGTACTCTTCTTAGAATTCTACTTCTACTTGTTACTCGGTCTCTCCTCTTCTACCTTGGGGTGTAGAGGTTTGCCAAAAGAATTTCCCGCGCCAGAATTCTGACTTATACTTAAAGTCCTTGGGGTCTAGAGGTTTAGCCAGATTCTATCTGAAGTTTTCTTCTTAGAATTCTACTTACCACTTAATTTCCCCTCTTATACCTTGGGGTGTAGAGGTTTGCCAGAGAGATCGCCAGACTTCTCTGTCAGCAGTTTTCTTTGTAGAATTCACCGGCTGTAAATTTGTTGAGTTTGGCCTTGTTCCAAAACTTGAATTTTATGTGCAAATGCGATTTAACTTTAAAATATCTGCTTATCTGTATGTAGATGGTTGGTTTCTTCGCCTCTCAGGCAGATGGGTTCTGACTTCAGGGGAAAAGCTAGGGTTGTCTTCCGATATGTTCCTCTTCCTCGCGTTCACCGGCTACAAACTGCGGCGGAAAGTTCAGGTTTCTCATTCGTCCTGGAGTTTAGTCTTGTTCCAGAATCTGAGTGTTGTCTCTACATTCGTTTTAAAGATCTGACTTATTTGTATGCACTTTTTTTGGCCCTTGCCTCGCAGGCAGATGCATTCCGACTTCGAAGGAAGCCCCCAGTTAGTTGACTCTTACGACATGCTTGTTAGAGAGGCAGTGGGTCTGTTCTTGTCTCCCCCCCCCCCCCACAATAGGGCCATGGAACCCACACGGGAAATTTGTTGATTAAATGGAGATAGCGTCTAATAATTCCCATCTTCTGTTGTCATTATCTAGATAACATTTAATTTGAGAATAGAGGTAGGGGCAGTCACCCCTGCCTTCCACTGACTTGAGAATCAGCTGTATACACATACTGTGATTGTAACTAACTCAAGGAGCATGTTGAGAAAAGTGGAGACAGGCATACTCCGTGCAGAGTGGCAAGCATCGCTTCAGAGGTCCTAGGTAGTTAGTGTCCTTTTGATATTTTCTCCAGGTAATGCCAGTGTGTTGAATGAATATGCTGAAAGACTGGCTGGTTCTGCACCACTTGCTAGTCAATTGCCGTATGACAAGCTAGATGTTGTGAGGGTCCTTTAGGAGCGATTGAACGGTGGTGAGGCGCAAACAGATCATTACGGTCTGAGGAGAATGGCTTTGCAGGTAGTTACCATGGGATCTGAATAATGACGCTTAACACTCAAGGAAAGAGCGAGACAAGTATACGGTCAGGCAGTTACTGATACCATTGCTTGCTGCTGAAGATAAGGACGGATCACTTATGGGAGTGTCCCGAATACTGTGATGATGATTCTTGATTCAGCATTCAATATTTTGTTGTCATTATCTAGGTATCCCCATCTCTCTGAGTGATTCGTGTGGATTCTGATCAAAACATCCCAGACAAATCTACAGGTGCTCCGATCATCTCTTAGCACCGCAAGGGGAAAACAACCAATATACGACCCCTGTTGTGTTGATTATTCCGATTGTTTGTGTTTTTGGTACAATATTAATTTCTTTCCACTGAAGGCTGCACCCCATGTCCACCGATTGACGACCCGACATTCTTCTTCAGCATTCCGAGCGCTTGAGGTTCATTGCTGCAGATATCACCCGCCTCCATTCATCTCTCTGGTTTTTATAAGGAGTAGAAAATTATAGGGAAGAGAAAAAGTTGGTAAGAAACAACAATTAGTTTATGGGTTGGCCTTCTCTTCCCAGTTGGTGACACCATGTGTTTGCAGGTCTGCTTGGATATTATCTCTCCATCGTCTTCTTGGTCTGCCTCGTGGTCTACGACCATTTATCTGCCTTGTGTTTTCAGTTTTCACTTGTCTGTCATCTGACATTCTTTCAATATGCCCCAACCATTTTGGTCTATTATATTAGCTGTCATCAATGCCAGTGATCAATGGTGATTTAAACAGATTATGAAATTTGTTGTTGCTTCTCACTCTCCATTCCCCGCTGTTTGCATCTTTGATGGGTCCAAAGATTCGTTGTAAAACTGTTTTCGAAAACCTGAAATAAGGCTTCATCTCGTTTAGTTGTGCTCCAAGTTTCAGAGCTATATAACACGACTGGTCTTATCAACGTTTTATATATTCTGATCTTAATGTTGCGAGACAGACACTTTGACTTTAGCAGACCCGACATTACTCTGTTCTAATTATATATTGAATTATTGACCTCGGAACTGAGCGTTGCCTAATTCTAATTGCAATTCAGTCTCTTCGTTGAGGGAACATACTCGGCTTCATCAAGTAAAATAACGCGCCGGAACAACAACCTATCATGGCCGACATAGGAATTTACCAGTTTGTTGTCGTTGCCAACAATAACTAACGGTCATCATTCAGTCTTATTTTTCCTGTGACCCGTCAAGACTTTCAAACGGAAGACTTTCATTTAATGTTAAACAAGCACCGTTTGCACTGAAAAGAGACCCAGGTTAGCAGAATAAATGTAGACATCATAAGAATATCGTCGTTAATACAATTAACAAACAAAAAAAAAAAAAAAAAACGTTTAGGTGACATGATCACAGCACTAAAAAATTTATGTCAGCGCACTGTCCCCATCTTCAGCAGCTAACCCCGAGTTCCAATTTCGAAGCAGCTTGATTCTATGTCCGTCTTGCCTTTTTCCTGAATGTTGAATTAAGAGCACTCTCAGGACACTCCCATAAGCGCTCCATCCCCCATCTTCAACAGAAAGAGAAGAGTTCCAATTCCGATGGCACCAGTCAGTAACTGCCTGATCCTTTCCCCAGAGTGTTGAGTGTCAACCAAAACCCTTGTCGCTCTTCACTGCACAGTTTCTCTTCAGATGTTGATGATGGATTATTATTTGTGTCTCCGCACTGATCGCTTGCTAGCACAGTGTTTTGCTAACCTCTCCCTTGTCGTGCAAAACCAGCCAGTCTGTCTGCTTGTTTATTTCCCAACACACATGCCTTCATATTAAACAAATTTCCAAAGGACAATAATTACATGTGCCCTCTGAAGTGATGCTTGCTACTCTTAACCTAGCATACGTGTCTCCACCTTTCTCAGCATGCTTTCTGAGTCAGTTAAACCATTACATATGTGCACAACTGTTTTGGAAGCCAGCAGAAGACTGCAGCGATTACCTCCACCTCTGTTCTCAAAGTAGATAGATGTGATGCCACATACCAGGTTTTGCTGCACTACACTAACAGTTGTCTGTTTACTTTTGCGATGAAATCTCATGGACTGCATCTGACTTCCTGTGTGAGTTTAGGGGCCCCCATTGGGAAAGGGGGGTGGGGAGAAGAATAGACACAATGCCTGCCTAACAAGTATGTTGTACAAGGCAATTAATTATGGATGTTTCCTTTGAAGTCAAGAATGCATCTGCCTGAGAGACAAGGAATCAGCATCTGCAAACACATAAGCCAAATCTGTAAAACTGATGTGCATGCAAAATTAAAGTTCTTGAATAGGACTAAAAGGTCCAGAAGTTGACAAACAACCAGAACTTTCCATCACAGTTTACAGCCAGGTAACGCTGACAAAACGAAAAGTTGCAGGAGCTACAGAGTTTTTGCTTTGTTTGATACTCTTGCACGGTGAGCAATCAGTTTGTGAATGGATGCCAAACCATATAGATAAAAACCCGGTTAGTGAAGTCAGGGCATTAAGATAGAACTGGCTACTCGAAAAGAAGCAGCTGCTAGGAGACATTTCCAGACTGTAACTGAGGGTTTCCCAGCAAATGAGAAATTGACAAGAGGATGAAAATGGCTGTTCAAATATGTACCTATGTGCCAGTCCTGACTTATGGCTGTGAGTTATGGGCCATGACAACAGCTCACAGAAGCCAGCATCAGGCCTCAGAAATTAGATACCTGAGAAAGGTTGTCTAAGTGTTAAGGAGAGAAAAGTTCTTATTCAGACAATATGTCAGGATCTTGAAACCCAGGCCTTACAAACTCGAGTGGATAAGTCACAGTTATGATGGTTTGGACATGTATGCAGAATAGGAGGGAATAAGCCACTGTGGCAGGCATAGGAGGCCAAGAACAGGGAACCAGACACCCAGGGAGACACAGGGTCTGCTGGGAAGACAACATCCGACAGTCTCTGGTGGACAGATGACTGGAATGGAACAAAGCCAAAAAAATAAATAAAACCTGCAGATAGGGAAGTTTGGCGCTCTTTGGCAAACTTCTACACCCCAAGGTAGAAGAAATTAAACTAATAAGTAAAACAAGCAGTGAAGTAAGTTGTCTCACCTTATTTTAAAAAAAAAACTGAAAGATTTTGAATGAAGTAATGCATTACACCCCTTCGCCTTAAAAAAATAAATGGTATTTTTCAATTTTAGGTTTCAGTCAAGCACCTGTTAAGAAAGACTAAGCAAAATGATGGAGCTGAATCTCACCCGGGTTGACTATTTGCAGGTTTGTATATGTGTGTCTCATTGTCTGTGTCTCATTCATTGTCTGTGTCTCATTGTCTGTGTCTCATTCATTGTCTGTGTCTCATTATCTGTACTTCCCTGCTGTAGTAGAGGGATTTCTTGTCTACTGTGATCCAACATCATAATATGAATACTACTCCGCTGTGGATTCTGGAACCCAATTGAAGGGGGGAGGTTGGGGGGATAGACCCACTGCGCCTCAACAAGCAGGTTGTCAAAGGTGACTATTTAGGAGCCAAAATTTAATGTTGGGCCGAAAGGTGCAGATATCACAGCCTAGCTATAAACCACAAAACAAAGTGCCAAAGGCTCTGTCTAAGGTGAACACTAAGGAAAATAAAATGTGAATAATATAAATTGATCTTTCGTTATTCCTTTCCTGTAGAATATCAGTATTTTTCTGGTATCTGGTTTATGGTATAATATATACTGAGGTTTGTTCTTTAATATTTTAGTTGTGAACTATCTTTTATAGTTCTGTAGTGATTGCATTAACATAAGCATGGCTGACTATGGCTATAATTTGTTATCATACATTGACCCATGTTTGAATCCTTGGTATCCCTGTGTGAGTTCTGGGGACCCATTTCAGGGCTTTGGTCTTGTTACATAACTTGAGTTTTGTTCACATCCATTTGACAGATCTATCTTATTTTTATGCAGTCTGTTGGTTTCTTACCTCTCAGCCAGATGCACTCTGACTTCAAAGGAAATATCTCTAACTAGTTGCCTTTTTGCAACATGCGTGTTAGTGGGGAAATGGGTCTGTACATTTAACCCCTTCCTCCCCCATCCCCCCTCACACACACACAACAAATATGGCCCTGGAACTCACACGGGGAGTCAGTATAACAGATGACCATGTGTTAAGAGTTAACTTATTTCCTATGTGTGTTTATTTTTAGGCTGGTATAACATCTCCAAAGACTTTGCAAATTTTACCATTGACAGGCAAAACTCAGAAGGTCAGTAACAATTAATTAAATGTTGTATTTATTGTTGAGCAGTTGTTGTAATCAGCAGTGTTCTTGAAATCTTATTCAAATATTGTGGAAGACTTAGATTAAAATGAGCTGGTCTTGTTAAAATCACTCGCCATCACCATGGAGTGATCGTTTGTTGGTTCACGTCCGCCTGAGAGGTAAGGAGCCCACAGTCTGCATACAGTCAAATCAGATATGTAAAAATGGATATACATGCAATGCTAAGGTTCTGGAACTTTACTTAATTATTTGATGAACAACCAAAACTTTCTGCTAGAGTTTACTGCTGGTGAACGCTAAGAAGAAGAAGAAGAAGAAGAAGAAGAAGAAATAGAATGCAGTATTGACCACATCATCCATTAAGTGGCACATGGTCTGTAAAAAATTGGTCTAGCACAGTTTGTTCATTAAAATGACGTACATTTTCTGGCAAAATGCCTTATACATTACTATTACATGTGTATAGCCAGCAAATCCTGACTGACTTTTTCCATCAATGATAATTGAAATTTTGCTGGCGACTCTTGGTGTTGGCATGTCTAACAACTGCCTTATGTATTTACTGCTTGTGCATGTTTCTGGATTTTGTTGGGACTAATTGTTTGTTCACTAGTGTTCTTGAGTAGTTAAAGGCTTTCTGTGTCATTTTCACTGGCACAGGAGCATATAGTTATGGGGCTACTTGTCTACGGTGAAGTTGGAACCTTGACTACTGCTGCTGCTGCTGTTGCTGCTACTGCTGTTGCTGCTACTGCTGTTGCTGCTACTGCTACTACTGCTGTTACGACTCCTACTACTGCAATAACAACAACCAAAAGAAATTTATTTTAAGGAAAGTTATTTACCCACAAGATGGTCCAGATTTTGCTAGTTAGAGAGAAGAATTCTGGCTGTCAGGGGTGACCCTGCACAGCTAACTATGGGCTACCAGCGAAGACCTTAAGTGCACCATCTTATTTGTGACTCATTTAGAAATGGACTTGTATTACCGATTGCTGAAGAAGAAGAAAGTTATTTACTTTTACTTTTCACGTGGGCTTTGGGGCCTCATTTCTGGTGAAAAAGGAATAGGTAAGCATGTTTTTAGAGGTGACTAAGGGGAGTTTTTCTTAAATGGCAATGTTTGGCGGAAAGACCAAGATATCACAGCCTAGCTGTAAACCACAAAACAGGGTGTCAACCACTCTTTTAACTCTTTCAGTCGCAAGCAGCATACAGTGTACAGTGTGTGATAAACACGTTTTCATGAATCGCAACATTACCAGATGTTCTGTTACTTTTTGCATCTGGTTATAGAATGCTCAAAGGTTAGTTGCGTATCCTTTACAGGACGTTGCAGAACCAACCCCTGTGTGGTTTTTCTAGTCAAATTTACGTCCAGTAGTTTGCCATAGCTTTCTGGACGGTCGGCTTTCTTGATACCACTGTTGAAACCAGCGCAAGGCGCATGGCCTGCAGCTGGGATCGAACCTGGCATCCCAAAATTACGAAGCGTTCGCATTGACTTAGCCACAAGCCAACATAGAATGCTAAAGAAATTGGAATTTCCAGTTGCCTCTTTGAAAGTTTTGTGCAAGTGATTTTTAATAGTGGTTTTTTTTCTTTCCTTAGGCAATTTCTATGAAAAGTTAAGGGCAAACACAAAAAGAAGTTGAACGTTATTTACATTTACTTTGTTTATATATGATCTTACAGATAGCTGTTGGGGACAATGATGGAATGCTACACTGCTTCGGCCTGCGAAAGGGACAAGTTCAGGTAAATATATAGATTATTCTACTTCCGCTTCTATATCCCAGTTGAACAAAGACCCTTTAACCTTGTCGCGCTGAGATAATTTTTTTGTTTTTATCTTCATGTCTTTATTTTACTCGAAATATATAAAGACATTTAAAAGTAAGTAAATAAGGTAAAGTACCCATTTCCACACCTTTGGGCATATTGGGCACATAGGGCTAGACCTAATTAAAAGACCAGTCGGCACTTAATGGTTGATGTGGTCGACATCACACCGGCTGCAGATATTTAAAAGGGGTAATTAATAAACACGGTTAGCGGGGTAGGGGTATCCCCTATCAAAGGAGAAGTAAGACGCCTCCTTTCCTCCGCTAGTCTACGGGACACCCTTGGGCAAGGTGGAGTACCCATTTAGCCCCCCAATCAGGGTTACGTGAAGCCATGGAAGCAGGTGGTGGATGGAGTGTAAGAGCAGCCGACAGGTATTGTTGGTTATGGTCTGCACTCTGCGGCGATAGGCAGATGATCTCATCAGTAGAGACAATGGCTATGGCCATCGACTAGTATAGTCACTGCTCAGGAGGAAAGCAACGGCAAACTACCTTCTGCAAATTTTGCCAAGAATCCATAACAATGGTTTTCCGGAGGGTTGTTATGGCAGCGAGGTTCCGCGAGGGACATGCTACTGAATGAATGAATGAATTAATTAATAAACATGAACGGAGAGACAGCCTTAAATAGAATACGTTCGTCGGAATCTAAAAACATATATGGATCGGGTGACTCATGTTCTGACACAGTGACCTCTGTCATTGAGGCTTATGGGAAAATTTTGTGTCAATTTGGCTTTAAAAAGAGCCATTTGGTTTACAAGGAAATCTCCTAAATGCTTTTTTTTTTTCTTTTAGTGAATGTAATAATATCTGGGCCTAGTAAACACTGCACAGGCATGAAGGGAACCAATGACATTGAACAACGTGGAAAACGATCACAACAGATTGGCCAGTTTCAGGGTTTTATGGGGAATTGGACCCAAAAAGAAGTGCAGGGTTTGCAGCCCTTTTTTAGACTAGCTCAAGGTTGGTCATATATTGCAGCTAAAGTTCTCTACAGTATGAAGTAGCCAGTCTCATGCCAACTTTCTCTAGTTGCCTCTTATGCTATGCATGGCAGGTTATACTGTTACTTTTCTGTGCTTCCTTATCATCATCATCATGTGCAGTGGAGGCAAGCACAGGCTAAAATGTTTCGCTATCTCACACAATCACCAAAATCCCGGATCAGTTTAATGTTTTTGTCTCACCCTATCTGTTTGGCCAGACCATCCAGGTATTTATGTCTTTGCCTTCCTCTTGCTCTCTTTCCACCAGTCTTGCCAGTTGTCACGGATTCTCGAGTTAATTTCTTCTCCTATCATGTCCTGGTATAAAACACAGGGTAAATGAAAAACTGCATAGGGGGATTCTTTTGGCCTGTTAATTTGGGATGAATTTAACATTATGGCGTGCACTATAATGTTCTTTTACATACACAATGAAACCGTTACTGGACAATACACAACCAGCTCACACTGGACGACATGTTGCTTTGTAACCATTTTTGTGGTGGCCCAATTTTACAGTGCTATGTGAATGTAAGTTCTTTGGTCATGTGATAAGAAAAAGAGCAGTGGAAATTATCGTGACCACTGGAAAGATCACTGGTGGAAGAGGCAGAGGCAGACCAAGAGAAATTATGGTGGACGGCTTAAGACAGTGGCATGGAGGAATATCTTCAGTGGAATTCATGCATGTCATAAAAGTTAACTAATTGGATGTGTTTCTTTTGAAGTTTGAGTGTAACTGCCCAAGAGGTGAGCAACCAGCATTCTGCCTACAAATGAGCCAGAACTATAAAATGGATGTGCCCACAAACTCACCTTCTGAAACAAGTCTAGAAAATGATAAACAACCAGAACTTTCTGCCAGAGTTTGCAGCCAGTGAATGTTAAAAAAAAGAAGAAGAAATGCCGACCAAGAAGTCGGTGGAGAGATATCTTCTTCTTCGCATTCACCGGCTGTAAACTCCGGCAGAAAGTTCTGGTTGTTCATCAACTTCCTGACTCTAGTCCTGTTCCAGAAACTGAGTGTTGGGTGCACATCCATTTCACAGGTCTGACTCATTTGCATATAGACTATTGGTTTCTTCCCTTATGTGATTAATATTGATCGCCCCCGTGTGGGTTCCGGGGCCCTATTGTGGGGAAAACAAGAATAGACCCACTGCCTCCCCAAAAGCATGTCGTAAGAGTCGACTAACTGGGGAGCTTCCTTTGAAGTCGGAGTGCATCTGCCTGAGAGGCAAGGAACCAGCAGTCTGCATTCAATTGAATCAGATCTGTAAAACTGATGCACACGCAACACTCAGGTTCTGGAACAGGACTGCAGTCCAGAAGTGGATGAACAACCAGAACTTTACACCCGAGTTTCCATCTGGTGAACGCGAAGAAGAAGAAGAATATTGATCGCGTACACAGCTGCTGATCTGTTGGCGACTTCTGCTACCGTCGATGATGAAATGCATTTCTAGTGTCAGACTGTTTGTGTTAGCACTTCTAATGGCTACCGTATGCTTTTAATGCATGTGTATGCTAGTGCATATGCTGGGACAGCAGTCTGTAAATTCCACAAGGGACTGCGATGAACATTCTGTGTGTTTTTCGTTGGCACAGGAGCGGAGCAACTATGGGGTGACTCGTTTGCTATGAAGCTGAAACTAAGATTACCAAGATTACTATTGGTTTCTTACATCTCAGGCAGATACACTCCGACTTCAAAGGAAGCTCCCAGTTAGTCGACTCTAACGACATGCTTTTTGGCAGGCAGTGGGTCTATTTTTTCCCCATAATGGGGTCCTAGAACCCACACAGGGAGGTGGAGAGATATTATATAAACAGTCTTACAAATACTCTAAGTCACTGACTGAAAATAGAAGTTCAGTCATAGAGTTGAATGGAGCCAGGCAATATTTACAGCAGTAAACCTCAAGGGCTTGGATTGCTGAAGAAGAAGTAAAATGCCATCTTCATTGCACACAATTGTTTTGTTTGTCAATATTCTCTTGTATCTAAAACTTGTTTGTTCAGTGCATTTCCTTCTGTTCTCACCCCAGACTGTGTTCCAAGCATCAAGCAGTAACAGACTGTCAAGAGTTGTGCTGGGAGGTCATGCTGGTGGGGCCAGAGATCGAATCTTCACTGCAAGTGGAACTGAAGTGAATGCTTACACAAAGAAGGGAAAGAAGTTCCTTACTTTCACCACAAATATGTCTGAGCCTATAGTGTCGATGTAAGTTATTGTGAGAGTGGTGGGGTGTTGTGTGAGCATTTGGTTCTTTCATAATATCCTACCCTAGATGACGTCACAGGACAGTCCAACATTTTAGAGGGTGGTAAAAACAAATATAGAAGGAGGTGCATGAAAAAAAAAAGAATATGAAGGAGGAGGAGAAAGAGAAGAAAGAAAAATAGAGTTGAAGAAGAAAAAAGATAAAGAAGGAGGAGGAATAGGCATGGAAAAGGACACATGAGGAATAGAAGTAACTTTTTCCACCACATTGCACCTGACATGCCATTCCTTGTCACTTTATTTTATACAGAGTAGGTGGCTCAAAACAACACAGATTTCACTACAGTATAAGTTTGACACATTGCATTCATTTTTATAAGCTTTTATTAAGTTTATTTTTGTTTGTTGCTTTGTCTGGTACAGTTTTTATGTTCTATTTCGATTGTTCTAAGATTCTGAAACTTTCACTGAGTATTTTGTCTTCATGTAGGTATGTTGAAGGCACTGATCTTTTGACCTGTGGCAATTTTGTATTCAACCACTATCGTGATTGTAAAGATGTCAACTACTTCTTGAGCAATGACAAGATAAATGATGTCCTGTGTCTGCCTGCAGACAAGAGAAATGGAATCACCCCAATCCTTGCCTGTCAGGACAGGGTCCTCAGAGTTCTTCAGGTTGGAATGTGTTGTCATCTATTTTTCTGCTCATATACATTAATGCCCATGTGCACCCACACATGCATACACGCATGCACATATCCATATGCACATGTTCCCACTAACATATGTGTAATCAAAAGTCATGTGAAAGGGTTGATATTTGTTTAACAAATTCAGAAACTGTGATGGGGACATGTTATATTTTATTATATATTATTTTTTTTTTCTTTAGGGATCTGAGTTGTTGTATGAGGCAGAGGTTCCTGGCCCACCTGTTGTCCTGGAGTTGTATGGAAACAATGCAGGTACAGTAACTTCTTCTTCTTCTTGGTTTATCCTCAGTAGGGTGATTTTGACATAACATTGTGGTCCACATCTGTACCAATATCTGCACTCCCCCGTGTGGGTTCTGGGACCCTATTATAGGGAAAACAAGAATTGACTCACTGCCTACCCAAAAGCATGTCGTAAGAGTAGACTAACTGGGAGCTTCTTTTGAAGTCGGAGCACATCTGCCTGAGAGGCAAGGAACCAGCAGTCTGCATACAGATGAGTCAGGTCTGTAAAACGGATGCACACGCAACTCAGATTCTGGAACAGGACTGCAGTCCAGAAGTGGATGAGCAACCAGAACTTTCCGCCAGAGTTTACAGCTGGTGAACTTGAAGAAGAAGATGAAGAAGTCAGGTCCAAAAATCCTGCCTAACTTTAACAAAAAGTTACCCAGTAACCATTTAGTGAAAGTTGTAGAAATTCAGCATGCAGACTATTAATAATAATTTTCTTGTAAGTATTTAAAAAAAAATGTAAACAAACATTTAGTTTACATTTTGCCTTATTTGCGGTGTATGAAAAAGCAAACACCCATTCATAGCAAACAGCATGACTTTAGTAACTTGAGTAAATTGAGTAAGGATAAACTTTACGAAACATTACATTGCATGCATGTCATATGTGTTTTACTCTCAGGAGGTCATCTTCATCATAACTGTCCAGTGAATAGCGTAATTTTCATTGAATAGGGAATAGGCTTGCAAAATAATCACCACGCATTACTGCACTGAACGGTCTCGTGCACAAATTTGTGTTGATCCATAGAGGAGTTTCCGAGATTATTGTTAAAGTATGTTGGCATGAGTTTTGAAATGCACTTAGTTATCTTTTACAACAGACTTTTTCTTCTTCTATGCCATGTTAATGGCTGTAAACTCTGGTGAAAAGTTGTGGTTGTGAATCCACTTGCACTTTAGTCCTGTTGCTTATTTGTATGCAGACTGTTGGTTCCTTGCCTCTCAGGCACTGACTTTAAAGAAACTTTCTTACTTAGTCACCTTGTAGGACATGCATGTTCGGGAGAACTGGGTCTCTCCTGTGGCCTGGAGTCCACACGGGAAGATACCTGAGTCCCGTCTTTAAGGAAAAATAACAGACCCGCTGAGTTGACTCCTTAAGACTTATTCCCGTGTGGGTTCCGGGGCCCTGTTACAAGAATAGACCCACTGCCTACCCAAAAGCATGTCGTAAGAGTCGACTAATCGGGAGCTTCCTTCAAAGTCGAAGTGTATCTGCCCGAGAGGCAAGGAACAAGCAGTTTGCATACAGATGAGTCAGATCTGTCAAACGGATGCACACGCAGCACTCAGGTTCTGGAACAGTCCAGAAGTGGATGAACAACCAGAACTTTCCACCAGAGTTTACAGCTGGTGAACGCGAGGAAGACGGAGAAGACTCCTTAAGATGCATGTCGTAAAAGGCGACTAATTAAGGATTTGCTTAAACTGTAAGAACCTATTTTATTATATTTTCCCATGTAATACATTACAAAAGTTAGAATGTGATAGTTAAACATTTTAAAACAGCGCATTAAATAAAATTATTGTTATTATTATTTTTATTTTTTAGGTGAAGATGGTAATGAAATTCTTTATGGGACATCTGATGGCCGTGTTGGACTGCTGCAGATTGGACCGTATGTATTACATTCATCAGTTTTTGTTACCAAAGAAGCTAAAATAATAACACCACCTTAGAACAGAAGGAACCGAACTGTTGAGCCGGCTAGCATGAGTTAATGTAACTAGTGTCTGTGATAGAGGAGAGTCGGAAAAGTCTAGTGCTTTGGACTAACCAGTGAACCTTTGATGAGTTGCATGGGGGAAAAAGAAACAATGAATAAAACACTAGAACAGAAAATAACTACATGTGAAATGCGCTGTCTCTACAGTGTCACTAACAACACAAGAAGAGACAGGGTTACGAATACCAGCATTAGAGAGAAAGTCAGAAAAAGACCATGTTTGGATTATATTGACAGACAAAGAATGAAATGGTTCAACCATCTAGTGAGAATGCAGCCAGACCAAACTGCATATGAGACTTTTTACATCAAAACATCTAGGAGGAAGGCAAGATGAAAACACAGAAAGAGATGGATAAATGGTGTAGCTGAAACCTGCAAAAGGATGAACAAATCCATTGCCCAAGCCGCCCGAGAAGTGCAAGACATATACAGAAGACCACGATACTGGGCTACAACCTGGTATTAGTAAGACGACAAAACCACGACACTGGGCTACAACCTGGTATTAGTGAGATGACACAATCATGACACTGGGCTACAACCTGGTATTAGTAAGGCGACAAAACCACGATACTGGGCTACAACCTGGTATCAGTGAGATGACACAATCATGACACTGGGCTACAACCTGGTATTAGTAAGGCGACAAAACCACGACACTGGGCTACAACCTGGTATCAGTGAGATGACACAATCATGACACTGGGCTACAACCTGGTATTAGTGAGATGACACAATCATGACACTGGGCTACAACCTGGTATCAGTGAGATGACACAATCATGACACTGGGCTACAACCTGGTATTAGTAAGGCGACAAAACCACAACACTGGGCTACAACCTGGTATTAGTGAGATGACACAATCATGACACTGGGCTACAACCTGGTATTGGTAAGGCGACAAAACCACGACACTGGGCTACAACCTGGTATCAGTGGGACGACAACACCACGACACTGGGCTACAACCTGGTATCACTGAGATGACAAAAGAAGAAGAAGTTGTATACTTTTAAAAGGTAGTTCCGCATCTGTTGCTGTGTGAAGTGTTGGCCATGACATTGTGAGGTAGGGTGACCAGTTCCTTTCCTTTCCACACTTCTTCTTTTTCGCATTTACCAGTCTCTTTTACAGGAATACCTTTACTTTAACCCCTATGGTATTTAAAGTTTAACAAGTTATCGGCATTGAAGGACACTCATTCTTTGCAGTTAGTCATTTTTAGTCATTTAATTTGAAGGTTTACTGTATTTTAAAGTAGTCAGTTAATTTGAGTGTTTAATGTACTTTGAAATCATTATCTGTCTAAACAGTTTTCATGTTTTAACAATGTATAACTTTTAAAAATAAAACTATTGGACAATTATACTTCATTAAACTACGCATTTAAAATTTGTTTGAAAATAATCTTCAGGTTAGTGCCAAATAATCGATGGGAATTGGCCAATGAGAAAAGAGGCGGAGGTGAGTAGAGTTAAATACGTTTATGGCTGGATAGGTTGTTTAAATATGCAGGTTTATGCATGATGTACCCCAGTTTTCTTCTTCTCGTGACATGACCAAAGAATGCAGATTGTCTCGTTCTGATGAGAGCGATAATTTCTTTTTGTTAGTCACTTTCTTTCAAGACCTCTTCATTACTCTTGTCATCTGTCCCAGGTATCATGCAAACAAGAGAGACAATGGTCAGGAAGAAGCTTTGTTTATATTTGAACAGTTCATTTTGGTGCAGACCTCGTTGGCCAGGTTACTAAACATGCAGTGAAGCAAGCAGCCATGTACAAATGATTAGAAGGGTCTGTGTGGCAAAGTGGTCAAACCATTTGCCTTGTGCCCTGAAGGATATGAGTTTTATTTCAGCCATCCATCTCTGTGTGACTTCTGGGGCTGCATTTTGGGGGAGGAGGAAAGGGGCGGGGATTGACTCACTGCCCCTCTGACCAGCAGGTCGTAAAAGGCAACTTAATTAGGACTGTTTCTTTAGAAATCAAAGTTCCTTTGCCTGAGGGGTGAGGAACCAACAGTCTGCATACATATAAGCCAGATCTGTAAAATGGATTTGCATGCAGAACTCAAGTTCTAGACCAAGTCCAAAGTCCAGGAGTGGATGAACAACTAAAACTTTTCTCTGGAGTTTACAGCTGGGTGACTGCTAAGAAGAAGAAGAATAAGAAGAAGAAGAAGAAAAAGAAAAATGCAGACACCCTGTGGAGAGGGTTATTTAGTTAGTTGCATATCCTTCACAGAACGTTGCAGAACCAATCCCAGCACTATTTGGCTGTTGTGGTTTTTCTAGGATCAAACCTCGCACCCTGGCATTATGAAGCAATGTCTAAGTCACAGACAACGACATGTGGAGAGTGACAGAGCCATATAAAGTACAATCTGGTGCAGTGAAACAGATCCACTAGATTTAACTTTAACTTAAACCGTACACATAACAGTTAACTCGTACATGTAACAAAAGCTCTTCCTTAGAAGAGCCACCTTATGACAACTTATCACAAACATCAGAGAGAGACAGTCATCATTTGGTCATGTTATGACAAGAAGGAAACTGAGTTCTCTAAAATATCCTACCCCAGATGATGTCACAGGACAGTCCTTTTTAGATGATGGTAAGACTGAATTTTCTCGTTTTCTGATGCGTTTAACAACCCCAAAACATCTGGAACTGGCCCTAACCCCAATCAACCTACGTCCTATGAGAGAGTGCACCCTAGGTCCCACGACTGCATGCAGTCTATCTACCACTCCCTGAAATATTAGACTGTCCTGTGACCTGTGGATTTCCCCTGTTTGGGGTAGGATATTAAGAAAGCACTGGAAACTGAAACATGTGACCACTAGCAAGATCTGTAGGAAAAAGAGATTGAGAAAGACAATGTGAGATGTAACTTGACAATCTTTTATCATGGTAAGGTGTTGATACAGGAACCAATACATTCATTTGAAGGTCACAGATTGTGCAGTGGTGTGATCACCCATGCCAGTCGGCAAGGTACTTCATAATGAAGATGATTACGAGTT
The DNA here is from genome assembly GCA_905116865.2 of Candidula unifasciata. Lineage (NCBI taxonomy): Eukaryota > Metazoa > Mollusca > Gastropoda > Stylommatophora > Geomitridae > Candidula > Candidula unifasciata. The sequence continues at coordinate 337,838 of CAJHNH020003657.1, forward strand.
AAGAGCAAGTGTCTCATTAATCAGCTTTCTATTTGAATGAGCCCCATTATGGGGAAAACAGAATCGACTCACTGCATTAACTCTTTGAGTCCCAAGGAACGCATCATACGTTCATAGGTTCCTACCTAGAAGCCCAATAAACGCAAGATGATTTTATGTCTCTCTTGACTACCCCTTGGGCCTGTGATGCTTAACCCCCTTGGACTCAAAGCGTTAAGCTAGTCGTAACGGTGGCTAATTACGGATTTTGGTGAAATCAGTTGTGTGTCACTGAAAAGCACAGATATCGCCAGCCTAGCTGTATACCGCTGTCAAAGGTTAACACAGAAAAAAATGTGCAGACGTGATAAAAGAGTGTAACATAACTATCTACATAATGTTTATGTCATTCTGAGTTTGACACTGTGAAAATCTGTATTGTTTGTTACCTGTTATTGTCTGCAGCTAGGATGGCTTTGATTTTTTTTTTGTCTCCCTTGATTTTACCAGGTATATTATGCCTGGATAATTATGACATCATAGGAGACGGCATTTTGGATCTTCTGGTGGGTCGTGACGATGGACAGGTGGAGGTGTACAGCTATGATGAAACAGACGAGCCAGTGTTTCGCTACAGCTATGTAGGTGTTCAGTGTTCTATCTTGTAGATGAATCTTGGTTCTAGTCACATACTTAGAATAAACTAAGTGACACTCAATGGGTGATGTGGTTGGTCAGTATGGTGCTGACCGCCTTTACTTTCCAGAGCTTTTAGTTTTAAACTGGTTTCAGCTCCCCCTCCCCCTGGGGTTCCAAAACCCACATTGGGAAGTAGTAACTCAGGCATTTTACTTTAATCAGAATCATAAATAAATACAGAAACAGATTGGAAAACCAACACTGGTTATAACTAGGGAAAAGATTTTCTGAAACACTTGAACAGAACAGACCAAGTCACAGTTTTTCGCTCACGCACGGGACACTGCAGACTCAATAAACACTCACATAAATTAGGTATGAGCCAAACAGCTCTCTGCCAGTGCCTTCGTGCTGAACAGACTCCAGAACATGTCCTGCAAGACTGTCCTCTCCTGGCGGAGCTGCGGAGCGACATATGGCAACACCCATTAGAACTGACAACTAAGCTTTGGGGAAACCTAAGAGACCTTGAAAAGACATCCCAGTTTAGGGCCCACAGTGAAATATGCACATGACCAGAGATCGCTGAAGAAGATAAATAAATAAGTAAAAAAGTAAAGGACCCTTTTCTAAGCCTTTAGGCATACGGGGCTGGACCTACATCTTATAGACCAATCGGCACAAGATGGGAGGCATGATCAGTTTTAAACAGTGTTCTTTGTTGATGGGGACTCAAACTCCTGATCACTAGACCAGCAGGCAAGCATGCCAGCCCCTGCTCTACCATGACTCCCTGTGTGGGTTTAGATCCTCATGTGGGGTTGGTGGGAAGGAAATAGGATAATAATGATTCTGAGGATGATGATGACAGCAATGTGATCTTGATGATTATGCTGATGATGATGGTGGTGGTGGTGGTGAAGGAAATGACTTCCTACTTCTTCCCACCTGGGCTCTGTGGCTGCATAGATCCTCTGCCCCCATAAACAGAAAGTGTAGTAAAAGATGGCTAACTGGAAGTTTGCCAGAATCCAGCCAGTGTGTCAGGCCAAAGGGGGTAAATATTGCAGCCTAGCTGTAAACCACAATACGAGGTGTCAACTGTCCCTTTAAAGGCAAACTCAGAAGAAGAATGGGTTTAGAAGAATGCTAAATGCTATTTTTTTTTTGGTGGGGGTGGGGGGGGGGGGGGGGGGGGTAGTCAGGGTGAGCTGCATGCAGTAGGGCAGAAGAAAAAAGAATAAAAATAAAACAAATAAGAAAGCATGGCACACATATAAAACAATCAAACTAGAGGCAAAAGTTAAAGGTGGGTGATCAAAAGGTAAGCAGAGACATATTTGAAAAAGTGACAGTAAGATATTACATCCTACCTTCATTGTGGATACTTGTCAGGTCTTAGGGCCCATCAGGCATATAGTAATTAGGAACAGACACTTTTCACATCTCTGGTGCATCAGGCATACAGCACCTTTTTTTAAAATAGACCTGGCACTCGATTGGTGATTTAGTCCAGGGGTTCTCAAACTGGGTGCATATGCCATAGGTGCCGCAACAATAATCAAGAATTTTTCTAAATCTGCCTGAAATAAGTGAAGACAGCAGTTTAAATACAAAATACCATGAAGGAAACTAAGAAGAGTTCTGCATGTAGGTGTATTCAGAAAACAATGCTATTGGCAAGGTTGCAGTGCATTCTCAAAGTATGCTTACATAACAGTACAGATATAGGAGCAACTTTCAAGTGATCTGAGAGTACAGTTAATTTTACTTCCCATAAACCTAAAGGAAATAATTAAAAAATGCATCGAAACAGTTTTATTCATCACATTAAAGACAAATGAACATTAAATTTGCACTGCTTTTTTTTTTTCTCCAAAGTATTCAAACTGCCTTAAGGGTAGGTGTGCAGCAAAAACGTGTTTACTTGGCAAGGGTGCCGTGGCGAAAAAAGTTTGAGAACCTCTGATCTAGTCAACATCATTCCGTCTGTCATTACTTACCAGGACATTACCTGGTACCTCGTTCAGATTGGTTACTAATTTATAGTTAGTAGTTTAAAGTAATTTGTTTCATCTTCTCCTCCTTCTTTGTATTCACTAGCTGTAAACTCCCGCAGAAAGTTCTGAGTGTTTGTCCACCTCCAGACTTTAGTCTTGTTGCAGAACCTGATTGTTGTGTGCACATCCATTTGACAGATTTGGCTTATTCGTGGGCAGACTTTTGGTTACCTGCCTCTCAGGCAGATGTGCTCACCTCCTTCTTCTTCAGGTTCAACGACTGTAAACTCCGACAGAAAGTTCTGGTTGTTCATCCACTTCTAGACTCTAGAAACTGAGTGTTGCTTGCACATCCATTTCACAGGTCTGACTCATTTGCATTTGCATGTTATTTGAAAATAGTAACAGTTGTAGATAAAGATAAATTAAAGTCAGACATCTGAATGCGAAACAGATTGTTCGTATTAATGCGTAATGCTTTTTGGGTCATTTTTGTCGTTCTATATTTTTCTGAAAACAGAGTGGAAATGAGAGTATCACTTCCGTGAAAGGTGGAATTGTGGGATCGCCAGATTTTCCTGAGATTGTCTGCTGCACATACGCAGGTAAGAAAATTTTTTTTTCCCTAGTGATTAATGTTTGATTGCAGAGACAACTTTTGGATAGGAAATGTCAGGGCTTCACATATTCTGGGCCCCATCATAATGGGGTGTGGTGACTAATTCCCCTCATCATTGCCTCCCCCCCCTCCCCCCCATATGTGTTCAGTACTACCACTTTTATTTGGTTGAAACATTCCCATGTGTAGATTCTGGGGCGCCAATTTGGTGGGAGGGATGGACCCGGTGCTTTCACAACAAGATGACGTGAAAGGCAACTAATAGAGATTTTCTAAGGTTTAGATATGTTGAGCCAAAAGGCAAAGAAATTGCAGTCTGACTGTAAACCACAATGTTACATGCCAACCACCCTGTTTAAGCCTGCTGCAGATGTAACATCTAAGTTACACCAACCCTAGCACATGATATTTTTTCCTTTATATAGAATGCAGGTTTGCATGCTCCTGTTTTTTTTCTTCTTTTTCTGTGATTTTTATTCCAGATGATACAAATTGCTTTATTTATATTATATAATTTTCAAAATATACTTTTAATCTTATTTATTCTTTGAGCCTTTTGAAGAAATAGCAGTTCCCCCCAGGTTTGGTGCTGGGCTTCCCCTTTGTGGGCTCTAGTGTCCCACTTGTGGGGTGGGATTGGGGCAAGGGAGGGGGAGGTTTAAAAAGCCCACTGCCTTTAACAAGCATATCATAAAAGACAAGTAATTGGGGACTTGGTGAAATTGGATATGTTTGTCCAAAAAGCCTAGCTGTAAACTACAACTTGCCAATCTCCATTTCATTGTTTGGGCAACAGAAGAAAAAAAAGTCCCTGTGTGTGTTCCGGGGCCCAATTGTGGGGAGAACAAGAATAGACCCACTGTCTCCCCAACAAGTATGTCATAAGAGTTGACTAATTTACAGCTTTCTTCAAAGTCGGAGTACATCTGCCTGAGAGGCAAGGAACCAACAGTCTGCCTGCAAATTAGTTAGACCTGTGAAACAGATGTGCACACAACACTCAGTTTCTGGAACAGGATTAGAGTCCAGAAGTGGACGAGCAACTCACTGAGCTGGCTTTACAGTGAACGGGAAGAAGAAAGAAGAAGAAGAAGAAGAAAAAGAATTGTTCTGTGCAAGGATGTTTTACTATAAGTGAAGTAAAGATCCCTTGTCACGCCTTGGGCATATGGGAAGAGCAACCATATTTTCACAGACCAATCGGCACTAGGTGGGTAATGTAGTCAGCATTACGCCAGCCGTCTTTACTTCCCCAGGACATGATGTTTTACTATAAATATTAAAAAACTAACTGAGGCATAAAAAAAAAAAGTCACATTTTGGCTTGATTAGGTTTTATCATGTAATCTTGAAGTGAGTTACCTTGCACTTTTTGTTAAGCCTGTTCTCCATGTGGGTTTCAAGGCCCAATTTTGGGAGAAAGGAGAATAGACCCCCCCCCCCCCCCTCCGCAACAAGTGACTAAATAGGAGGTGTTTCCTTAGAAGATAGATTGTGTCTGGCTGAAGAACCAACAGGTTGCACATAAGAACGTTAAACGTGAACCAGGGATGTACATGTAAACTCAAGGTTTGAAAAAAAAGACCAAGGTCCAGACGTGGATGAGCAACCAGATTCAACTCAAACTTTTACCAGAATCACAGATAAGGTCAGTGTTCTTGGCCCTCCATATGGCTAAGCCATGCAGGTATTGTTCTTTTTGCCTTCCCTGTGCTCCTTTCCCATCTCTATTGCCAGTTGACGTGTTGGTCATGGTCTTAAATTCTCGGACAGTACACAGAGGATCACACTATAGAAGAAGAATCAGAAGAAGAAACTGGATTGCGCAGGTGCTTTTGCCATTAAATGTTCCCAAGTCAGACCAAATATGGTAATTGTTACACCTTTGAAAAAGGCCTTATGTATTAGCTAGTTCCTTTATCTTCAATGTTTGAGACATTGCCATCATGCCAGGTTGTGTATTTGGGTTAAACACTAAACCAAAGAGCTCACCGTTCAAGCATGGTTTTACCAAAGAGGGGATAACGGCCGTGAAGCAGCTGAGGTATTATATCAGAGCTTGGATATTGCGCTAACCAGCATGGACTAACTGGCAACTAGTGGTACAATAAGTAGTCTAATGCTTGGAATGCTAACTTGCTGCTCAACATTGTTCTAATATTATCTGGCTAATTGTCACACACCTCAGGAGGAATGACATGGTAGAATCGATAAGGTTGATTGTATTATGCTGCATTGCTTTTTTTTTTTTTTTTTTTTTTAAACATTATGAAGAAATATCAGACAACATGTACAGTGAATATTGGGAATATAGTAAAATATCGGAACACATTTTTTAGATTAATTATTTTCCAAGTGGGCTCTGGGGCCCAGTTTAGGGGATGGGGGGGGGGGGGAGAATAAATCCACTGCCTTCCTAACAAGTGTGTCGTGAAGGAGGACTAATTAAGGATTTTTTTCTTCGAAGCCAGGGTGCATCTGTCTAAGAGTCGAGGAACCAGCAGTCTGCATAAAGTAAGCCGGACCTGGAAAATGGATGTGCTTGCAAAACTCAAGTTCTGGAACATGAACAAAGTCCAGAAGTGGCTGCACAACCAACATTTTCTGCGGAGTTTATAGCCGGTGAATGCAAAGAAGAAGAAGTCTGATATGTTTTTTAAAAACCTTTGCTGGATCAGTGCACATTTCTGTAAATCTATGGTGCTATTTAAATGTTTGATAAAAATTCTGACCATATTCCATTGTTGTTGGTTCAGCTGTTTTAAAGATCAAACTAATGAAGACACATCTTTTAGGGGTGTTTCGTTCCCCGCGTGCACAACTGCATTTGTTTCTTTTGGCAGGAACTATCATCATTATCTTTATTTTCACCAGCTGTAAACTCCAGCAGAAAGTTCTGGGGGTCGTCTGCTTCCGGGCTTTAGTCTTGTTCTAAAACCTCAGTGATGGATGCACATCTTTTTCCCAGATCTGGCTGATTGTGTGCAGATTGTTGGTTCCGTGCCTCTCAGGCAGATGCACTCTGACTTTGAAGAGTGTCCCCATTTAACAACATGCTTTTTGGGAAGGCAGTGGGTCTAATCTTGTTTTCCCCACACTTGGGCCCCAGAACCCACATGGTAAGGGACTTTCAGGATTCGGAGGCAAATGGTTCAAATTACAGTATGGCAACTACTAAATTTTTCTATATATAAGACACAGTTTTCTAAAATTGTTAAAGTTTAAAGTTATTCAGGGAAAGACAAGAAAGGGGTGATGAAAGGGGGGGGGGGGTCTTATTCTTATATATTTATTTATTAATTTTGGGTAAAAAAAAAAAGGATTTGTCTTATCCATATGGGCACATTATACACGAATATACAATATTTCTTTCCATTGTTATGTTGTCTAGTGTGTTCTCATTCTACTTCTTATTTCTATATCTGTGAGTGCCTTTCAATATATATATCAGTTTGTCTGTTATCATGCTGTTTCAAAGACCCCAAGGGTTCTCCTGTGATTTATCTTTCTATTGTGTCCTTGTATGCACTATCCAGTTCTCTCTGAGGTGTTTCTTTATGCATCAGTCAATCAATCAATCAATCAGGTGCCATCTCCACAATGAAGTTGGCAGCAGTGGATCTCCAACACGCTTTTTCATTGTGATTCCATTGCTAACTTTAGGGTCATACATGGTGAGGTCCTAGCCTCTTCCACGATGGCCAGTCATGTTCTCTATTGTGTCCTGAACATATGTGCCATGCACTCTTGCTGTTTCACTTTACAAGCCATTGATCTTTATTGATTCTTCTGCCTTATTCACTGTCCCAGTCTTTGTGTACTGGGGATGGGACATTCCCTTATAGAAGGACATTACTCCCACTTCACTCATGTAGTTTAGCCAGTCAGCCAAGACTCTTGCCCATGGTGTGGTGGTGTCAGTGGAGCAAAACATAAGGTGAGACCAAGCTCTCCGTCCCAATCTTCAGCGGCAAGCGAAGAGTTCCATTTCCGATGGTACCAGTAACTGTCTGATTATACATCCATCTCACTTTTTTCTTGAGCCTCAGCCAGACTCCTGGTAACTCCCCACGGTGCTACTCTCCTCAGACCGTAGTGGTCTATTTGTGCCTCCGCACTGTTCACTCGCTCACAGCGAACCCTCACAACATCAAGCTTGTCATACATCACCACCAAGTGGTGCTGCAAAACTGGCCAGTCTATCTGCCTGCTCATTTCCCAACACACCAGCATGACCTGAAGAAAATATTCAAAGAACGCTAACTACCTCAGACCTTCTATGGACTGAATGGTTCGATGTGAAGTGGGCATGATCTGTTGACTAACTAACTAATAACTAACTTACTTAACATGCATGTGAAGCTTTTGGTGTTGGTTTGAACAGGCTGGGTGTTTGCTCTCACTACTGAACAACTTACTAAAGAAGCAGGACCACAGCAAGTAATTGCTGATGCGGCTGCTGTTGCTAAAATTGAGAATCTCAAGTAGGTCTGGTTTCTGCAGTTGAAGGCTAGATGTGCTTTTCTGTTGTTGTTTTATCGAGCATGTTTGTTTTTTTAAAACTTTTATTATGTTCGGTTTAGATTGTTAGTTAGTTTTTTTTTTTTTGTGTCAGGACAATGCAAAGACAGTAACCGTGTTTCCCTGAAATTATGACCTAATCCAGAAATAAGCCCTAGCGTGATTTTGCAGAATGCTCATAATCTAAGCCCTACCACAAATGTTAGCCCTAGTTATGTTTGTCAAGCAGACGTATTCCATTCCCCTGTTGGACCACATTACAGACGTACTGAGTGATATAAGTAATGAATGAACGTCTAACTAAAAGTAGATAATAATTTTGACAATAATGCTTTAAGAGTTGAGTTGAGTTGATTCAAGAACCGACATCACAGCACTCAGGGCATTCCCATAAGCGCTCCGTCCCCATCAAATAATATTAAGACATCCCATGAAGATAAGCCCTTAGGCATCTTTGGGAACAAAATTGAATAAAAAACACCAGAATAAGCTGTCTCTTTTCAGGGAAATATGATATCTTGCCATTACAACAAAGTACTTTTGAAGAGTTCCTGTGGCAAAGTTGTTTAGTCATTTGCCTCACAATTTGAAGGTTGTAGTTTCATTTTTGGACTGCTTATTTCAGATCAGACTTTTCAGGGATCCCTGGGGGAAAAGGGGGGGGGGGGGGGGTTGTTATCAGTGGAGATATAGGGGTTCTTACTTTATGTGATGCTCTGAACAGATGCCTAGCCATTCTGTAATAGACTGAGCCATTTAGGATGCAATCCGGGGCAATAAAGTTGATCCTCTCACCTCTAAGATATTTTTTTTCAAAACATTAGACAGTTGCTGTTAAGCCTTTTGGCCAAGATCCATACAGGGTGGTCCTTCTTCTCCTTCTTCTCAGCCTTCACTGACTGTAAACTCTGGTGGAAAGTTCTGGTTGTTTGTTCACATCTGGACCTTGGTGTACCAGAACTTGAGTTTGCATGCACACCCATTTTACAGATCTTGCTTGTTTATATGCAGACTTTTGGTTCTGTGCCTCTCAGACAAATGAACTCTGACTCTGTTACCTTTAACTACATGTCTCATAGAAAGGCAGTGGATGTGTTCTTGGAATGCAAACTGGGAAATCAACTCTCACAACATAGTTCAGTCACCAATATTTTAGAGGCTAGTTTAAAATAAAGAGATAATGCAGGGGTCTTCTTATATCTATGCTATTTTCGTTTGATGCCTGAAAATATCTTTTATATAGTGGAACAACTATAAAGATCTAATTAACAGATGTTTTTCCCACTGACTAACATGATCGCACATTATGTAACAGGCCGACCATATGGCCAGGCTGCCATGATCGCTTGCTCCTGTGATTGTTTTTTTTTTTTTTTGGGTAGCTTGCTGCCATGTTAAAATGGTGACTTTTGAAATACAGGTAGTTGAAGCCATTAGTTCATTAATTTCTCTATGTTTCTTTAAATGAAGCAGCATAAGGTGTAGATCCGGGCTCTTCAACTGGCGGCCCATGGGCTAAAAGTGGTCCATGGAGGCCTAGCAAGTGGCCTGCTGATCTCTGCCAGTTGTATTGAATTAGTCATCTTTCTGTACTGAAGCTTGAGCCCTCTGGCCCCTGATGATACACAGTTTCAATATTTTGGCCCCTAATTAAACTTGGTTGAATAGCTGTGGTCTGGATACTCCACTGAAGACTGTGGTCTCTGTGGCAAAATCATGTCTTGATGTTATCTTTCCATTCTACCTCTTGCCTTCAACTTTCCCCTCAGGTTCGGTTTTGAATTCCTTGTTATTACTATATTTTCCTCCGCATGTATGACATTCCATGTATAAGATGACCCCCCCTTCCTTCATTTTATTTTAGCCAAAGTTTTAAAAATACATTTTAAACTTTCTTTGTGTAAGGGGACTGCTATTGTTAAGCTGTAAAAAAATTTGTGGAAAGAAAACATGTAATCTTATACAAAGAATTTTGTACACAGAAAAATAGAGCTACATGTTAGTACACATAGGGTTTCCCCCGCAGTGAAGCGGTTACGCCCCCCCCCCCCCCCTTGCATGTGGTCATTTCATGGATGCTTCATTTTGTTCACAATTTGTCTGTGTGGGTGAGATTGCCACCTGAGCTATGGAGTTTGTGCTTTGTGCAGTGCTCACAGCAAGCTGTTATGAGAGACAAAATAGTGCCAGCCACTCACTTATAAACAAAATCATTTTCAAACACATTCATTTAATTAAAATATGAGTTGTCCTTGGACCTTCGGACACAGAGATGCTATGAGAGCAAACCTGCTTCCTGTGGTCCAAGAGAATGGTTTACCCTAGTGCTTGGCACCCAGTCAACATGGAGTCTGTGGGTGTGGCAGGGCACATGGGATTTGCATTTTTGATCAACATATACCACACCCCAGGAAGGTAGCGGCATGACAGGATTTGTTTGGGTTTTGGGTGTTATAAAATTTGCATATCTGAAATCATATCCAAAAATGATTATAATATTTGACATATATATTGTGCTTTTTACTGTGTACAATATTTTTTTTTACATATGATGTCAAGTTATAAATGTATATTTGCCAGATTCATTGCACTGATTCTCATGTGGAACATAAAAAAAAAAAAAAACATACACATTATTATTTAGCTAATGGGAAACAACTCTTTGTAAAGAAAGACAATGCAGTTAATGTAATGAAAAAGTATTAATTGACATTTATAGAAAATGGAGAATTGAAGAAGGGATCAAAGAATACATGTAACAGTGTACAAATTTAATAAAATGATTTTAAAATTAAAGCTGTGCTGTCTCCACAATGAGGTTAGCCACAGTACGCCCTCTATGACTTTGGGAATATTACCTTGTGAGGTTCCAATTTTTTTCCACATGGAGACCCTCATACCACTGTCCAAATGCCACTAGAGGGTTGTAATAACTAGTCATCCCCTTGTGGAATGCAATTTTTCATTATTTTGAAGCCCCACCCTTGCTCTTGCCAGGGGTCGCAATTTAGCCGGGCCATAAATATGGTCTAATGGCTGAACGCGGTTTCTGGGACCTCTCCACGATTGATCCTCATCCACGTGGTGGCACTTTGTGTCATCGAGTGTTAATCACTTGTGTGAAGTTCTAGTTGGGTAAAATTTACTACTACTACTACTAGAGGGTTGTGTTTCTTCAGATGAACCAAGACCGGCGCCAGCTGACGAGCCATGCTGCTGAGGTCATTAAACCAGGTTAATGATACGCTACGCAGCGTTTTTGAAACTTTTTTCGCTGGGCAAAAGAAATGTCATGGCACACTTAACCTTTAAGCGTTTGAAAGCAGAAAAAAAAAAAAACCTCTGCAAATTTTATGTCAAGCAAATTTGGAAAAATTCTTGATTATTGCCAGGGCACCCCTGACATTCGCTCGCGGCACCCAATTTGAGAATCGCTGCGTTAATGTATCGTTAGCCCGGTTTGGTGACGTCAACAGCATAGCACGTCAGCTGGAGCCGGTCTTGGATAAACCATCTGTTGGGGGAACTGAACCCTTATATACTGAGGATAGTAAAACTCATTCACTGACCACAGAGCAATAGTGCCACATGATTTCACAGAAATAAAATTGAAAAAAAAAAAAATGTGGCACCTTTAAATGAGACAGCACAAGGTCTAGATACTCCACCGGAGACTGTGGTGAAGTCGTCTCTTGATGTTATCTTCCCGTTCTAGCTCTTACTTTCAGTATTTCCCCTCAGGTTTGGTTTTTTTTAAATAACCAAGTTAGTATATATCAATACTTAGGGGTGGGGAGGAGGAGAAGGAGAAGGGTAGTGTCTCTGTACTGAACTGATAAAGCTTTGCCTCATAGAATTATTTTATGGCTACTTCCTTTTGTTTTTAAATTGTTTATGCAGAGCTCTCCGCTAACTGTTACGCAATAACCGAACTACATGGGATAGAACTCATCAGCAATAAAATTAAGCTGACCCAGTTGACTATCATTACACTCTTTGATTTCCTTTTAAATATGAGTTGTCCTTGGACCTTCGGACACAGAGATGCTATGAGAGCAAACCTGCTTCCTGTGGTCCAAGAGAATGGTTTACCCTAGTGCTTGGCACCCAGTCAACATGGAGTCTGTGGGTGTGGCAGGGCACATGGGATTTGCATTTTTGATCAACATTATCCCCATCCCAGGAAGGTAGCGGCATGACAGGATTTGTTAGGGATTTTGGTTTTATAAAATTTGCATAATTGAAATCATATCCAAAAATATTTAACACATTTAACATATATACTATACTTTTTACTGTGTACAGTATTCTTCTACACATTTGTGTCAAATTTTCAATGTATATTTTGCCAATTTTATTACACTGATTCTCATGTTTAACATTTTAAACAGAAGTACAAAATATTGTTTTAAAAAAGGGAAACAACTCTTTGCGAAGAAAGACAATGCAGTTTAATAGATTAAAAAAAAAAAAATTTTAGAAGAGATGTTACTGAGCTAACACAATATTCCCACCAATATTTATTTTCCTGTATTTTTTGTGTGCAGAACATTTAAAAAATATAAATGTAAATTTATAATTCACTAATGAGAAACAACTTTTTTTTGCAAAGAAAGACATTGCAATTAATTTGCTGTCAAATAAATGTTAGTGTGATCAAGCTTAGTTATCCAATTTCGTACTTTTTAGGACATAGTTTCTTGTCATTTGAAGCCCTACTCTGGCTTTTGCCAGGGGCCGCAATATAGGCAGGCCATATATATATATATATGGCCAAATGTCTGAACGCGGTTTCTGGGACCTCTCCACGGCGATCCTCATCCACATGGTGGCACTTTGTGTCATCGGATGTTTGTTGCTTGTGTGATGTCCTGGTGGGGTAGAAATTCAGTTCAGTTTATAGTCATCCCCATTCAGAATACAATTTTTGATTATTTGAAATCCCACCCTGGATTCTGCTATGGACCCTGAATATAGCCGGGGCATAGATATAGCTTACGGCTGAAAGTGGTTTCTGGGACCTCTCCACGGGTGATCATCATTTGCATAGTGGCACTTTGTGTCATCAGCTTTTATTGCTTGTGTGATGTCCTGGTGGGGTAAAAAAAAAATCAAGTCAGTCAGTCACTAACTATGCTACAGTTGCTACCCCTTGAACAACATTGAAGAGGGGCAAGAAGAGTACAACAGATACAGTGCATGAGCTGTATGTGTAGGGAAAAATTTATACTTTGTGATGCTAAAAGCTGTAAAAAAAAATTTATAGTAAGTAAATTTGACCTCACCAGGACATCACACAGAGCGAAAGATGACACAAAGTGCCACCATATGGATGAGGATCACCCGTGGAGAGGTCCTAGAAACCGTGTTCAACCCTATTGCGACCCCCTGGCAAAAGCCAGGGTAATGCTTCAAAATAACAAAAAATTGCATCCCACATGGGATCCTTAGCTCTGAATTTGTTTGGGCTCCTGTAGTTTTGCATATAAAAATTAAAAAGTAAAGATCCCTTTTCATTCCTTTAGGCGCATCGGGCATATGAGAAGAGGACCCATATTTTTACAGACCAATCGGCACTGGGTGGGTAATGTGGTCAGCATTACGCTGGACATCTTTACTTCCCCAGGACAGCCCATCCTGGTACCCATTTTAGGCTGGGTCGACCTGAGATGTCCCATACCATGATAAAAATCCACGCAGCCAACAGTGGGTTTCGATCGCGGTATGTTGGAATTAGGAGTCAGACTGGCAACGTATAGTTTTGCATATGCAAATACATAATACTCGCTCTTAAATCAATGCAGGTCTGAACTGGATGATTTACAGAAGAAGGTGTCGGACGAAAGAGACAAATATCAGCAAACGGCCAACTCAAAGACAGCTGTATCAGCAGTTCCGCTGTTTCCGATCGGTGACAAGTTTGTCCTCAACAAAGATGACGCTAGCTACACACTCAGCCTGGAGCTGCAAAGCCCCATTGATAACATCCTCCTACAGGTTTGGTTCATGTTTTTGTGATAAACTGTAATTATATTATTTATTTTATTCTATAGATCAGTCAGCACATTGTGGGTGTTAGCGATTAACATCACACCGGCTGCTTTTTCTTCCCAGGACTTTACCTGTTACCCATGTAAGGCTACGTTGACCTGGGAGCCAATGTCATTTAAAAAAGAGTCTGGTCCCATTTAGATTTGAACTCATAACCTTTGGTTCCGCAGGAGAGAAGCTAGCCACTACACCACAGGGGCTGCCATTAAAATTATTACCTAACTGGAATGTTTAACTCAAATCAGGACTGCTTTATGAAGCATAAGCAGGAATATGACTTGAGGAAAAAAAATTACTGATACAAGCATTCAATAACAGATGACTACACAGAATATATTTAAGCGAGTCCCAGATTTTTAACTCCAACATAAAATCAGTATAGTGTTCGTTTCTGTCAACTTGTTTGAATATCTCGTTTCACATGCTCTGCTTCACTGGAGTAGACAATAAAATCATCAGTCGAGAAGTAGAAAGACTGTGGGCTTAACAACTCACAACGTTGATTGTCCTATCTTTGTGATCATCAAAAGGAATATCATTTTTCCAGTGTGATTAAGCATGTAAACAACCCCACTTTAACCTCAGCTTGCAGCGCAAATCTCTTAATGAGTATCTCAAGCACTCATCAGGATAAATAACATAAATCCAACTGGTAAAGCTCTATATCCCATCACAAATCGCTGATGCCAACAGCACCAGTGAAGGTGAAAGTCTGACGGTAAACTTTGCAGTGAACAAACCTCTAAATTTGTCAAACTACTACAGTATGGCATCTGCGTCTCTGGCTTCGTAATGCGGGGGTGCTGTGTTCGATCCCAGCTGTGGGCCTTGCACCTTGCGTTGGTTTCGACAGTTGTGTCAGGAAGCCGACCGTCCAGAAAGCAATGCCAAATTACTGGACGTAAATTTGCCTAGAAAAACCACAGCAGCCAAAAAATGATGGGGTTGGTTCTACAATGTCCTGTAAAGGAATGGCAACTAACTTAACTACAGAATGGAGGCATAAACAGGGAAAATGACTGAAACATCTTTCTTTTTTTTGTTAACTCACTGATACCAGGTTGTAGCAGAGCGTTGTGGCTTTCTGTATTTGTCTTGTGCTACTCAGGTGGCTTGGGTGGTGGATTTGATCATCCTTTTTACAGGTTTCAGCTACACCATTTATCCATCTCTTTCTTGGTCTTCCCCTTTCCTTTCTCCCAGTTGTTCTGCTGTAAAAAGTCTCATTTGCTGTTTGGTCTGGCTGCATTCTCACTAGATGGTCAGATCATTTCATTCTTTGTTGGTAAATATAATTCAGACACAGTCTTATCCCAACTTTCTAATGTTGGTATTTGTAACCCTGTCTCTTTTTGTGTTAGTGACCTTATGGAGACGGCCCATTTCACATCTAGTTATTTTCTGTTCTAGTGCCCTGTTAATTTATGTTATGTTATGTTATCAAACACAGTCAACTTCACTGCACATTGAGTATTCCCATGCATGCTCACTCCTCCGATGCAGCAGCCACTGCAAGCTACTTCTACTAATTGTTCCCATAAGTGGTTGGTAATATTGTCTCCTATCTCAGCCTCAAAGGCAGCATAGATGTACTTCATCGTGCTTTACTCTCATGTCAGGCAATTGTATGAGTGTCAGAGATTGGTCATTATCCACTGGCACAGTCCATACAGCTTTGATGGTATCTGCTCTGTCCTTGCTTCTTCCCACATAAATTGATGCATTGCTTGCTAGTCGGTCCGCTCGCTTATAACCCTTTATGTCAGCATGACCAGGTAGGTATTATGAGGGGAAGTCCACAAGTAAGTCACAAATGGTTATGGGATGGAAGGAGAATATAGTTGATGGTTTCTAAATGTGTCATTAGGTGACAGCAACATCGAACTTTATGTATACGTTCGTTAGGTGGTGCTAGGTGTTGCATGCACATTTGCAACACAGAAACAAAATGGCAACTGTACTTACGGAGTGTACTCTTAAAGAACGTGTTGTTATGCGTTTGGGAGGGGGGAGAAAAAGGGCTGTCTGCAAAGGACAAACTTAAGGAAATACTACCCAAAGTATTTCAGGATCCTTGCCGGTGCTACAGAGCCTGTACACTGTGCTGAGCTTCTTTGGACTCGGACTTAGATTAAAAGAAGAACTGATGCCATGATGTTGATCCATTGTTCAAAACCTCAAACCTTAAATCTATCACTTGAATATTTGTACCTTTAATTTTTCAGAGTGATGTGCCGGTTGATTTGTTGGATGTGGAGAAAAACTCAGCTGTGGTCAGCTATTCTGCCTGCAACCCAGAGGTAATTTTAGATGTGTTGTTTATTAGTAGAACTTTTGTATTGTGAACACAATCCTAAGAGATCAGAATGTTACGAGGATGTTTGACAAATTGATACAAAGATAGTGATAAATTTGTGTTCTAATTCACAACTGGTTTTTAGAAGTTCACAATCATGGATGTGGAGAAAAACTCAGCTGTGGTCAGCTATTCTGCCTGCAACCCAGAGGTAATTTTAGATGTGTTGTTTATTAGTAGAACTTTTGTATTGTGAACACAATCCTAAGAGATCAGAATGTTACTGAGGACGTTTGACAAATTGATACAAACATATTGATAAATTTGTGTTCTAATTCACAACTGGTTTTTAGAAGTTCACAATCATTGTGTTACAACCGGTTTTCAGAACATCACAGTCATTGCTTTCTTTTTCTGTGTTTACTTTTCATAAAGGCAGTGACATTTATGTTGAAGTGGATAATATCTACTTCTTTTAGCTCCTACACTTGATAGATCAGTGTTTCCCAACCTTTTGACGTCTGTGACCCACCAAAACTGGGACAGTTGTTTTGCAGCAAACACAACATTTAACCAAACACAGAATCAAAAACTGATGTAGATAGTCATTTATTATTTAAATCTGACTGTAATAAAATTAAACTTTTCATCTAATGCAATATCTGCTGATGTTTTCAGCAGAAGTATTCAAGTTGGCTAAAGAAGCAATCCCCAGAGGGTGTTGACACACTCACAGACTTTTCTGGTCCAACACACTTAAGGCATGTCAGTAAACCATGAGCTAGGCTAGAAAGGATGCACCATTCCAATCTTTACCTGACAATCACATCAAAAGGATAAAAGAATGAAGCAGTGTTCCAGATAACTAAATCTTCACAAAGACAGCAAGAAATTCTGGAGATTAGCTAAATCACTCAATGAAGAGAGTTTCTCTCCTAGACAGACAATGACACTGAATGAAGGTGACAAAATCTTCAGAGGAAAACAAGGTGCAGACTTGTTTGCCAGAACATACAGTGTTGAAAGCACTGACCCTTAATGAGGACTACCAGAGAGTAATACGGACAGAAATACAAACAAATAGGAGATGGACAAATACTCCTGCCTCTATGATGGAGCCCTTCACCATGGGTGAACTTCAAAATGCCATTTCCAGGCTTAAGTTTAACAAAGTCTGCAGATTCAGATGAAATCAGCAATGGAATGATGATCAGTCTGTGCTCAGCTGCTTAAGTAAAGCTGCTGGACATTTTCATTGTCAGCTGGGAAAAGGGATTGGGTGCCTCAAATATGGAGAGAACCATCACAGCACTCATACTAAAACAAATGATAAAAAAATAAAATGAAAACCCTGGCCTTCAGCTATTGACCAGTCAGTCTCACTAGCTGTGTAGGAAAAACAATGGAGGGAATTATCAATTCAAGACTGAAATGAGCAAATCTTGGTGTCAGAGCTGGCTGGATTTAGCATAGCATAGAAGACCAAGTCACCTACCTGTCACAAGCTGTAGAAGATGCCTTCCAAGAGCAGAAAAAGATGTGGGTTGACTTAAAACAAGTTTTCGACAAAGTGTGGAAAGATGGTCTCATTGCAAAACAAGGGAAATGGAATCCAAGGAAACATGCTGAAATGGATCCAATCCTTCTTTCACCACAGGAGAACGAGAGTCACTCTTGATGGCCTGTAGAGCAGAAAAGTGTTGCTTCATCAAGGAGTGCCACAGGGAGGAGTTATCTCTCCAACCCTCTTTCTTGTTTACATCAATGACCTGGAGAATAGGCCCTTCCTACAGGAATAAAGGTTACCCTTTATGCAGATGATTTGAGCAACAGATCTCTCAATGACATGGGCAGAAAGTGGCATGTTGCCATCAATACAGACAAAACATCCACAATGCTTTTTTCTCTTCTCCCCAGGGACAAAATTAAAGGAAGAAAGCTTCCCCACTTATCTTGGAGAGACATCTGATAAAAGGCTCATGTGGAACAAACATATATAATATGTAGAAGGGAAGGCCAGGAGACAACTAGGGCTACTTAAAAAAACTGACAGGTACAAGGTGGGGAGTGAATGTAAAAACCCTAAAGAAAGTTTATAATGGAGCGATAAGACCCCACTTGCAGTTTAGTGCAACAGCTTGGTTGTCAGCTGCTAATTATCATCTACAATCATTAGACAGAGTGCAAAATCAAGCCCTTAGACTCATCACAGGATCCATGAAAACTGCACCAATCCTGGAGATGCAGAAAATAACTGCAATGCAGACACTGTCCTATAGAAGAGACACTAAAACTACGATCCAGATGGAGAAATTTAATAGTATGCAGTAACACCAGTGAAAGCAAGACTAGATGAAAATGATCTAGCACTGGGGCATCTCAAAGGTACGCAGCAGCTTTGTCCATCAGGGTAAAAGACTTAAAGAACAGTGTCAAGCAGATCTACTCATGAAAACACAGCTGAAACCTACCCTGTACCCTGTACCTTGAGAGCAACTCAGTGACACAGTACAGATAATGACTTTCAGTCAGTGGACTCACAGCAGGAGATGAGTCCAATGACCATCCAAAATGATCCGCTACCTGTAGTATGATCCAGAAAAGACTGTCACGAACAGTCGTGGGTACATGCTTACACAGATGGATCAGCAACCAGTGCGGTTAAAAATGGGGGTTGCTGGCGTCTTTGAATCACATACCCAGAAAACCACCGCCACACAAAGTATAAACCAACTGGTAAATTCTGTTCCAAGCTATACAGCAGAGACTCCCAACAAGTGGTCATCTTCGCAGGTGCGCTTTCAGATTCTCCAAGCTCTCAAGAGTGGTAAGCTCCCTCACCTGAGATCTGAACTTGGCAAGGTGACTGCCCAAAGCGATCTGTACTCCAGTGGGTGCCATCCCACTGTGGTATGCCAGGAAACGAAAACTGCAGAAACTTGCAGTGCAGAATTGAACTTAGAAATGCAGGGCAGACTTCTTCTTCTTCTTCTTCATTCACTTATGAACAGGAAGTCGAGGGAATATAAGGTTCTGTTTCTGGCTCCGTAACATACTTTGGTAGAGCTTTCTCTGATGTTAAATTTCTAGTACTTGGTGCTCTTCGATTCTTTCCATGTATGCTTTGTGATCTATAGCAAAAAGTACTATGGTGAGACTGATCTATAGAAAACTTACTGATTTGTCTGTGTGCGGTAGAAGTGTGGTGTCTGAAATAACAGAACTTACTGATTTATCTGTGTGTGGTGAAAGTGTGGTGTATGAAATAAAAGAACTTACTGATTTATCTGTGTGTGGTGAAAGTGTGGTGTCTGAAATAACAGAACTTACTGACTTATCCTGCATATGGTGAAAGTGTGGGATGTCTGAAATAACAGAACTTATTGATTTATCTGTGTGCAGTGAAAATGTGGTGTCTGAAATAACAAGGAGATATAAAATTTAAAATGCAAGAAAAAAAAAAATAAAAATATAGGGAGGTTAAGACTGAAATCGATCATACAATTCATTACAGAGCTACAGATAAGCTTGTCCGGCCATCTGGCATGAATGTTGTCATTCCAGTTACCACACAATGTCTCCCTGAAGCATATAATTTCTCTATGATCTTTTCCTCTTGATTTTATTCTATATTTTTTATTCATTTTTATTTGGATTTTTTTTTTTTTTGTAAATGTAGGAAGGGAACTTCCTCTTAGCTACTTATCGATGTCAGGCAAACACTACCAGATTGGAGCTGAAAGTCCGTTCTATCGAGGGCCAGTATGGGACACTCCAAGCTTACATTACTCCACGTACACAGCCAAAGACATGCCAGGTTAAACAGTACCCCATCAAGCCATTGTCTTTACACCAGCGTACACATACATTCGATGAGAAGAGGTATAAATATGGTTTTTTTTAAAGTAATCATGTTGTTAACATCATGTAGTTTTATCATGATTATATGCTGTGCCAGATGGTATAGATATTCATGTATCCCCAGATCTTTGATTTTGATATTGAGAATTAGTTCTGTTTTTATATTCCTACACTTCTTCTTCTTCTTTTCTTCATGGCTGTAAACTCCGGCAAAAAGTTCTGGATTTTCTTCCACTTCTAGATTTCAGTCATGTTTCCAGAACTTCAATTCTATATGCACATCCGTTTTACAGATCTGGCTTACTTGTATGCAGACTGTTGATTCCTTCCCCGGAGGAAAAAAAGGGAAAAACCCCTAATTTGTCTCCTTTTACTTCTTCTTCTTCTTCTCTTCCACCATTTTCCTCAGTGAGGTGTTGGGAAAAGTAAGGTTCATTTTGTGTGCTTTTTTCCAGTGCATTGTACAAGTTGGTGTTCATTTCTTTTAGGTTGCTCCTGATGGTGACGCTCCATCTCTTGTGTGGTCTTCCCCTGGCTCTGTGTGCATTATATTTCTTCAGCATGGCTGTCTGTGGCAGTTGGCACCAGGGTATTCTCATCAGGTTACTCTTTTCGATTTCCAACTGCCAAGGGATTTTTTACGTGCGCGACAATGCATATGGGCGTCCGATCCCACTGCCCAAAGACCACGCAGCCCCCCACCCCCACCCCCCCCCCCCCCATCATAAATAAAATAAAACTACATAAAACATGCAATCAACTTTTTTCTTTTCACTTCCTCTGTTACTACTTTGGACATTGAGTGAGATATGGAGAAGAGATAGGGTAAGCTGCATGCTCTAGCAAATGATAGGAGAACTTGGTGTGAGTTGGTTGAAGGCCTTTGCTCCATTGTGGGGGGGGGGGGGGGGGGGGGTTTAAGGACAGAAGAAGAAGAAGAAGAAGAAGACGCCTTTGTCTCTTCTATTGCTGATATTCTAGTTGTCACTATATGTCCCCATTGCCACTTTTCTTATCATATGGCTACTTGTATGTAATGTTCTTTTAAAAAAAAAATATAGGTTCTTCTTTTATATAATATTCTACTTTCATATAAATGTCTACTTTTAGTATATTATTCTACATTTGTAAAATGTTCTACTTTCGCATAATTTTCTACCTTCATGTACTGATCTTTTTTTTTTCTTATGCTTTACTTTCATCTAATTTTCTACTCATATATATATTGAATATATATATTGAAAACTGTTTGTCTGTCTGTTCACAGACCGCATAATCGATTGACTTTGAAGGGTCAGTTTAGCCTGGCAGAAGTACACTCCTGGTTGTTGTTCTGTCTGCCTGAGCTGCCAGAAAGGACCCCGGCTGGAGACAGTGCCAACTTTCAGTTTGCTTCGACTTTCTTGGACACTCAGTTGGACTGTATTTACAGGTGTGCATGTTTATAAAATAAGAATTTCCATTAGCAATTGTCTGGCAGCTAGACTGCTTGAAAGTTTTGGGTTTAGATTCATATCATGGTGAATTTTTATAATTGATCTGGGTTCATAGGTCAGCCCAGTCAGAAATGGTTACCAGGATATATCTTGAGAAGTAAAAATGGGCACTCTTCTGAATACCGGCCCAAATTATTCACTGTTTAAAAAATCCCATTCAGGGCCTCAAGAAGTCATATATTTAAAAAGTCATATATTATCAAATAGGAACACTACAAACTATGCTTCGCATTATTATATAATTTCTGAGTCAAGTCTTTTGCAGTACAGTTGTAAGTATTCTGCCACACGGTGTTCGATTCCCCGCTGGGAGATAAATTTTGTTAACCCTTAAAAGGGCGGTTGGCACATTGTATCGTCACTTACAGCTAGGCTGCGATATCTGCGCCTTTCGTTCGGTCTTGTGGTTTACAGCTAGGCTGCGATAGCGGCAGCAAGATACTCAATGGTTGTGTAACGGGTAGGTAAGCTTCTTTCTTTTCCTTTGCCCTTGAAAGGGTGGTTGGCACGTTGTGTTAGGGTTTACGGCTAGGCTTTGATATCTGCTCTTTTTGCCCCAACACATCCGATTTCAGCAAAGTCTTAATTAGTCGATTTTTACAACATGCTTTTTGGGTGGCAGTGGATCTATTTTTTTTAATCCTCAAACATGTGGCCCTGGAACCTTCATGGGGAGTCACGGGTAATGTGAACAATGGATCAAAAACTATTCCTCCCCACAACACTTTAATGGATCAAAAACGACTTTCCATTCCGCTTAAACAGTTGATCAAAATCTAATCCTCCCCATGACGCTTCAGTGGATCAAAAACTATTCCTCCCCACAACGCTTCAATGGATCAGAAACGACTTCCCATGGCGCTTAACTAGTTGATCAAAATCTATTCCTCCCCATGACGCTTCAATCGATCAAAAACTATTCCTCCCCACAACGCTTCAATGGATCAAAAACTATTCCTCCCCACAACGCTTCAATGGATCAAAAACTACTCCCCACGCTGCTTAAACAGTTGATCAAAATCGATTCCTCCCCACGACGAATCAGTGGATCAAAAACTATTCCTCCCCACAACGCTTTAATGGATCAAATACTACTCCCCATGCCGCTTAAACAGTTGATCAAAATCGATTCCTCCCCACAACGCTTCAATGGATCGAAAACTATTCCTCCCCACAGCGTTTAGCTTAACGTCTAAACATTGCTATCCATCGAGCAATAATGGCAGTAGTGGAAACTGACAATGATGGCCGAAATATTTTTACTACATAATCTCTTGAGGCTCTCACAGGGATGTTTTTTGCAGTGAATAATTTGGGACCCGTGTTCAGAAGAGTGCCGTAAAGATGACCACATGACCAATACTGAGTATTTTGTTTAAAAAAATGTGTCTAGTAGCAAATGTCCAGTGTGCCAGTGGTATGAAAAGGGTAATACCAATGGAAACTAAAAGACAAATCAAAAACACAGTCTTTTTTTTTTTTAACCAACATTGTGTTACTAATGCCAGACCTGGGCACTAGCACAGGAACAAGAGTGCAGACAGGTGACAAGCAGTGAAAGGAGATGTTTGAGAAAAGTAGTCAACATAGCAAGAAGAGACCATACAAGAAATGAAGATATCATTAGAATAGTGGGAACAACATCTGTAATTAGATTGATTGAAAAAACAAAGACCAAAATGGTTTTGCCCACTGGCCAGAATGACCCCAGTGTCACCGGTTGCAAGAGCATACAACATGATAATGGAAACATCAAGAGGCAGAGGAAGGCCAAGAAGAATGTGGATAGAGGAAGTTAACAGATTACTATAACTCAACAAATCCCCCGTGTGGGTTCCGGGGCCCCATTGTGGGGAAAACAAGAATAGACTCACTGCCTCCCCAAAAGCATGTTGTAAGAGTCGACTAATTGGGGAGCTTCCTTTGAAGTCGGAGTGCATCTGCCGGAGAGGCAAGGAACCAACAGTCTGTATTCAAGAGAATGAGATCTATAAAACTGATGCACACGCAACACTCAGGTTCTGGAGCAGGACTGCAGTTCAGTAGTGGACGATCAACCAGAACTTTCCGCCAGTGTGTACAGCTGGTGAACGCGAAGAAGAAGAAGAAGACTATAACTGAACAATGTCACCATGCAGCAAGCTAAAGAGTGTGCACTACACCAGAAACTGCTCATTAGCCGTGCTTGCGACACATAACAGCACTAAGTAGAGTTGAGTTGAATTGAGTCAAGAATTGACATCACAGCACTTGGGGCATTTCCATGTGTGCTCCGTCCTCATCTTCAGCAGCCAGCGCAGAGTTCTAATACTGATGGTACCAGTCACAATCTGGTTATATGTCCGTCTTGCCTTTCCTCTGAGTGTAGTGAGCCGGCCAGACCCTCTGGTTACATAATTATCTTATTTCACCAAATAGACAAAAACAATAGATGAAAAGGGTTATTTAAAAAAAATTTGTTTTGTATATTTGTTCTGTAAATTTGTTTTTCTAGTAATCAAGGAAGGTCTCCATGGCGAAGTGGTCAAATAATTTGTCTCACACTCTGAAGGTCATAGGTTCGTTTCATGGATTGCACAGTTAGGTTCATGATGCATTTTTATGCATTATGCAGATCCCTGGAGATTGTCACTAGAGATACAGAGTTTATGCTTCATGCGACACTCTCAGCAGGTGGCTGGATGTTTTGCAGAGGAAGACCAAGCTGTGTGGGATAAAACCCTGTCTAAACAGTGAAGTCAGCCATCTTGTTTTTAACTTGAACTAGTAATCAGCTGTTTGTGCTACAGCGATACAAGTGGGAGGATAACATCAGCAGACGGGCGAACAGCAGTTTGAGAGAGTGTACATCTAGGTTGAAAGACAGAGGGTGTTGGAGATCCATTGCAGCCAGTATTCATTGTGGAGACGGCACCTAATAGATTGATTGATTTCAAACGAGGACCTCGAAGCAGATTGAACATATTGTATTAGCCTTGTATCTTTGCCTACCAGTTAGCAATTGGAGGTAGTGCTGTCAGTACCACATGACTGGCCTTTTTTTTCCCTATAACATTTTCTGGTACCAATTTTTAGGCTGGGTCAACCTGGAAGTAAAGGTCAGTTTTTATAAAATGGCCCTAATTCAAATGATAACCAATGACTGCTGGGAAAAGAAAAGAAAGTTAAAAAAAAAAAAGCCTTCTGGCAGTGTTTTGTTCAACAGGAGAGATAAAGCTTTGTTCATCAGGAGAGATAAAGCTTTGTTCAACAGGAGAGATAAAGCTTTGTTCATCGGGAGAGATAAAGCTTTGTTCAACAGGAGAGATAAAGCTTTGTTCAACAGGAGAGATAAAGCTTTGTTCAACAGGAGAGATAAAGCTTTGTTCATCAGGAGAGATAAAGCTTTGTTCAACAGGAGAGGTAAAGCTTTGTTCAACAGGAGAGATAAAGCTTTGTTCAACAGCAGAGATAAAGCTTTGTTCAACAGGAGAGATAAAGCTTTGTTCAACAGGAGAGATAAAGCTTTGTTCAACAGGAGAGATAAAGCTTTGTTCATCAGGAGAGATAAAACTTTGTTCAACAGGAGAGGTAAAGCTTTGTTCAACAGGAGAGATAAAGCTTTGTTCAACAGGAGAGATAAAGCTTTGTTCAACAGGAGAGGTAAAGCTTTGTTCAACAGGAGAGATAAAGCTTTGTTCATCAGGAGAGATAAAGCTTTGTTCAACAGGAGAGATAAAGCTTTGTTCAACAGGAGAGATAAAGCTTTGTTTATCAGGAGAGATAAAGCTTTGTTCAACAGGAGAGATAAAGCTTTGTTCAACAGGAGAGATAAAGCTTTGTTCGACAGCAGAGATAAAGCTTTGTTCAACAGGAGAGATAAAGCTTTGTTCAACAGGAGAGATAAAGCTTTGTTCAACAGGAGAGATAAAGCTTTGTTCAACAGGAGAGATAAAGCTTTGTTCATCAGGAGAGATAAAGCTTTGTTCAACAGGAGAGGTAAAGCTTTGTTCAACAGGAGAGATAAAGCTTAGTTCATCAGGAGAGATAAAGCTTTGTTCAACAGGAGAGATAAAGCTTTGTTCAACAGGAGAGATAAAGCTTTGTTCAACAGGAGAGATAAAGCTTTGTTCATCAGGAGAGATATAACTTTGTTCAACAGGAGAGGTAAAGCTTTGTTCAACAGGAGAGATAAAGCTTTGTTCAACAGGAGAGGTAAAGCTTTGTTCAACAGGAGAGATAAAGCTTTGTTCATCAGGAGAGATAAAGCTTTGTTCAACAGGAGAGATAAAGCTTTGTTCAACAGGAGAGATAAAGCTTTGTTTATCAGGAGAGATAAAGCTTTGTTCAACAGGAGAGATAAAGCTTTGTTCAACAGGAGAGATAAAGCTTTGTTCAACAGCAGAGATAAAGCTTTGTTCAACAGGAGAGATAAAGCTTTGTTCAACAGGAGAGATAAAGCTTTGTTCAACAGGAGAGATAAAGCTTTGTTCAACAGGAGAGATAAAGCTTTGTTCATCAGGAGAGATAAAGCTTTGTTTAACAGGAGAGGTAAAGCTTTGTTCAACAGGAGAGATAAAGCTTTGTTCATCAGGAGAGATAAAGCTTTGTTCAACAGGAGAGATAAAGCTTTGTTCAACAGGAGAGATAAAGCTTTGTTCAACAGGAGAGATAAAGCTTTGTTCATCAGGAGAGATATAACTTTGTTCAACAGGAGAGGTAAAGCTTTGTTCAACAGGAGAGATAAAGCTTTGTTCAACAGGAGAGATAAAGCTTTGTTCAACAGGAGAGGTAAAGCTTTGTTCAACAGGAGAGATAAAGCTTTGTTCATCAGGAGAGATAAAGCTTTGTTCAACAGGAGAGATAAAGCTTTGTTCAACAGGAGAGATAAAGCTTTGTTCATCAGGAGAGATAAAGCTTTGTTCAACAGGAGAGATAAAGCTTTGTTCAACAGGAGAGATAAAGCTTTGTTCAACAGCAGAGATAAAGCTTTGTTCAACAGGAGAGATAAAGCTTTGTTCAACAGGAGAGATAAAGCTTTGTTCAACAGGAGAGATAAAGCTTTGTTCATCAGGAGAGATAAAACTTTGTTCAACAGGAGAGGTAAAGCTTTGGTCAACAGGAGAGATAAAGCTTTGTTCAACAGGAGAGATAAAGCTTTGTTCAACAGGAGAGGTAAAGCTTTGTTCAACAGGAGAGATAAAGGTTTGTTTATCAGGAGAGATAAAGCTTTGTTCATCAGGAGAGATAAAGCTTTGTTCAACAGGAGAGATAAAGCTTTGTTCATCAGGAGAGATAAAGCTTTGTTCAACAGCAGAGATAAAGCTTTGTTCAACAGGAAAGATAAAGCTTTGTTCAACAGGAGAGATAAAGCTTTGTTCAACAGGAGAGATAAAGCTTTGTTCAACAGGAGAGATGAAGCTTTGTTCAACAGGAGAGGTAAAGCTTTGTTCAACAGGAGAGATAAAGCTTTGTTCATCAGGAGAGATAAAGCTTTGTTCAACAGGAGAGGTAAAGCTTTGTTCAACAGGAGAGATAAAGCTTTGTTCATCAGGAGAGATAAAGCTTTGTTCAACAGGAGAGGTAAAGCTTTGTTCAACAGGAGAGGTAAAGCTTTGTTCAACAGGAGAGGTAAAGCTTTGTTCAACAGGAGAGATAAAGCTTTGTTCAACAGGAGAGATAATGCTTTGTTCATCAGGAGAGATAAAGCTTTGTTCATCAGGAGAGATAAAGCTTTGTTCAACAGGAGAGGTAAAGCTTTGTTCAACAGGAGAGATAAAGCTTTGTTCAACAGGAGAGATAAAGCTTTGTTCAACAGGAGAGATAAAGCTTTGTTCAAATCTAAAATACTGTGGCTGAACAGTTTAGAATCCTGGGCTGTCATTTGAGAGAGCCAGGTTCAGATTCTCAGTAGTGATCTTTAGACTCCGCACAGGACATAATAGGCTGAAACACCACTTGTTCAATAAACTAAAGATAGGAGGCAATAATGATTGTAACTGTGGACAGGGTAAAATGACGGCTAAACACTTGCTGCAAGAGTGTCCAATATATGCAGAACAGAGAAAATTATTTTGGCTTACACTTGCAACTTTTGAGGATAAACTGTGTGGAGATGTCAACAACCTTAAGTTGACTGCTGATTTCTTCAAATATATCTACACTGACATCTGAAGGTATAAGAAGAATAAAACTGTCCGGGATTTTCTAAGTGATAGTCCCACGTAAAACTATAGTGGATGAGGAAGTCCACTGCAGTAAAAGTCTAACATGCAAAAGAAGCAAAGTACTCATTTTGTAGTGTAGGTAAATGAAATCCCAGGTCTGCAGGCTGCATACTGTTGGCTACAAAAGAAATAGCCCATGATGTATAAGATGTTCAATATATGGAAGTGAGGTTAAACAGTCATGAGCAGGACGTGACGATTCCTTGGGTGAGCCCAGTACCAGAGCACCATGTATTAGCTCTGCATTTGTGGATGCCTCCTTGGATGGCAGAGAATGCTCATGTTCTGCCCCTGCCTTCTCTTGAGGGCTGATGAGCATTATGTGGCTTCTCTGGACCAGCCTGATTGAGGCACCACCTGTGACCTGGGAAATAAAGATGACCTTACAACAATGAGACTGCCATGTCCCCAGAAACTAACCGGAAAGGCTAACCCAGTCAACAAATGCCCGCAGAAGTCGGATGTGTTGGCCGAAAGGTGCAAATATCGCAGCCGTGCTGTTTACGGACACAACGCAATTACATCTTCGGATGAACGCAGAAGAAGAAGAAATTCTCAGTAAGATAAATTGTGTGTGTTATCATCTATCATCCTTTTCAGGATGAAATTTTTTGTTATTTGAAGCTCCACTCTGGCTTTTGCCAGGGGCCGCAATATAGGTAGGCCATAAATATGGCCTAAAGGCTGAACGCGGTTTCTGGGACCTCTCCACGGCGATTCTCATCCACATGGTGGCACTTTGTGTCATCGGGTGTTTATCGCTTGTGTGATGTCCTTGTGGGGTAGAAAGTCAGTCAGTAACAGTAAGAATGCATTTTTCGTTTAATGTCAAGGTCAAAATAACAATCCTAACCTGTCGAGCCTGTGGTGATTGCACTAGCTCAATGGTCCTAAATCCTCTGGCTCAAGGACCCCCATGCCCCCCCCCCCCCCACCCAGTGTCCGACATCACTCTAAAATATAGTAAATACAGGTTGTAATGACAGTAAGTTAAAAGAGGGATAAAATGGCGCTACATTTGACACATCTTGAGAAGAAACCAGCAGAGAATTACCAAACAGGAATTAAAATGGGAAATAAAGGAATTAAAGCGGTGAGGACGCCCACAAGAAACCTTAGGACGAAAGCTGATGAAAGAGGCCAAAGCTGCTGGATTGGATTCAATCCACGATATTGAGCTTATGGCACAGGATAGAATGGAATGGAGAAACTAACTACGAGCCCTATGTGACATGTAATGGCACAACAGGATAATAAATGAATATGAAAGAATGAATGAATGAATGAATGACAGTAAGTAAATAAGTAAAATGTTTTGTTCAACAGGAGAGGCGAAGCAGTGTTCAGATCTGACAATGTCTCTACCATCTCCATCCTCAAGGATGTGCTGTCCAAGGAAGCCACAAAGAAGAAGATTAGACTGGACATTTCTTATGGTAATGTAACAAAGCATCGGGTGTATGTTTTCTTTTATTACAGTACATCACATACTTTTGTTGTGTTTCTGTAAGTTTTCTTGTATTGCGGTGCATCAGATACTTTTGTGTGTGTTTATGTCATTAACTCAGAAGGCATTTACAAATGATCTCCATTGTTGTGGGTGTGCTGCTTTTCTGCCCATGGTATCCCATGTTATTTTTTCATTCCTTTATTTCCCTTTATGCTGTCCATAACCAGGATTCCTGAGTTTTACTACGTCTCTGTTTTCCATCTGCTGTCCATGCAGAGCTGTCCATGCAAACATGTCCAAGCCATTTCTATCTTCTTCCTTTCATAACGTTTGCTGGTGATGAATATTTACTTTTCCTGCTCAGTTCTTCATTCGAGATTTTGTTGGCCAGAATATTTGCAAGATTCTTCCCCTTAGACATTTATTTCAAAAAGTTCTCTAGTTTATGTTTAATTTCTGCTGTCATTTTCAGACACTCATAAATAATATACCTAAGACTGAAATCTTTCCACAAGAACTCAAGGACGCATCAATAATACACCTTTACAAGTGGAAAGGGAATCGCCAAGTTTGCAACAATCACTGTGGCATATCCTTGCTATCAATTGCAGGAAAAATATTTGCAAGAATACTTCTAAATCATCTTACGACACACATTGATGGAGTCTGCTAGCTGAAAGCCAATGCAGATTTTGGAAAGAGCGCAGAACCTTATGGTGTTTTCCAAAAGGCAGCTACAAGAAAAATGTCAGGAACAGAATTGTAATTTATTCACAGCTTTTATTTACCTTACAAAAGCGTTCGACTCAGTCAGTAGAGAGGGTCTGTGGAAGATCATGGCAAAATTTGGCCGTCCAAGGAAATTTATCATGATCATACAGCAACTGCATGATGGGATGCAGGCCAGAATTCAGAATAATTGAGAATTTTCTGAACCTTTCCATGTTACAAATGGTGTTAAACAAGGCTGTGTACTCGCACTTACTCTACTCAGTATTATGTTCTGTGCTGTTCTGTTTGACGCTTTTTAAGATCAAGAAACAGGAATTGATATTTGCTATCGCATTGATGGAAAACTTTTCATTCTTAGGCGGCTCAAAGCAAAAACCAAAGTTAAATCATGTGTAATTAGGGACCTTCTGTTTGCCGACGACTGTGATCTTAATGCCGGTTCAGAAGCAGATCTGCAATATAACATGGACAGATTCTCTGAGGCCTGTATCCATTTTGGGCTTACCATTAACACTGAGAAAACCGAAATTATGTACCAACCAGCACCAGGCAAAGTGTACACTGAACCAACCATTCTGGTAAATAGCAAGAAATTAAAGGTTGTGGATAGATTCACATACCTCGGTAGTACACTGTCTCAGAATGTCACTGTTGATGATGAGGTAAGCACTAGGATCTCTAAAGCCAGCGACACATTTGGCAGGTTATACATGAATGTCTGGAATCGTAGTGGCATCAGTCTGCAAACTAAACTGATGGTATACAGAGCTGCAGTGCTTCCAGTGCCGCTGTATGCCTGTGAAACTTGGACTGTTTACAGACGTTAGGCAAACAAACTCAACCACTGCCATACAGTCTGTCTGAGAAAGATACTGAACATGAAGTGGCAAGACATGGTCCTGGACAATGTCGTACTGGACACGTCTGGCATTCCCAGTATCAATACCCTCCTGATACAGTCACAGATTCTATGGGCTGGCCGTATTGTTCGAGTGCCTGACCATCGGCTCCCAAAAATAATCTTCTATGGTAAGATACATGACGGTCAACGTTCTTATGGTGTCCAGAAAAAAACCCACTTCAAGGACACACTAAAGGCATCACCGAAAGCCTTCAGTATAAACCCTGACACCTGGGAGGCTGCAGCTCAGGACCTGACACCTGGGAGGCTGCAGCTCAGGACCTGACACCTGGGAGGCTGCAGCTCAGGACCTGACATCTGGGAGGTTGCAGCTCAGGACCTGACATCTGGGAGGCTGCTGCACAAGACCAGACTTTATGGCGCACATAAATCCGAAAAAGTGCAAGATCTGCGACGCATCTAGCACAAAAGCAGCTGAACAGCGAAGACAGGCCAGAAAGAACCACCAAACAGGCCCTCTATCTACAGACATTGTGCCCTGCCCTCATTTTCCATATTGGACTTATAAGTCACCACCGGACTCACAAACATTCAGCTGTAGTTTCATGATAGATGAAAGAAAGAGTGGTCCTCATCCCTTGTGATGGATGAACGAACACCTTTTGCTGAAAAAAGAATTACTTGAAAAAGTTGATTGTATGTGTTTGTCTATTTTCCAGATATTAATGAGGACTCAATAAACCACACTTTGAGAATGATTCACCCAAAACTTGAGTATCAGTTATTGCTGGCCAAGAAAGTACAGCTTATAGATGCACTCAAGGTTGGTTTTCACTTGTGTATTAGGCAGTTTTGGTTTTTACTTTAGGTCACAACGTTCATAAACAACAAATTTATCTGGGTTCATCTAAGTAAAGATTTGACCTCACAACATTCAGGACAAACCCAAATATTAGCTCCGTCTCCCATCTCAACAGTCAGCGAAGAGTCTCTATACCCATGGTACCCGTTGTGATCTGGTTAACTACTTGTCTTGCCTTTGAGGGGTGCCAGAGCCAGCAGACACTTCCTGCTGCATCATTCTGTCCAGGCACAGGTTTTCAGTATCTGACATTTTACTTGTTGCCTCCTCCCACAAATGACACATTAAAACTTGTCATCTGTTGCTCTGCTTATGGAGCAGAGATTTGCACAGTGAGCAAGCAGTTGGAAAAGTTTGGCTATCCTCCAAATAACGGTCCCAAATTATCGAGGCCGAAAATATACCCTAACAGGGCCTCAGTCACATGTCAATTGCGAACTTCCGGGGACTATACTGCCACCGCCGAATTTTGGACTTGCAGGGACTATACCGCCACCGCTGAGAGTATCCCCCAGCCGCTCATGCGGCCTGGATTGGGGCTAAACTAGATGGCTGGGACTCACAAGCAAATGAAGGAAGCTGCAGGAGATGCGGTAGATGCTGCTCGTGAGTCCCAGCCATCTAGTTTAGCCCCAGTCCACGCCCTGTGAGAGGCCTGGGGGATACTCTCGGCGGTGGCGGAAGTGCGCAATTGACATGTGACTGTGGCCCTGTTAGCGTATATTTTCGGCCTTGAAAATTTGGGATCGCTATTCAGAGGAGAGCCGAAAGTTTATTTCTAGAACAAAACAAAACATAAATATTTCTGTCACATTAAAAGATATAACATTTTATAAAAACCAAAATGGAGGGAAAAGTTGAAGAAAAGTTAGCTAGGGGTAGACAGTAATATAAATGGGAGAATAAAAACAGGGGATGAATGAACAGCAGTCTCAGCGAGTGTGAAGCCAGAATGAGAGATGAGTGTTAGAGATCCACTAGAATCATTGTGGAGGCAACGCCTGATAGATTTGTTCTGTTCTTGTTTATATTATTTTGTATAATTTGGCTCTAGTGTAACTCACAGTCTTTAAGGAAGAAAATCAGGGTTTTTGAGCTGAAATGCTATAGAAAGATTCTCAGATTAACATGGACAAAGAAGAAATAAAATACTGACATCTTAAAAGATCAAAAACACCAGGGAAGATTGGCTGGCAAACAGCATCTTGTCTCAGAAATGTAAATATTTTGGCCACTTCAAGCTCCTCGGCAGATTGGGAAAAAATAATAAAGCAGAAGGCACTATACCAGGAAGATGGGGAAGGGATTGATCACCATGACGATGGGCACAGGATATAAGTGATACTTTAGGTAGGAAGGTGCATGAGGTGGGAGAACTGGTGAGAGTCTGAGTTTCTTTCAGGCAGACCATGATTAGAGTGATATTCTGCAAGGGACCTGCTGCGTGATGATGACAGTAGCCCATGTATACAGACCAAGTCAGCATTATGATACCCTTAAAAGCGGGCAAAGTGGATAGCTAGCTTGCCAGTTCCAGAAGTCGTAGGTTTTAATTTAGGTCAGGATATGAATACATTTACTACAGATAGCATTTAGGGAGTTTTCCTTGTGAAGAAAATAGCTATTTTAAAGTAATTTTGACGTCATAGTTTTTCCAAAGCCTCTGTGTTAGAATTCCAACAAGGCTACGGGGTCACTGTAAGAGTCACTTAGTACAATTTTCAGGCCCAAGGGAATGAAATCCAGTTAATTCTTCACTCCGTCCATTGATTACTGTCCTTCA
Source organism: Candidula unifasciata (assembly GCA_905116865.2). NCBI lineage: Eukaryota > Metazoa > Mollusca > Gastropoda > Stylommatophora > Geomitridae > Candidula > Candidula unifasciata. Next base: position 371,195 of record CAJHNH020003657.1, read on the forward strand.
TATTTTCCCAATAATTTAAAAACAAATGTATATAAATAACTGAAAACCTGTGTATAATGCTTGCTTATTTAACCCTACCAGACCTGAGGCCCTGAACCTAACTGTCCCTATAACCTGAGCTCCTGGGCACTAACACGCAAAAAACCAACATGATGTACAACAAAATTAGTTACATGCAAACAAGTGGTAAGAATAAGATAAAACTTGGAGACATTGTAGAAAATAGGTTTACCTTTCATCTAGCTCCAATCTTCCACCTTTGTGTGCCAATCCACCTAGTAGGATTAGCCTTGTTTCACAAAGTAAGCACCAGATGTTGCTGTTTGAGGGACACGCTCTCTTCTCCTACTATCGATCTAGTTTTAAATCTATAATTTTCATAATTCTCCTCCTCACTCTAACTCTAACTGAGTGTGTCACTTAAACTGGGAACGTATTCTTCATGAACGTATTCACAGTCTGAATTAACCAAAGTATCGATCACCTGTTGGACTGTGAAAAGCCTAGACCTACGTCACTTTCTTGTCGAAGCCGCTGGTTTCATTGAGAATTTTCCGAATTTTTTTCACATGAAACCACACAAAGAAATCTCAACACACATCGGAAGTCATTCGCAATGACTAACAACGAAGTCTGATGGCGATTGGCTGGTTATTTTTAGTCTGTGACTCATATTTGTCACATACTATGTAAATTCCCGGAAAAGTGGGCCAGCGGTTTAGCGGCTGGTTAGGAAATTCCCAGAAAATCAGGCCAGCGGTCTGGTAGGGTTAAGGACTTTTCTCATGGATTTCTGAGTTTATTCAATTTTTTAAGTATTTTCAGGGTGAAAGGGTAATAATCAGATCTTTTCCTGAATTACTTTAGATATATTTTCCCCTCATTGATTTAATTATCAGATCTTTTCCTGACTAGCTTTATACATGTTTTTCTTTACTGGCTTTTTAGGAGCTTCAGATCAGTGAGACTGATCTCAGTTTTATGTCTCCTGAGTACCAGCAAATCCTGGAAAATTCAGAGAATTTGAAAGCTGAGTACAAGAAACAGCCATGCCATCTTGAAAGACTTTACGGTAAGTGCCGTGCTTGTAAAGTGATTTCGAAGAGTTAAAGCATTAAAAAACTTGACATTTTGAGTTTGGTTGCCTTGTTCATTGTCGTGCCATATAAAATTAGTGACAGATAGCACATTACTAAACCATCATATAATTTGCAATGTGGTTTCCAGGTTTTCAGTTCACAAACATTTGTAAAGACCAATTTGTTGGGGCAGAAGGCACAAATATCATAGCCTACCTGTCCCCATTTGGGTTGCGAGGCCCAGATTTGTAGGAAAAAGATTGGACCCACTGCACCCCCTCCTCCTCCTCCCCCCGCCCATCTAACAAGCATATCATAAAAAGTGACATCCTGTGTGGGTTCCGGGGCCCTGTTATAGGGAAAACAAGGATAGACCCACTGCCTACCCAAAAGCATGTCGCAAGAGTCAACTAATGGGAGCTTCCTTCAAAGTCGGAGTACATCTGCCTGAGAGGCAAGGAACCAACAATCTGCACACAAATGAGTCAGATCTGTCAAATGGATGCACACGCAACACTCAGGTTCTGGAACAGGACTGCGATCAGAAGTGGATAAACAACCAGAACTTTCCACCGGAGTTTACAGCTGGTGAACGCCAAGAAGAAGACGAAGATTAAAAGTGACTAATTAGGGATGCTTCCTTTGAAGTCGGAGTGTGTCTGCTCAAATGACAACAGTCTGCATAAAAATAAGCCAGATCTGTAAAAGGGAAGTGCACGAAAAACTCAAGTCCTGGAACAGGGTTTTAGTCTGGAAATGGACAAACAACCAGAAGTTTCCAGCAGAGTTTACAGCCAGTGAACATGAAGAAAAAGAAGATAGCCCAGCCGTAAACCGCAACACGTGTTAACCACCTTTTTTAATGTGGCGAACTAAGAAGAAGAAAGAGATGAAATGAAAAACAAAAGTGAATCATTTAAACTATCACTTATATGTTATGTGTTAAGAATCAACATCATAACACTCGGGACATTCCCATAAGCAATCCATCCTCATCTTCAGCAACCAGTGCAGAATTGCAGTTTCGATGGTAGCAGTAACAGTATGATTGTATGTCCTTTCCCCCCCTCTGAGTGTTGAGCATCAGCCGGATCACTTGATGACATTTCGCTGCACCATCCTCTGTAGACTGTGGTGATTAGTGTGTGCCTCTGCACTGTTTACTTACTTCCAAAGGGCCATTGCAGCATGTAGCTTTTCATACATTAATTTACCACCATGTGGTGGAGAATCAGCTAATCTGTCTATCTGTTCATTTCCTAACACACCGGCATAACCTGGAGCAAATATCCAAAGGATGCTAATCATTTAAACTGAGACACACAACATATATAGTCCATTGTTTTAATGTAAGTGTCACCACAATAGTTTAAAACTGATCAACATGTCGTTAGACGTTTTGTTGTTGTTACTGTATTATAGATTTGTTTTTGTTTCCAGGAATGATCACTGATCTCTACATTGACCGGTTCAAGTTCAAGGGTCAGAATGTCAAGAGCAAAGTTCCATCCCTTTTGGAGGTGCTGGACAGCTATGATCTAGACAGTCTGATTGCTTTCTTTGAGACTTCTTAACACAAGAGGTAGATTGAGTTTACTGACAACAAGAGGTGGATTGAGCTTACAGACAACAAGAGGTGGATTGAGTTTACTAACAAGAGGTGGATTGAGCTTACAGACAACAAGAGGTAGATTGAGCTTACTGACAACAAGAGGTAGATTGAGCTTACTGACAACAAGAGGTAGATTGAGTTTACTGACAACAATAGGTGGATTGAGCTTACTGACAACAAGAGGTAGATTGAGTTTACTGACATTTGACAGAGTGACAGAGCTTATTGACATTTGACAGAGTTTGTGTAGTGACAATAAGCACTACAAAAGTGTATGCAGCAGGCGGACATGCAGACTCTCTTGTACTCTAAATGTTAAAAAAAACCGAAAAAAAAACCTTTTCAGTCATTTAGAAATGTGGAGCAATGATGTGTTAGGGGTAGGCAAACTTTTTGTGTGTCCATGGGCCAAGTTCAGAATTGCCAGCCTAGCCACAGGCCATACAGAAAAAAAATCCATAACATGTTATAAACCTCATTTCCTCATAACATTATATTTTTGTGTGAGATAAACTAAGATTATAAGCCCTCACTACGCCTCGGACAGAAACGCTCACTCGTTGAAGCACTTCTGTATATTCCTAAATGTGTATGTTCAAACTGGTGATTTGCAGAAATATTTTTGATGAAAAGTGGGAAGGGGACCAGATTATTTTGTATAATTTTGCAGCAGCCTGGTTGGCCAGTAAACATTTCTCGGAGTGCCATAATTTGCCCAGCCTCAAACACTTGGTGTCTGTTAAATAAACAAACTGTTTTAGATTCATGGTAGAATCTTCCCCACCTTTTCTGCCCCAACCTCAGAACTTGTATTCAGATATCTGTTAGATGAAAATCTGTTAGATGAAAATCTGTTAGATGAAAATCTGTTAGATGAAATGTTATCTTAGCCTTTAACAGACGGCTTGGGTCTGCACCAAGCAAATATAAAGAAACAAATATTGGCTCCCAGGTTGATCTAGCCTCAACTGGATACTAGGATATGTCCTGGGAAGCAATGGGGGCCTTAATGATGTCGACCACATCACCTGTCAAGTACCTGTCCTTACCCGACTAGGACTGCAGGTTATACCTGGCTGGTGTAACCGTTATGTATAACTTCTTTGACGGCTGAACAGGGTTTCTCTTGGATCTGCTACCCACTGAAATTAATCTCCACATGATCCATTTGTTATTGTCATGTCCTTGTTGAGCAGCTGTTGGGACCTTCTGGGAAATGAAAGAGGTAAGAGAAAAGAGTGAAGTATATTTTATTCGCCTTATTTACATGTTTGGGAGTCGCCGTAGTGTAGCGGCTAGACGCTGGCCTGGGATGGGAAGGTCGTGGGTTCGGGTCTTACCTGAGCCGGACTTGTTAAAAATTAAAAATTTTTTTTTTTTTAAAGTGACCTTGTCTCCCAGGCCGACCCAGCCTTGAGTGGGTACCAGGTGCAGTCCTGGGAAGTAAAGGCCGCCGGCATGCTGCTAACCTCATCCCCCACCAAGTGCTGATTGGTCTATAAAATATAGGTCTAGCCCTACATGCTATAGGCCTGGAAAAGGGTCCTTGACTTTACTTTATTGACATGTTTCATATCAGATGCAGAAATGACTTGACAGAATTTCACATTCCATTGTTGAGTTCAGTCCATTGTTTATCTGTTGTCATATTTCAAGTAAAGTGTAAACAAATATTGGCTTAGCACCATGTGCCCAATGCACTTCAATGTTTGGTAATGTGCTCTTCATTGTTAGTTTAAAAAAAATTTTGTTTAATTTAAATTTCAACATTATTTGCTATGGGACTTTCTTATGGGCTCCTTGGCTCCATTGGGAAGGGGGGGGGGAGAGAATAGACCCACTGCTTATTAACAATCATGTAGAAAAACAATATATATTTTAGACTTTGCTGAAATAACATGTTGGACTAAAAGGTGCAGATATTGCAGTCTAGCTGTAAACCACAAAACAATGCACCAGCCGCTCTTCTTAGAGCAAATACAGAAAAAGTAGAAGCTGTTGGACTATCCCTATACCCATTTTTTGAGGCTGGATTGACCCCAAGAACTCCCTTTGTGGGTTCCAGGGCTGACACAATAGAATAGGCCAACTGTCCCTCCTCCAACAAGCTTGTCGTAAGTCAGCCAACTAATGGTTGCCTATAAAGTCAGAGTAAATCTGCCTGAGAGGTAAGGAACCAACAGTCAGCATACAAATAAGCCAGATGTGTAAAATAGATGTACATGCAGAAATCAAGTTCTGCAACAAGACTAAAGTCCATAATGCCATGAGATGAGCAACCGGAACTTTCCCCAGAGTTTACAGTCTGTGTACATGAAGAAGAAGAAGAAGAAGACACGAGAACTCTCTGGAAGAAAAATATATCTTGCGGCAGCTATGGATTGACCCCAGTCCAGTTTCTCATCATTAAGCACTCTAGCTACTGTGCCACCTCAGCCTCCAAGCAGGAATAGATAATAATAGTTGAAAAGAACATCATCCGGAACCCATAGGATCAAAGAAGTGAAGGCAGACCCCAAAACAAACACATCGGGAAGGAACTAGAGAGTGCAAATAAAAAGGTGGGGAGGACATGTGGTGAGCGGCATGCAGTGGCATTCGATGAGTGAGTTGGTATGAGTTAGTTTAGGGCCTGTGCTCCATTTTTTTTCAAAGGAAAAAGAAGAGGAGGAAGAAGAAACATCCGTCTGCCATATTGTGAGAAACAAAAATGCAAAAGTATGTCTGATTTTGTAAATTTGTTTTTAGCTTTATTGAGAGTAATGTGTCTAAAATTTCAGTGAATTTATGTTCAATAATTTTATATCTCCGCCCACAAGTTATTTATTTCATTGTTATACAGGATACAATAAAATAATGAGTTTTTTCGATGTTTTTTTTTTTGTTAGTAAATTTTGGTAATTACATTTGCTTTATTCATCAGTGTTTGTCTGGCCTGTATAGCTGTGGGGTTGATCCAGCCTCATTAAAAAAATGTAACTGTTGTACTATATACATGCTGCCTTTTGGGGCTTAGGTGTTGCAAATGTGCTTCATAATTTGGAGATACCCGGTTAAAATACCATGCTGATGATTTGGCAGCAGAAGAAGTGGGATGTGTTGGCCGAAAGGCACAAACATCACAGCTGTGTGTTAAATAGGCACAACACAGTTATGTCACATGGGCGAAGGATAAAGAAGAAGAAGAAAAACATACATTTACCTAGTAAAACCACACAGTCAAAACAAATGCCAGGCTTGATTCTACAACATCCTGGAAAAGATAATCACCAACTCAACTATATACTCGTACATGAGAGTAACACATTTAGACCTTGGATACAGAAGTCTGACAGGACATGCCTGAAGCATGCAATCAACAAAGTTCATTGCAGCCGAACATCAAAGGTGGAAGGAGCTGATCAGACAGTCAACAGTAACTGGTGCAACGACACACAGTGGTATGAGATGATGATGATGATAAAAATATTTAGATATTTTTAATTTGTGTCATTTTTGGAAGGGAGGCGGAGAAAGAGAAAAGGAATAGCTCTGAATGTTGATAATAAATGGAATGTTGAAGGTTAGCTCAGTGGTAAAACAGTAAAATAAGTAATTTTTTCAGTGTACAAATGGATTTTTAATTTAAAAAAACATTCACACATGGAGAATAAAGCTTTAGATATAATCATTTTGCTTCACATATGAGTTCTGTTGCCTAGTTTTTGTGGTGGTGGTGGTGGTGGTGAAGGGGGGGGGGGGGGGAGGGATATACACCACTCCCCACCCCCCACAAGCATGTAATAAAAGGCAACTAATTATGTGTGTTTCCTTTAATAATAATATCTCTTCAATCATAGGCTGCTTTGCATTGATTTTGATAATGTTATAAGCATTGTGCCATTCGTAAACCACAAGCAAACTAGTCCATGCGAAGTTTTCTGGTAAAAAAAGGTTTTCACCAGGAAAGTCCTATTTTTTTTTAGGCATGTCCCGACCGTCTAAACAGTTAAAATTAGTTGTGTATCCTTTACAGGATGTTGCAGAACTAACCCCAGAATTGTTTTTTTCTTTGCTGTTGTGGTTTTTATTAGGCAAATTTTATATTCAGTAGTTTGCCATTGCTTACTGAATGGTCAGCTCTCTGTACACTGTCAAAACTGATGCAAGACAACCCGTCCGCAGCTGGGATCAAACTCGGCACCCCGGCCTAACAAAGTACGTTTGCAATGGCTAAGCCATAGACACCGACATCCAGACAGTACTCACCCCAGAAAACACCCCAAAAAAGGCGCACACACACCAAATGTTTCGTTTCATAAAAAAGAAAAAGGAATTAGCTAGAGCAGACCAGAACAGAATCAATGATTGTATCAACTGACACAACAAATAAGACATAACTTTTGAACCTGTATTGTTCAGCTTACATGAGAATTAACCATATATTTTAAATATGCATGCACCTTGGGCAGAAGATAGAGAGAGAAAAAATTAACATTGAACAGTGAAAGCACAAAGATTTTAAGATTAACAAATAAAACCAGAAAGAACCTAACAAGAAATAGAACTAGATATATGTTGTCATAAAGATTTTTACACATTTATACATAAAACAGAAGCTGGAACCTAACAAAAAAATAGAACTAGATATGATTTGATTTGATTTGATTCAAGAACTGACCTCACAGCACGCAGGGCATTCCCATAAGTGCTCCGTCCCCATCTTCAGCAGCCAGCAAAGAATTCCGATACTAATAGTAGAGAACTAGATATATGTTGTCATACAAATTTTTTGTTAATGAGTACACAAAACAGAAGCAAAAGCCTAAAAATAAATAAAACTAGATATATGTTGTCATAAAGATTTGTTTTTAAATGAATACATAAAACAGGAGCAAGAGCCTAACAAGAAATAAAACTAGACATAGAGAAGGAAACAAAAGAAAACTAGTTGCATAATTTTTGTTTCAGGACCTGGTACCATGCCAGTATTTTTTTGGCTGTTTGGTTTTACTACGTTCAGCAGTTTACCAATGCTTTCTGAATGATTGGTTCCCGATACCATTGTTGAAATTATTGCAAATCAAATCGCCCACAGCTGGAATCGATGTTATTATAATGAAATTACAAAGCTCATTCACAGTGCCTAATCCACAGGGGCCGACAGACAGAAGAATATTTTAAAAAACTATAAATCTGTAGGTGGCAATAAATAAAATTATCAATAAGAACACAAAGTAAAAAGCACAGAGTCAAAAAAAAAAAAAAAGGTTTAAATTTACATGTAATCAATATGATTAATAAATTCATTCATATTTTAGGATAGGTGGCAAGTGGGTTCTCAATTCACCAGAGCTTGTTTTAGAAGCTTAAATGTCACCGAAAGAGATAGTCATCATTTGTTGGTCACATTAGGAGAAGAAGGAAACTAGAACATGTGACCACTGAAAAGATCTTTGTCAGCACACAAACTAATATATTTATTTGAGTACTGCAGTTTGCGGAGAGGCCAGTCGACACGCCAGTCGACAAGACGCTTGATGATGGTGACGATGACATAGAAAAATCTCAACGTAACTGATTATGTAAGTAACTACACAGAAAAGTCTCATCCTGATTTAACTATGTGGATTAGTCTCTTGGGTTCTTAATTTATAACGTACCCCAAACACGAAATTCCCGTGGGAAATCCACAGCTGGCCTGACAGTCCATTAATTCAAGGGGTGCAAGTGTGCTGTTGTGTGGTGCTGTTTTGTAGTGTTCATCTAGTGTATTATAACCCTAACCCTAACCCTAACCCTAAACTTGGCTGTAGATAAATTGCGAGAAACTACAACCTGAAAACCCTCGAATTGATTGGGAATGTCTCCCGTGACGTAGTCGTGACATCGGGGGTAAGTTATAAATTAAGTACCGTCTCTTGTAATGAACTCCATCGACAAGACTTTCTGTGCTTTATTAATATCCTACCCCAAACAGGGGAAATCCACAGGTCACGGGACAGTCTAATGTTTCAGGTGGTGGTAGATAGGCTGCATGCAGTCGTAGGACCTAGACTGCACTCTCTTGTGGGACGTAGGTGGGTTGGGGTTAGGGCCAGTTCTAGATGTTTTGGGGTCGTTAAAAACATCAGAAAGCCGGTAAACCCAGTCTTACCTCCCTCTAAAATGTCGGACTGTCCTGTGACGACATCAGGGAGGGGGGGGGGGGGATGGATATTATTAGAGAACCAGACCTTTACTTGAATTCACAACCAGTACTTTAATGTCACAGCCTGTACTGCTACACATGGACGAATGCTAAGGAAGATAAGGTCCCCACAAGTCTTACCCCCAGAGCCATGAAGTCTTTGGTAGGTAACCTGTGTCCTTAAATAACCTGTTTCTGTTTAAACAACAAATCAACATCATGGCACAAGGGTGGTAACCCATAATTGTTCCGTTCTACTTCTAACTCAAACCTGAGTCCGAAGAATCGCAGCACAGTGCATGAACTCCATAGCACCGACGAGGATCCTGAAATACTTTGGGTAGATTTTTAACTCTACATTTTGTCCTGGCAGCGCTGTGAGGCTACTCTTTTTGATTCCCAACTGCCAATGGATTTATTCCCCCATCAGCGGTGATTTGGTAGATACCATTGATCAGGAAGCCAGCTGCATTCGGGAGATGTTCAACAGATGTGTAAAACTCTAGAAGTTCATCTACACACGCAAAATGTGTTTTCTGATCAATGGTGACTTTGTCGGCAGTTCCAAACAGTTTGTATTCCTTGACCTGTCCATCTGTGTCCAGAACAGCCAGAACTTTGTTATTGTCACTTCGTGATTTTCTTATCAAATAGGTTCCAGGGTTGTTTGTTTCTAGTAACAAATCTATGAGTTGTTGGCGATCTGTTTGTATATCTGGAACAGTACAGAAGGATTCTAACGAGGGCTTGACAGTCAGTTCGGTAGAGTCATTGAAAGCCTTTGACATTGTAGCCAGATTAACATATGCGGGTTCCTCTCTGTAGACCTCGCTGTATCGAGGAGGTGGCATTTGAACCGGATCAGATGCGGGGCGCGGGATGCTTTCTGTTGGCGGACTGGAAGAGTCCAACGGTAATTTAGGTTGTGCATCAGAAGGCGCCCTTTTTGTACATTCCTGTGTCGTATCCACACTGTCATATATATCTTCGCAAGTTTCACAATCTGAGGACTTCGAATCGATTACATGCTCTGTAAGTGTTCGATTTCTGGAGACGTATTTCAAGTTTTTAAAATCGGAGGTTTGAGTTGAGGTGTGCGGTACGGACATTGACCTGCTTGTTTTCTTGTACATGGGTAAATCTGTTTCGTGGTCAGATTCACCAGAGCTGTCGTAATCGTGATCATCGATGTGTAAATCTTCATCCTCACCGGTTCCACGACTGCCGGAGCCGAAGACAGGTTGTTCAATTGTGTCATAGTCATCATCGTTTGTTTCACCCGTCATCAGTTTTATTTTGTCTAGAATTGTTAATTTTGGTCTAGAAATATTATTAGCCACGTAGATTTGATTCTTAATTGCTTGCATCCACGATTTTCGTTCCACATCGCTGGAACAGGCAATTGTTTTAATTTTCATCGATTGCATATTAAACGAGGGGATAATTGAGAAACACCAGTCCTGCCCTTTCACCTCGCATCTGGCTACACGATTGTATCCAAGCAGTGCAATTGTTGAACGTGGGGATTTTGAAGTTTCATCGACATATATGTAAAGAGAGTCGTGAGTTAACACTACAAATCTGTGGGGCCATCTTCCCAGGTGGAGCTTTTTGCGTGGTCGTAGCACGCCATTCTTAACCACGGAGTTCTGAAGTTTGATTAAATCTTGGGCCGAGATACCAGACCTCTGTGATCTGAACGAGTTGGAGAAAGTTGTGGTCATCTTCAGTGTAAGGCTAGCGAATTCTGAAACATACAAATAGACATAGTTTTTACACATACATACATAACATACATACATAGATTTTATATGTATATATACACATATGGATTATATATGTATATACACACATACACACACACACACACACACACACATATATATATATATATATATATATATATATATATATATATATATATAAAGAGGCAAACATTGTTCCTTGGCCACATAATGAAAAGAGAGACATCGATCGAGAACATCGTGACAACTGGAAAGATCAGTGGAAAAAGGGGGTAGAGGCAGATCAAGAGAGATGATGCTGGATGGGCTGAAACAATGGCATGGAGGGACATCATCAATAGAGCTATTCCAGGCAACCAGGGATCGTGATCTTTGGAGAGGCATGAGCGCCTACGCCAGTTGGCAGGGCACATAAGGATTATGATGATGATATATATATATAGATTGATAGATAAGTTTAGGTTTACACGACGGATCAAGACGGACATACGGAAAGACAGACAGACAAACAGACAGACAGACAGACAGACAGACAGATGCATGCATACACTCACACTTTTTTTTTTCTAGAAAAAGATGCCAGTACTCCTACATAGTGTCTACAACATACACACTGATAAGAGTTATGCTTAAACCAAAAGATGCTCGTACTGCGCACTGTTGCGTACCGCCAGAGAAACCCCTGCTACACGCGTTCACACATCAAGCATTAATTACAAGTCATGTGGTTAAGGACCAGCAAGGAAATCAGGGTCAACATTTTTAGGGCATACATCTTCCCTGTAGCAACATATGGATGTGAGTCGTGGACTATCTCGCAGTCATCAAGAAAGAAAATAAGGGCATTTGAGCTAAAATGCTACAACGATCATACTTTTAGGAGTCATTTCTAAAGGCAGTCTGGCCGAGACGTCGAATATTTTTTTTATCAGAGCAGTTTCTTCTCAGGGGTGCATTCCCGAGTTTCACCCCACTCTCCCTCACCAGCCCCATAACCACCCCTCACCAGCCCCATAACCACCCCTCACCAGCCCCATAACCACCCCTCACCAGCCCCATAACCACCCCTCACCAGCCCCATAACCACCCCTCACCAGCCCCATAACCACCCCTCACCAGCCCCATAACCACCCCTCACCAGCCCCATAACCACCCCTCACCAGCCCCATAACCACCCCTCACCAGCCCCATAACCACCCCTCACCAGCCCCATAACCACCCCTCACCAGCCCCATAACCACCCCTCACCAGCCCCATAACCACCCCTCACCAGCCCCATAACCACCCCTCACCAGCCCCATAACCACCCCTCACCAGCCCCATAACCACCCCTCACCAGCGGAGTAGACCCTGGAGCCATTCAGAAGGTGGAGCAGCCTGCAGCAGCCACCACTACCGTCGATCGGGACCTGTCACTGGACGAAGGATTCATCAGACGGGAAGTGCGATTGTTGTCTGGTGCCAATGCCAATACTCAACTAAAATTTTTAAACTCTACTGTCAAATCAGTACTTTTGTATGAGGCGGAAACATGGAGAACAACCAAGGCAATTACTAATAAATTACAGACATTAATTAACTGGTGCCCGCGCAAAATAGAGGAAATTAAATGGTATGATAGAATAACTAATGTAGAGCTTTGGGAGAGAACTAAACAGGCTCCAATTGACCAAGAGGTGAGTAAAAGACGCTGGCGTTGGATAGGACACACACTGAGAAAACAGGAGAACAGCATAGCTAGAAGGTCTTTGCATTGGAACCCACAGGGGCATAGGAATAAAGGAAGGCAAAACAAAACAAAAGCACATGGAGAAGAGAGCTGGAGAATAAAGTTAGAAAGACGGGGAGAACAAAGGGAGAGCTCCATGTAATGGCGAAGGATAGAACGACTTGGCGGGAGTTGGTTGAGGGCCTATGCTCCATTGGGGATAGAAAGCAAGAAGAAGACAAAGTGCGATTGTTGTGTCCTTGTCCAGTGCCAATGCCACCTCCAGGGCAACGCCTGCTGGTTGGCCAGCGAGTTGATAGGCCTATTCGAATAATAATAATAACAATACCAGTAACAAGAAGAATCAACAGTTGTAAAATTAGCTGACTTAGTATTAGTAGCACTAGCTGTTGTTTATTAACACCCGTCCCCGTGTGGGATATATTTTTTCGTTATTTGAAGCCCGACCCTGTCTGTTATCAAGGGCCTAATATAACCCAACTATAGGTTGAACGGGGTTTCTGGGACCTGTCCCCGGGTGATCCTCACATAAATGGTGGCACTGTGTCCCCGGGTGTTTATCGCTCGGTGTGATGTCTTGGTTGGGTAAAACGCAGTCAGTCAGTCAGTACTTGTAAGAATGGTGGTAGTGGTGGTAGTAGGCCTAATAGGTGTGGTGATATTAGTAGTAGTGGTGGTGACAGTGGTTTGGTAGTGATAGTAGTAGTACTAGTAATTGTGGTGATGGTAATAGTAGTAGTGGTGGTAGTAGTGGGGGAGGGGGGGGGGTGAATAGGAGGGATAAGATAAGACAAAGGATGAGGATGATGATGGGAAGGAGGAAGAGATGATACTAATGAGAAGAAGAAGAAGAAGAAGAAGAAGAAGAAGAAGAAGAAGAAGAAGAAGAAGAAGAAGAAGAAGAAGAAGAAGAAGAAGAAGAAGAAGAAAAATGCAGAGAGTCTTCAAATTTAGATCACTTAAAAAAAAAAAAAAAAGAATACTTACCAGACTCTCGAATTTCACCAAAATATGCTAGTTTTTTTCAGAAAGCATAAAATCTAACGTAAAAGACACCGTATGCAAGTGTAATAAATTTTAATTTTGTTGAGATACAAACAGGAAAGCAAGCACGTTATGTTACTATCGAGCCAACATCTAACGTTTGATTCCTCGACTGAATGCAACCAGCACACAACAGCAATTTAATTTGGCTTCTCTTTCTTGCTAAAATCAGCGAGTTTAACCTTCCGGGTAAATAGGCCTTTGCCCCGAGTTGCGTGCCTGGCTATATTTACTTTTGAACTAATGAAAGCCCATTTGGCCAATATTTACTTTAAAATGCAAGGAATCATTCATATATTGCCAGAATACCTGCTCAGTTTACCACAGAACTTTTCATTTACGACAAATAAACTGTACCCGGTAATCAAATTTTTGATTTACGATTTACGATTTTGATTTATAGACAGACCGCGTAGAGAGAGAGAGAGAGAGAGAGAGAGAGAGAGAGAGAGAGAGAGAGAGAGAGAGAGAGAGAGAAAGAGAGAGAGAGAGAGGGGGGGGGGTAATCCTACACTCATAGGAACGTCGATACAAAGAAAACATTGGCTGGGGGAGGGGGAGCTCTTAGGAGCTTGGGAACTGAGCCACTTTTACAAAATATCTTGGTGCTCTTCAAGAAGATCAAGAGTTGTTTTAAGTACATACATTTGAAATAAAATGACATTTATCAATTTAAAAAAGGGAGTGAGTAGAGCTTTCTTTCCACGCTTTCAGGCATATAGGGCTAAACCTATATTGTATAGACCACTTGGCATTCGGAAGGTGATGTGGTCAATACCACACCGACCGCCTCTACCTCCAAGGACTTTTTCTGGTACTCATTTAAGGCTGGGTAGACCAGGAAGCCAAAGTCTTTTTGGAAAAAGCCTGGTAAATTTAATATAATAAAATATAATTATTTGTTCCGTAATAAAACCAGCCTTGTTGTTTATTCGCTGAGCTGTGATATTCTATGGTTGGGCGAAGGCTTTCTGTACGACTGGGGCAAGGCACTCTTCCAGTCAGCTGTAAAGCGTGGGCGAACAATTAGTGTTGTTTTTCGGAGTGAAATGAAGCGCGGACTTTTAATTGTTACAAGTGCAGTTACCTTGCCTTCTATTTACATTTGTGGAAAAAAAAGCTGGTTTTAAGGGCTATTAACTGTGTCTGCGAAGTGTTCAGTGCCTCGAATGACCGAATTATGATTCTTCCAGTGGATATTTGAGTGTGATAACCTACAAAAGGCCTTGGTTTAGACAGTGGTATCCAGAGTTATTCGTTCAGGAAGCAATGGCAAACTAGCGAGCGTAAATTTGTCTAGAAAACCGCAACAGTAAAAACAAAAACAAAAGCTGGGATTGGTTCTGCAACGTCCTGTAAAGGTAATATTTTTTTTTTTTTTTTGCGTTCACCGGCTGTAAATTCCGGTGTAAAGTCATGATTGTTCGTCTGTTTGCACTTTGGCTTTTCACCAGGACCTGAGTTTTGCCCGTACATCCGTTTTACTGGCTTATTTGTGTGTCGATCTTGTTCCCTGCCTCTCATGCAGGCGTACTTCGACTTCGAGGGAAACTAATTTATATATTTTAGTATGGGGAGTTGAGGGATAATAAGGGACAACTGCCGAAAAAAGGGCGGCATAATAAGCGAATGTAGTGAAGGCTCTTTGCTATTACTGCTTTTCGTCCTTCTTAGGACGTTATTTTTTTGTTATTTGAAGCCCCACTCTGGCTTTTGCCAGGGGCCGCAATATAGGCAGGTCATCATTATGGCCAAATGTCTGAACGCGGTTTCTGGGACCTCTCCACGGTGATCCTCATCCGCATGGTGGCACTTTGTGTCATCGGGTGTTAATCGCTTGTGTGATGTCCTGGTGGGGTAAAAAATCCAATCCAATCCAAGGCTCTATGGGGTCAAGTGGACAGTGCAAAAGAACAGATAGGGAATCTTTCTTGTCAATATCTGCTTATGCCGCTAGGCGTCGGAGTTCATCAGACGATTTTTTTTTTTTTTTTTACGTATCCAGAAACCATGAGTTGTAAACCCTTTGGCTCGGTACTATGGATATCGCAACCCTTCGGCATTGATTCCATTATAGGTACCGTTAATCTGACGATCGACAGTCGAGCCAGAGCGCTCTCAGTCGCTTGATATGCCGTGATGTTATGCAGTCTCAAGGTGTCAGTAACTCCTTCAATCAATATTCTTCTCGGTCTTCCCCTGCCTCTTGATGTTTCGATTTTCAGGTTGTACGCTCTTGCTGCTGGCATCGGTTTCATTCTCATTAGATGACCAAACCATTTCATTCTTTGTTTCTTAGTAAATCTGACGACTAGTGTTGTTCCAACAGTTCTTGTGATCACGTCGTTTTTCACTCGATCTTTTCTGGTTTGATTCACAGCCATTCTCAAACTTCTCATCTTACAGGTGGTTAGTTTTCTCCCATGTTCTTTTGCCAGGGTCCAGATCTGACTTTGTCAACCTAAAGTCGGTATAAATATTGTATTTATAATTTGTCCGTTTGTCTCTACTGGGATAGCAGGGTGTTTTAAAATTGGAGCAAGTTGGTATGTGACATTGTTGGCTTGTTGGATTCTCGTTTCTTACTGTCTGTATTTTACCTTTGTTACCATTGCTTCCTAAGTATTTAAATTCTTGCCCTTGTTTCAGACTTTGAACTTTGATCTTTATGTCTATCGTTTGTTGCTTATTCTCATGACCTCTGTTTTGTCAGTATTGATCTTCATATGATTTTTAAGACAGCTGTCGTGTAGTTGGTTTATGTGGTCCTGCAGCTATTTACCTTCACTGTGGAATATGCACTGACCGTCGGCAAAGAGCAGCTCTTTGAAGTCCTCCCGTTTATTAACATCCGGTGGTGTTGTGTCTTAAAAGAAATTAATATTGACCATGTATTAAAAAGTAAACGGGAAAGAACACACCCTTGCCTTACTCCTGATGTTACTGGGAACCAGTCTGTGAGGTCAGCTCTTGTTCTGGCGGCTCTTGCACTTTTTCTATAAATAGTTCTTACACAATCTAGTACTGTTCCATTTATACCATAGTTTTTAAGGACAAGCCATAGTAAATCTCTGTTCACTCTGTCAAAGTGGGTAGGGAATCTATATACTGAAAAACGAACTCAGCGGAGGGTATGTGTAGAGTTTCTAGAAGATATTCGACATTGAAGGGGAAAGAGAAGCGGACTTTTAAATCAGTTTGCAACTGGTAATATTAACATGTCAACTCTTTGTTGGTTACTGAATAAGGGAACGGAGCACGTATGGGAATATCTTGGGTGCAGAGATGTCAATTCTTGATTCATTCATTCATTC
>CAJHNH020003657.1:392886-541230 GCA_905116865.2 Candidula unifasciata
CATCCCATGTATGCATCATACACTCACAGATCAAATCTCGTGCGTAACTAACTGACTTCGGGCTACTACCGGAAGCTTTTACACTTTCACTTTCACACAACACGTCGGCAGCTGTTCTCAGGTTATTCATACAACACGTCGGCTGTTGTTCTCAGGCTTTTCATACAACACGTCGGCTGTTGTTCTCAGGTTATTCATACAACAAGTCGCCTGTTGTTCTTAGGTTATTCATACAACAAGTCGGCTGTTGTTCTCAGGCTATTCATACAACACGTCGGCTGTTGTTCTCAGGCTTTTCATACAACACGTCGGCTGTTGTTCTCAGGCTTTTCATACAACACACCGGCTGTTGTTCTCAGGCTTTTCATACAACACGTCGGCTGTTGTTCTCAGGCTTTTCATACAACATGTCGGCTGTTGTTCTCAGGCTTTTCATACAACACGTCGGCTGTTGTTCTCAGGCTTTTCATACAACACGTCGGCTGTTGTTCTCAGGCTTTTCATACAACACGTCGGCTGTTGTTCTCAGGCTTTTCATACAACATGGCTGTTGTTCTCAGGCTTTTCATACAACACGTCAGCTGTTGTTCTCAGGCTTTTCATACAACACGTCGGCTGTTGTTCTCAGGCTTTTCATACAACATGTCGGCTGTTGTTCTCAGGCTTTTCATACAACATGTCGGCTGTTGTTCTCAGGCTTTTCATACAACACGCCGGCTGTTGTTCTCAGGCTTTTCATACAACACGTCGGCTGTTGTTCTCAGGCTTTTCATACAACACGTCGGCTGTTGTTCTCAGGCTTTTCATACAACACGTCGGCTGTTGTTCTCAGGCTTTTCATACAACACGTCGGCTGTTGTTCTCAGGCTTTTCATACAACACGTCGGCTGTTGTTCTCAGGCTTTTCATACAACACGTCGGCTGTTGTTCTCAGTCTTTTCATACAACATGTCGGCTGTTGTTCTCAGGTTATTCACACAACACGTCCGTAGCTTCTTCTCTTGCACCTTGCATGGTAACCTGATCTAGCGCTGACCACAAAGCGTTGATATAATGATGCTGATTTATACTGTGTTTTTAAATAACAATGCAGAGTGGCAAGAATAGCTCCAGCAGTTACGGGGAGTTAGCGTATATATATATAATATATATATATATATATATATATATATATATATATATATATATATATATATATATATTATATATACCATCATGACTACTGAAGATGGGGACAGATCGCTTTAGAGAATGATCTGAGTGTTGTTATGATGGTTCTTAACCGAACTCAACTCATGTCAAATAACACTGCAGACAAATTATCTTCTTCCTCTTCCTTTCACCGTCCCCACCCCCAGTCACAAACCATAAAGAAGAATTAGTCGTATGAAATTATTTGGGACACGAAGTATAAATGACAACTCGTTTTAAACACTAATGATCGAAACAATTTTTTTTTGTGTATGGATAAAAGAGTGACACAGTTAACAATATTTTTCTTGTCTTTATAATTTCACTTCCTAGTGTGAAATAGTTCTGCAACCTTCCAGTGTGGGTTTTAGAACATAACTAGGAGGAGGGGGTGGGATAATATAATACTTACTGACTCCATAACAAGCATGCCGTAAAAGCGACTAATCAGGGATTCTTCCTCTGAAGTCGGAGCGCATCTGCCTGAACAGCGAGGAACTAGTAGTCTGTATCCAAGGGAAGGGGGGGGGGGAAATTGCGTGGTTTTGAGGCATGGTGTCCGCCTCGATTGCTAGAGGTCCTGCGTTCTGGCTGGGATTTTTTCAATTGGACTCCTAGTAATGTCCCCTGGTCTCTGGGTAGTGAGATCGGACGCCCGTGTGTAATGTAATAAATCCCTTGGTAGTTGCCTAAGGGCGCTACCCGGGCAAAATTTGGAGTTACAAATATACCCAAAATATTTCAGGACCCTCGCCAGTGCTACAGAGACTGTGCATTGCGCTGAGCTACTTCGGACTCAGACTTGAGTTAGAAGTAGAATGGAGCACTTAGGCCTATGGGTTACTACCCTTGTCCCTTGATGTTGATCTGATGTTCAAAGTTCATTCAAGTAGGCCAAATCTGCAAATCGGATGTGTAGTCAAATATGAGTTCTGGAACAAGTCTGAGCTCCACAAGTAGACGAACAACTAAAACTTTCTGCCGAAATTTCCAACCGGAAACTGACGAATGCTAAGAAAAAGTTCGACCAGCAAATGAATTCACGATGCCGGCTGCGAAACAAGACAATGAAAACACCAAGAAGCAGAGGGAGACCTAGAAGACCATGGAATGAGGGAGTAACTGACAGCCTAAGTCTTCACAACATCGCAGCATGACAAGCAGCCGAGGGCGTCCTAGCTTGGCTACAGATCATCTGCAACCCCTAGTGACACAAAGCAGATATTGGACAAAAGCAAGAGAGATCAAATCAATGCTATTGACGAACGAGTGATGAATTGCAACACTGTCCTTCCTTGTCGCGCGTCCAGAATGAATGCACAGATCAATGCGTTCTCACCAGTCTATAAACCCGGATCTTTTTGCGCGTGGTGACTAGCAAGACCTGCTCAGGTAAAGGAAAGTTTTTTTTAACAGTTAAAACATAGGATTTCCTGACCGTTGTTGCAGTCATATATATTTAGTCCCTTGTGTGGGTTCCGGGATCCCATTGTGAGGGAAAACAAGAACAGACCCACTGCCTGCCTGAAAGCATGTCGTAAGAGTCGACTAATTTGGAGCTTCCTTCGAAGTCGGAGTACATTTACAAAAGTGGCAAGGAAAAAACAGTCTGCAGGCAAATGAGTCAGACCTGTAAAACGAATGTAAACGCAACTCAGGTTCTGGAACAGGACTAGAGTTCAGAAGTGGATGAACAACCAGAACTTTCCGCCTGAGTTTACAGCCGGTGAACGCGAAGAAGAAGATATATATTTAGTGCGTTTCTTCTTAGACGCTCAGTTCGCACCCTTTCTGCGATCATGTTTTCCTTTTTTTCCTATTTACTTCCTGATTTTCCCGCCTTCACTCAACAAGGTCCATGGCATTTTTTTGTTGGGACGAGCCATGAAACTATCTAAGTACATGTCCTTGACATCTTCTGTCTATCTGTAATTCACCGTAGAGGATAATTTCGTTTTCAACTTCTGCTCGACGGGTTATGTTTGACACCACGATACAATAAACAGTGAGGCGCCACACCGTAGCAAAATAAAACACTGTAGTCAAAACACACCCCACCCCCCAAAAATAGTTAAACAATTAAATAAAGAAGACGGAAAGTGCTAATCAACTACTGAATTTCTGATAATATGCTATACTCACTTAAAAAAAGACAATTAAATTATGTTACTTTATAAATTTTTCCAGTATATCAGAATACGTAATGTGAAAAAAATACTGCACAAATCGATAGAACATTATCCTATGAGAACTAGTTATTTAAAGCATTATAATTCAGTTTTGTTTAAAATAATAAATGTTTGGAGACAGTAGGAGGAGGAGGAGCAGCTATTTCTTCTTCTTCTTCTTCTTCTTCTTCTTCTTCTTCTTCTTCTTCTTCTTCTTCTTCTTCTTCTTCTTCTTCTTCTTCTTCTTCTTTTGTATTCGTCCTTAGGTTGAGTAGTTTGCAATTGTCACTCAACTGTCAGCTCTCTACCACAAAGCACACTTTAATTCAGGGCAAGTTTCTACCCCCCAGATCTGGGGTTTTATTTGACACCTTGGGTTGAGATTTGAGAATTACTTATTTAAAAATTGGGAAAGTGTTTCGTTTCGTGGCTTTAAAATTTGTACTTTTTAATAATCTGGGTTTTTATATTTTTTCTTGTTTTTTTTTTTTTTTTTTGCTTATGAATTGCTTGGGTTTTTGTTCAGCTTAGCTGGTTTAAAAAAAAATCCCACTGACAGCCCTGCTTATATTGGGTCATTAAAAGCCCGCTACGAAGTCACTTGTAGTTCAGTGAAAGTGGATGAAAGACCACTTGAACCTTGTTCTTCTTCCTTGCTCATCCATGGACATACAGAGTAGTACAGGCTCTGGCTCTATCTGGTCTTGTTCTCATCTATTTAAAAAAAAAAGTGGAGAAAGCCTGACCTCAAGAAATCAGGACAAAGTATTCAGGAAGTTCAGAAGTTCGTAATCTTCCTTTATAAAACAATCAGGAACCTTTTTAATACGGAGAGAATGGAAGACTAGTATTTGGGGTTGCTACTAGATAGCAGACATGGGCTGTTGGGGTTGGTTCTGCAACGTCCTGTAAAGGATACGAAACTAACCTAACTAGATAGCAGTCGCGGTTGTAAATTTGTATTCTTGGCCGTTATCTTATAATTTCGTGTGTGTGTGTGTATGTGTATGGGTGTGCGTGCGTGCATGCGTGGGCGTATATGTGTGTGCGTGTGCGTGTGTTTAAATCTGACAGTTCACATCTAGAAACCAGAACTTAGGGGTCTGTAAGTTCGTACTCTTATAGAATAATGGTCGCACCAGGAGGCACCGTAAGGAGTGGTATAAGCAGCGAAATCAGCCCTGTCTCCATCCATACTATACTGCAAAAAAAAAAAAAAAAATCGCATAGTTACTGAAAGGAACAAACATATTCACTATTTTGACATTCTAAACCTCTGTAATACAATAAGTGAAATGAATCAAATTTCACACAAGAATACCTTAGGGTAAAAGTAAATAAGTAAAGGACCCTTTTCCACGCCTTTAGGCGTATATGGCATATAGGGCTAGACCTATATTTTATAGACCAACGGCACAAGATAAGTGACGTGGTCAGCATCACGCCGGCCACCTCTACTTCCCGGGACTGCACCCGGTACCCACTAGCCGCTCTGCCACAGTGACTGAATACCTTAGGGTACCACCAATCAATTGACACCTTTTTTTCTTTTGCGTATGGGTCACGGTAGTTTTTAAGCGTAGGCCTTTCCCGTTAGTATGGTTAGTTAGTATCCTCTTGCGTGGCTCAGTGACGGGCATATTCTGGGCATGGATGCGATCAGATGTCTGATGTGGGCCTGTGGGATTGCTGCCAACTCTTCCTGAAGTGCCTTGAACAGATCACGACCACTGGCTGGAGCAACATTTCGACGACAAACACGTCGTTGCAGCTCATCCCACAGGTGCTCAATCGGACTCATGTCTGCAGAAATAGATGGCTAGGGAAGGGTTCGAATGTTACTGGCAGCCAGGAACTGCGTGGTCAGCTGTGCAGAGGGGGGTCTGGCGCATTCAAGCTTCTTTCAAAATGCACCAACTGATTCTTACCCCATTTACCATTACTACATTTTGTTTACGGACTACACCGTCTATCACAACGCTGCAAAAAAAAGAAAGATTCGTCATCTGGAACACCAGACACGTTCCACTGATTGTCACTTGCACAGGGCGACAATTTTGTGGCGACGCGTAAGGACAGGTCCTCGGTGTGGTCGTGAAGCCCAAAGTCCAACATCATGCAGTCTGTTCCGAACAGTTTGATCAGACACATGACGTCCTGGAGACAATTTGTAGCTGAGAAAGCAGTTTATAAGCCTGTCTCTGAGGGGACGAAGCTAATAAAGCGTCGTCCACTGCGATGTCGGTCTTCAGCTTAACCAGTGGCTTCTGATGCCAAAACTGATGGTACTCTGATGAACACAATTGACCACTTAAATTTATGATTTCACAATAGGCAGTGAATAGTGTTTCACCGCAATTGTGTTGCTTTCTCACCTGGACAGTACGCCCACATGTCCAGTGGACACTGTAAACAATACTTGGGTCCACTTTTCACATACCTGAGTACGATATTTTATTTACAAACTATTAAAAAGGCGCAAACTATTAAAGAGGCACCATCGGATAACTATGCATTGTTTTTTTTAAACAGTATATAAAAGGAAACATCAATGTGTCTGTCTGTCACAAGAACTCATTCCAAATGAACAATAATGAAATGTGGAATTGCAAGTCTGCCATTACTAAGTCAAATCTGCTATTTTCAACAAGGTTTCTACGTCCTGTTACAAACTACTGTCACGATAACTAACCATTTACATTCACTGGAGTTACTTCTCTTGAGTACACACACACACATATGTATGTGTATATATATGCCCTGAACGTTCAATTAATAAGAATATCAAGGAAAGATATAAAACCAAATGAAAGGTATACCAGAGAGCTTTACCATGTAAAAAAACACAAAACAAAACGTGAACGTTGCGGCTATGGAGCTTTCTTCAGCACATACATAGAATAGACAATACTACACAAATACACAATATCACTTATCTTCATATCTCGTGGCAGCCAGGTAGATGTCAAGACAATATTCTGAGCTGATAAGAAAAGGGGTCACTCACTCAATGTCTCAAGTATGGATCTGACTGACAAGTGCTACTCGCATGGACAGAAATGTTATGAGATAACCAAGGGAGATGGATCTCTAAATATTGTGCATCAGTGCTGATGATCACCACAAGACTAAAAATACTGTATATAACCAAGTATTAACATTTCTTCTGCTTCACCTAGGGTATATCTGCTTCACAGGTCTGACTTGTTTGCATGCAGATTATTGGTTCCTTGCCTCTCAGGCAGATGTACTCTGACTTCAAAGAAAGCTCTCAATTAGTCAACTCTTACGACATGCTTTTGGACAGGCAGTGGGTCTATTCTTGTTTTCCCCACAACGGGACCCCGGAAACCCACATGGGGAGTATTGACATTTAATTTAATAAAGAATTTAAATAAAAGAAATAGAAAACTATATTTTGCTGTTATCTCCCTTCAGACTTAACATCTAGAAGCAACTGCCAGTGTTTGTAAGCAATGGCAGCCATGATAGTGTAGTGGTTAGACCAGTGTCTGTAAGCAATGGCGGCTGTGATAGCGTAGTGGTTAGACCAGTGTTTGTTGGCAATGGCGGCTGTGATAGCGTAGTGGTTAGACCAGTGTTTGTTGGCAATGGCGGCTGTGATAGTGTAGTGGTTAGACCAGTGTTTGTTGGCAATGGCAGCCGTGATAGCGTAGTGATTAGACCAGTGTTTGTTGGCAATGGCAGCTGTGATAGCGTAGTGATTAGACCAGTGTTTGTTGGCAATGGCAGTCGTGATAGTGTAATGGTTAGACCAGTGTTTGTCGGCAATGGCAGCCGTGATAGCGTAGTGATTAGACCAGTGTTTGTTGGCAATGGCAGCCGTGATAGCGTAGTGATTAGACCAGTGTTTGTTGGCAATGGCGGCTGTGATAGCGTAGTGATTAGACCAGTGTTTGTTGGCAATGGCGGCTGTGATAGTGTAATGGTTAGACCAGTGTTTGTTGGCAATGGCGGCTGTGATAGCGTAGTGGTTAGACCAGTGTTTGTTGGCAATGGCGGCTGTGATAGTGTAATGGTTAGACCAGTGTTTGTTGGCAATGGCGGCTGTGATAGTGTAATGGTTAGACCAGTGTTTGTTGGCAATGGCGGCTGTGATAGTGTAATGGTTAGACCAGTGTCTGTAAGAAATGGCAGCCGTGATAGTGTAGTGGTTAGACCAGTGTTTGTAAGCAATGGCAGCCGTGATAGTGTAATGGTTAGACCAGTGTTTGTTGGCAATGGCAGCCGTGATAGTGTAATGGTTAGACCAGTGTTTGTTGGCAATGGCAGCCGTGATAGTGTAATGGTTAGACCAGTGTTTGTTGGCAATGGCAGCCGTGATAGTGTAGTGATTAGACCAGTGTTTGTTGGCAATGGCAGCCGTGATAGTGTAATGGTTAGACCAGTGTTTGTTGGCAATGGCAGCCGTGATAGTGTAGTGATTAGACCAGTGTTTGTTGGCAATGGCAGCCGTGATAGTGTAGTGATTAGACCAGTGTTTGTAAGCAATGGCAGCCGTGATAGTGTAGTGGTTAGACCAGTGTTTGTAAGCAATGGCAGCCATGATAGTGTAGTGGTTAGACCAGTGTTTGTAAGCAATGGCGGCAGTGATAGTGTAGTGGTTAGACCAGTGTCTGTAAGCAATGGCGGCAGTGATAGTGTAGTGGTTAGACCAGTGTCTGTAAGCAATGGCGGCAGTGATAGTGTAGTGGTTAGACCAGTGTCTGTAAGCAATGGCGGCAGTGATAGTGTAGTGGTTAGACCAGTGTCTGTAAGCAATGGCGGCAGTGATAGTGTAGTGGTTAGACCAGTGTCTGTAAGCAATGGCGGCAGTGATAGTGTAGTGGTTAGACCAGTGTCTGTAAGCAATGGCGGCAGTGATAGTGTAGTGGTTAGACCAGTGTTTCCGAACGAATGGTGGAGGGGGCAGTTACTTTGTAACGCAATTTTGCTGTTGAGGGGAGAGGGGGGGGGCAGAGGAACAGCCCAGGGAGAGGTGAGAGGAGGGGGGCAGAGGAACAGCCCAGGGAGAGGTGAGAGGAGGGGGGCAGAGGAACAGCCCAGGGAGAGGTGAGAGGAGGGGGGGCAGAGGAACAGCCCAGGGAGAGGTGAGAGAAAGGGGGGGGGGGCAGAGGAACAGCCCAGGGAGAGGTGAGAGGAGGGCAGGGGGCAGAGGAACAGCCCAGGGAGAGGTGAGAGGAGGGCAGGGGGCAGAGGAACAGCACAGGGAGAGGTAAGAGGAGGGGGCAGAGGAACAGCCCAGGGAGAGGTGAGAGGAGGGCAGGGGGCAGAGGAACAGCCCAGGGAGAGGTGAGAGTGGTAATAGCCTCAGGCAGAGTAAGGGGCACTAAGTGAAAACATGAGGCAGCAGTGGAGAATGAAGAAGTGGAAAAGGGAAACTAACACGTTCATTAACTATCTCTGGCAAAGATAGACAATTAAGTCTAGTTTATATATGTATAATCCTTACAAATCCGAGTGGATCAGTTAGTTACGATGGTTTAGACATGTATGCAGAAGGGGAGAAAATCGACTACCATGGCAGGCATAGGAGGCTAAGAACTAGGGCACCAGGCCATCAGGGTGACCCAGAGTGTGCTGGGAAGACAACATCCGACAGTCCCTGACTGACAGAGGACTGGAATGGAACAAAGCCAGAAAGAAAACTGCTAATAGAGACGCCTGACGATCTCTCTGGCAAATTTCTACACCCCAAGGTAGAAGAGAAGTGACTAATTAAGTTTTATATATATATATTAAAAAAGAAGTAGAATCAATGAGTATAAAGGACACAAGTCAAATCAATTACATACTAATAATTTAGTCTGATTTTAATAAAACATGTTTCTAGTACAAATATTCTTACCAAAAAAAAAAAAAGTATAGCAAGCAATAGTAACAGAAATAAAATGTTTCTAGTAAGGATGCTTTTATAAAAATGTAACAGGTAATGAAAACTAAAATATGTTACAGTGACACAAAAAATGTTACAATTTACAGAATGGAAAAAAATATGTTTCAAGTACAGATGTTCGTACACAAATGTAATATGTAGTGAAATTTAAAATAACATTTTATATTCTTATAAAAAATATAACATGTAACAGAAACAGAAATAATATATTCATAGTACAGATGTTTTTGCACAAATGTAACATGTAGTGAAAACTAAAATAACATGTTCATAGTAGAAAAACTCCTACACAAATATGTAACTTGTAACAGAAATTAAACTAAAATGTATCTGGTACAAATAATGTAACAAACAGAAACTAAAATAACATGTTTCTTGTACAAGTGTTTAACAAAAAACTAAAATAACATGTTTCTACAACAGGTAGTCTTAAAGAATGTAGCAGAAACAAAAATAACATGTTTCTAGTAGAGGAGGTCTTACAAAAAAGTAGCACAACTAGAAAAAAAAACACATACATATACAGAAAAACACTGACACACACACACCCACCAACGCACGCACGCACCCACCGACCCTAGCCCCCACCCACACACACACACACACACACACACACACACACACACACACACACACACACACACACACACACACACACACACACACACACACACACACTCACTCACACACACACATGCCCCAAAAATGCGATGTTGAACATTATCAAACCATGATATGATTGCGCAGACAGAGAAAACAGAACAATTGTCCCGTCTAATCTCACAGTACAGTACAAGGAAGTTACCAGTAATTTATTTGTGTTAAGTACACACTCATGTAGCCACGAACTTTGAATACCCTAGTTTGACAATTAACAATTCCCCATGTGGGTTTTGGGTCATCAGTTTCTGGGGGAAAGATAGGTCAACTGCCCTCTGTGGACTAAGGGATAAGGCATCAGCCTTCTAAGCCGGAGGATTGCAGGTTCGAGTCCCGTCATAGGTGTAATTTTTTGGGGAGGCTGAGTGGTCTCTAGGAATGGCGTCCACATTGAGTTCTGAAGGTCCTGGTTTTAGGCCCCGGTGAAGGCTGGAATTTCTTCATGTGCACTTCTGGTAATTTCCCGTGGTCTCTGGGTAGTAAGATTGGATGCCCGTGTGTATTGTTGCGCACGTAAAAAATCCTTTCACAGTTGGAAATTGAAAAGAGTAGCCTAACAGTGCAGCCCGGGCAAAATTTGAAGTTAAAAATCTACCCAAAGTATTTCAAGATCCTCGCTGGTGCTACAGAGTTCATGCACTGTGCTAAGAAGACTCAGGCTTGAGTTAAAATTAGAACGGAGCACTTATGGTTTACCCTTTGTGCCATGATGTTAATCTGTTGTTCAACCTTCAGCCCTGTAATAAAGTTAGTTGCATATCCTTTACAGAACGTTGCAAAACCAACCCCAGCATTGTTTTTGGTGGTGGTGGTTTTTCTAGGTACATTTTACGTTCAGTAGTTTGCCACTGCTCTCGATTTCACGGTCGAAACCAATGCAAGATGCTTTGCTGCCAAATCGCCCGCAGTTGGGATCGAACCTGGCACCCTGGCATTACGTGCGCAATGCCTTAGCCACTTACGCAGACAAGCCACTTGTTAAAGGCAACTTATTCAGTCTGTTGAAACTGAATGTTTTGGGCTGAAAGATCCAGACATACATATCGCAGCCTAATTGTGAATGACAGGATACTATGCCAACCATACTTTTAAGGAAGAATGCATAAAAAGAAGAAGCAATTAATAACTGAAACTTTTTAGCAGAGGTCAGAGGGAGAACATAATCGGTAAATTCTTTCTGTCCCAAAAATAAAGAAATTAATTTTTTCTGTCACCAACTTACTCTTGTTCTTTTTAGCATTCATGGGCTGTAAACTCTGGCAGAAAATTCTGGTGTTTGTCACTTAAGGACTTCAATCTTGTTCCAGACTTGAATTTTGCATGTACATCTATTTTACAGACCTTACTTGTATGCAGAGACTGTTGGTTCCTCATAGCTAAGGTAGATGTGCTCCGATTTCAAGGACTCACTTACTTACTTAGTCGATCCTCTTCTAGCTTGTGGTGTAGAGGTTTGCCAGAGAGATCGCCAGATTTCTCTATCAGCAGTTTTCTTTTTGGCTTTGTTCAGTTTCAGTCCTCTGATGATCAAGGACTGTCGGATGTTGTTTTCCCAGCGGACCATGGGTCGTCCTGATTCTCTGGTTTTTAGCCCCCCATGGTGGCCGATTTTTCTCCCATTCTGAATACATGTCCAAACCATCGTAACTGTGACTGATCCACTGGAGTTTGTAAGGCCTGGATTTCAAGATTCTGACAACAAACTTCATCCCTTCTTGTCACTTGGACCACCTTTCTCAGTTATCTCATTTCTGAGGCCTGAAGCTGGCTTCTCTGATCTGTTCTCATTGCTTATGACTCTTATCCATAAGTCAGAAGTGGCACATCAGTAAAGGACTTCGGAGGAAACATTCTTAATTAATCAATATTTACAACATGCGTGTTAGGCAGGCAGTGGGTCTATCCCTCCACCCCTCCTCTCCACCAATAGGGCCCCAGAACTGATATGGGTAAACAAACAACTGTTCCTAATAGAAGTAATAAATACTTCAGTTTGAATGTGTTCAAAATAGAGACACTGTAGGACACAAGCACTTTAAGCAGAAGTAGACACACATGATTAATGTGATACCTACCGGCGATAGAGGACAGCAAAGAAAGTTACTGTATCAAGCTATGGTTTAGAAAGGGAGCCACAGCGATGTAGTGGTTAAATGTTCACCTGCAGATCTGAAGGTCGTGGGTCGGGTCCTGTTTTTCAAAAATGACCGTGGCTTCCAGATCAACCCAACCCTGAATGGACACACAGGTAATGTCCTGGGAAGTAAAGGTGGTTGGTATGATGTTGATGACATCACCTAAAGAGTGCCTATTGGTCTATAAAATATAGATCTAGCCCTATATGCCCAATGCGCTTGAAGGTTGTGGAAAAAGATCCTTGTACTTTTATGATATCTGCACCTTGCAGTTTTTCTTCTTCTTCATGTTCACCAGCTGTAAACTCTGGCGGAAAGATCTGGTTGTTCGTCAACACTGGACTGTAGTTATGTTGCAGAACTTGAGTGTTGCGCGTGCATCCGTTTGACAGACATGACTAATTTGTATGCAGACTGTTGGTTCCTTGCCTCTCAGGCAAATGCACTCTGACTTTGAAGCATGGTTCCTACTAGTCGACTCTTACGACATGCATTAGTGTAGGCAGCGGGTCTATTCTTGCTTACCCTATAAAAAGGCCCCGGAACCCACACGGGGAACCTTGCAGTTCAAAACATTCGATTTCAGCAAATCCTAATTAGTCAGTTTGTTAGGGGATAGTGGGTGTATGCCCTCCCCCCTCCCGTTTAAAAAATTAAAAAAAATCAAAGTACAGATCATGTTTTGGTTTGGTTTACAACTAGGATATAATTATCTGTGCCTTTGGGTTCAAAACATTCGACTGCATTAAATCTGTAATTAGTAGGTTTTTATGACATGTTTGGGGGGGGGGGGGAGTAGGTCTATTCCTTGACCTGCTTTAGTTGGGGGGGGGGGGGGCGTTAATCTATTACTCACGCTTAAAGTAAATTACAGCCAAAAATATTCAAAACTATATTGATTGTACAAATTGTTATACAGGAAATGGTAAAATTATATTGATCATACAAATTGTTACACAAGAAATAATTAAACTATAATTATAACCAGTAGAAAATAAAAAAAATAAAAAAACATTTGATAGAAAGTTACACGGAAACATACACTGGCTTGTCTGTTAATACAGCTCGAGTAAATTGGAATTGGAACACTGGCCTCCCATCCTCTATGGGTTAAACCATGCTGTTGACATGTGGTAAGCTTCTGAACCAGCACAAAGGTTTTGTCCATGATTTTCTAGTCCTCGAGGGACCACGAAGTTTCTGGAGTCAACTCCTGACTCTCCAAGGTGTCCCGCATAGCAAAGCGTCTGTCAGTCATTGCCTGTATTGATATAATTTGTTTTATTATCTTTCAAATAATTTTACACCATATATGGGTTAATAAATTTTTCAACACCAAGATTAAAACATATAAAATGTTGATAAGAGGAGTCATTGTATACGGATCTGAAACCTGGAGGACAGAAGAGGAGTCATTTTATACAGATTTGAAACCTGGAGGTTAGAAGAGGAGTCATTTTATACGGATCTGAAACCTGGAGGACAGAAGAGGAGTCATTTTATACGGATCTGAAACCTGGAGGACAGAAGAGGAGTCATTTTATACAGATTTGAAACCTGGAGGACAGAAGAGGAGTCATTTTATACGGATCTGAAACCTGGAGGACAGAAGAGGAGTCATTTTATACGGATCTGAAACCTGGAGGTTAGAAGAGGAGTCATTTTATACAGATTTGAAGCCTGGAGGTTTGAAGAGGAGTCATTTTATACGGATCTGAAACCTGGAGGACAGCTAAGAGAAATGAAGCCTTATTACAGATTTTTGAAACAAGTCTTACAATGAATCTTTAGAAGATGCAAACAGTGGGGAATGGAGAGTGAGAAGCAACAATCAAATTCATAATCTGTTTAAATCACTATTGATCACTGGCATCATGAGAGCTGAGAGACTGAAATGGTTGGGGCATAGTGAGAGAATGTCAGATGACAAAGAAGTAAAAACTATACGCACAAGGGAGCTGAATGGTCATAGACCACAAGACAGACCAAGAAGATAATGGAGAGATAATACCCACCGACAGACCTTTAAACACTTGATATCACCAAATGGAAAGAGAAGGTCAACCAAAGAGATGAATGGAGGCATGTGATACTGCAGCAGTGAACCTCCAGGGCTCAGAATTCTGAATAAGAAGAAGTAGAAGAAGAAGAAGATGAAGAAGAAGAAGAAGAGGAAGAAGAAGATGAAGAACAAGAATAAGAAGAATAAGAAGAAGAAGAAGAAGAAGAAGAAGAAGAAGAGAAGAAGAAGAAGAAGAAGAAGAAGAAGAAGAAGAAGAAATGGGTCAATAAGATATACCAAAAAAACATTCATTAGTGTCTGCACAAATTACTAAATGGTATAAAAGGCTCGTCGGCCTCTGTGGCTTAGGAATTGTAGATGTGCTTCATAATTCTGGGGTGCTGGATGTGATCCCAGCTGCTGGTAATTTGGTAGCAGACTGCCTTGCGTTAGTTTCGATACTGGTATTGAGAGCGGACCATTTAGAGAACAGTGCAATATTACTGAACGTAAAATTTGCCTAGTAAAATCATAAACAGCTAAATAATGCTGGGGTTGGTTCTGCAATGTCCTGTAAAGGATACACAACTAACCTTTTATGATAGTATCACAAACCTTTAGCTCTGGAAGAGAGCTACAAAAAATTCTAGAGAAGAGAGCTAGAGAGTTAAGTTAAAAAAGAAAAGAAAAAAACACAGAAAAGACATGGGATGAGCTGCATGCAATAGCAAAAAATTAGTTTCAACATACAAGTTATTTACCACCCAAGCTCAGCCTTGGACTGGATTCTTTTTCTTCCTCTTCGCGTTCGCCGGCTGAAAACTCTGGCGGAAAAGTTCTGGTTGTTCATCCACTTTTGGACTCTAGTCCTGTTCCAGAAACTGAGCGTTGCGTATACATCCATTTCACAGGTCTGAGTTATTTGCATGCAGACTGTTGGTTCCTTGCCTTTCAGGCAGATGTACTCCGACTTCGAAGGAAGCTCCCAATTAGTCGACTCTTACAACATGCTTTTGGACAGGCAGTGGGGCTATTCTTGTTTTCCCCACAATGGGGCCCCGGAACCCATACGGGGATGGACTGGATTAAATCGCACCTTGAGGTTCTACTGTTTTTTTTTATACAACCAGTTGGCATTATGTCAATTGCATTAATTTGTTTATATTGCATTTTGCTTCCAAATTGCAGCTGATTTCAAAGAGTATGCCAGGTCTGTGAAACTGCATTCCAAACCCTAAGCCATATATGCCAACACTTGCAAAACTAAACAATAAGTAAAGTAAAGTAAAGGTTCCTTTTCCACGCCTTTAGGCGTAAAGGGCATATAGGGCTAGACCTATGTTTTTATAGACCAATCAGCACACTTCACAATTCACTTCCCAGGACCGCACCCAGTACCCACTCAAGGCTGGGTCGACCTGGGAGTCAAGGTAATTTTTTTAAAAAGCCCGGCTCCGCCAGGGAGCGAACCCACGAGAACTAAACTATATTAAACTTCTACTATGGTGACTTGGCAGCCACTGTGGTGTAGCGGTTAGATGCTCGCCTGCAGATTCAACAAGAGCAGGACTTTTTAAAAAAATGCCTCGGCTCCCATGTCAACCTAGCCTTCAATGGGTACCAGGTAAAGTCGTGGGAAGTGAAGGCGGCCCGTGTGATGTTGACCACATCACCCACCGAGTGCCGATTGGTCTATAAAACATAGGTCTAGCCCTATATGCCCAATATGCCTGAAGACAAGGAAAAAAGGGTCATCTTTATGCTGACTTACCTTTTTCAAGATGGTGATCACAGTCTGGGGTTTGTCCTCACTTGCATTAAGTGTGTTTACCAAGAATGACGACGCTGTTATTACAACAGGTTTCAGTAGTTTCTTCTGAGCAACAAGAATATTTGCATCCACAGAAAAACGTGAAGTAGCTTCAGAATGCATCAATATTTGTTTGCTGTGCGATGACAAAACATTTTTAGCTTTATCTTCACTGTGTAGCACACAGCTAGTATCAGTTACATAAGTTCCTACGCCAGATAGCAATTGGTTGTGTAAATGTTTTCTTTGGCTCCATAGAACAGTCATCTGTTTATGTTGTTCTGCTTTTTCTGAGTGTGGAACTTTCTTGCATTCTGTGATATTTCTGTTTTGCTGTTCTTTCTGCAGCATTTCTTCATGGGACTTGGCAAGTTCTAAACTTTTAAATTGATAATTTGTTTGAACTTCAGGCCCCAAAAACTCACTACAAATCTTCTCAGCTTTCTTGTGTATTTTATTATACTTAGTATCCACAGCGTCTGATGAAATAAGAGACAAATCGGTAACCGCAGTCCTGTTTTTCTCTTCTGGTTGTACACATTTATGTTGAGCATTCACTCCTTGATGATCTGTGAGACAAGGACTGCAAGCTGAAGAACTTTCTGTGCTCAGATTGTTAGCTATTGGTGGTTTCTTTGCTCTGTTCTTAAGAATAATATCAGTATGATTCATTAATGCACTTGGTGTACATCTTGTTAAATCATCCTTTTGTAAACTTTTCACTGCTTGTGGGCATGCCGTGGCATCTTTGTTTAAACTGTCCAGAGAAATGTCAGAGACTGTTGATGAATCAGAATCTGATTCATAATTTGTAGTTTCATGTTCTTTATGTAGTGATGTAATGAAGTTGTCTGCTTCTTTAGGGTAGTCAGTCTCTTCACTGAATCCACCAGTTTCACAAGGTGTAGCAAGAGTCTGTATATTACATGATCTTTCAGAAGGTAAATGAATATTTTCTAATCTAGCAGAAGATATCTGAACTTTATCTGATCTAGCAGAAGGTATCTGCATATTATCTGACCTAGCAGAAGGTATCTGAACTTTATCTGATCTAGCAGATGGTATCTGAACATTTTCTAATCTAGCAGACGGTATCTGAACATTATCTGATCTAGCAGACGGTATCTGAACATTTTCTAATCTAGCAGAAGGTATCTGAACATTATCTGATCTAGCAGACGGTATCTGAACATTATCTGATCTAGCAAAATGTATCTGAACATTATCTGATTCAACAGAAGATTTCTGAACATTATCTGATCTGGCAGAAGGTATCTGAACATTATCTGATCTAGCAAAAGGTATCTGAACATTTTCGAATCTATCAGAAGTTATGCAAATATTATCCGACCTAGCAGAAGATACCTGAATTGTATCTGATCTAACAGAAGGTATCTGAATATTATCTGTTCCAGCAGATGTTATCTGGACATTTTCTGATCTAGCAGAAGATATCTGAACATTATCAAATACAGAAAATTGTTGGTTGTAAGATCTTACACAGTAAGTTGGAATGTTACCAGATTTAACCCAAGTTAAAATGTCATCAGATCTTGAAGAGTGTGGAACATGATCAGATCCAGCTGAAGCAGTGTGAATGTTCCCAGATCTTGTGGCAGGAGTCTCAATGCCACTTTTGCTGACATGTTTGTGTAAATAGGTTGAGAGACAATCATCTTGTGATTTTAACACTGTACTGTTTCGAGGAATCCTACATTCAAGAACAGTTTCTGCTGGTGCAGGATCTTTTGAACGCTTATCTACTGCATGCAGTAGCATCTGAATATCAACAGATTCCCTATCATGTACTAGTGAATGGGAGTTTTCATAATGAATTTTATTCTCACTGCCATGAATGGCTCTGCTGACTTGAGTTACTCTTCTACCACTGCTAGGTGCAGTATGTTCAGGAGACTTCAAACTTTCTCCCTGAAAACAAACTTTTGCAATCTTCCTGCCAAGTGGATTCTCTTTCTCATTTGGAATGTTGTTTATCAAAGGACATATGTGAGCTTCCCCTTGATTGGACTTTTGAGTGTTTAGAATTAGTGAAGACTCAGTGGCCTGGTCTGGTGGAAACAACACTGCTGTGTGTGAGTCTTTATTCATATTACTCATTCTGCAACTTTTGGTATTATCAAGGTCTAAGTTGCCAGCTTCTAATGTTATTTCAAGGGCTTTGATAATGGTCTGATCATGGGTTTCTTTCTTAGAGTTCATTAACATGATAACAGGCTGCCTCTCAACATTGTTGCAACTGTGAGATTCTTTCAAATGATTGCTTTGATCTTTATTGGTGCTTTCATGACAACCATGTGAATTAAATCTTGACGGTTCTTGTTTAGTAGTTAACTTAACTGGCATAACTTTGTCATGGAATGATGGTAGATACAGTAATGCTTCACTACAAGGGGCCTTAACTAGGTCTTCCCCCATAGTGATGGAGTTATGAGTGTCCTGCCCCTTCACAAGTCCCAGTGAACATGCAAATGCAGGATTTTTTACAGAATCACTGGTGGTATTGGTATATTCACACATCCTGCCTGGCATATCCTCATCCATAAACTGGTGGTTAGTTTGCATTTTAGTTTGAGGATTAAAAAACCTCTGAAGTTTAAAACCTTCATCTTGAAATGAAACAGGCATGACTTTTGACCTTTCTAAGGAATTACGAAGAGGAAGAAGTTTTTTAACAGACTCACTGTTTCGCAAGCTGTCTTGTGATTTGCTAACTGAAACAGCTGGTTTTGTTGAGTTTAAATACCTTTCATTAAATTTATCGGCAGTACTGTTTCTAATTTTTTCACTGTCCTTTTCATTATCAGGTAATGATAAACAACCATTGGAGGAATTGCAACTAAACGACAAAGAAAATCTTGGTTGTTCAACATCAGTGGAGCACAAACAACTCTTCTGATCACTAACTGCTTTAATGCTGGATGTGGAGTCTGTTAATGAGATAATATCACAGAAGCTGCTTTTTTCTGGAAAACTTTCTTGAAGATCACTCAGACTTTTACATTCTCCACTATTACAATTGTTGCTTTCCTCATAATCTTGAGAAGAGAGTGAAATCAGATCAATATGGTCCACATTAGATGTCTTATTTGTAGCTTTTATTTGTCCTTCTTTCATAATGTATTCTATGTCTCTGGAATATTCTGGCGTAAAATTTAAATTGATGACTTGATTCTCAAGTTCTGCAGATGCCTGAGGGGAGGTTATCCAGTCAGATGTTTGTGACAACTGCTTCAAACACTTTGAAACTTCCTAAAAAAAAGTGGGAAATAAATTAACAAATAAATACAATAATATAAATAACAGAAGTTATGTCTTTTATTAATATACAGAGAAAAACTGCGTAATGTTTCTAATCTACATACATTTTTCTGAGTAGGAAAAAAATTGCTGCATATTGTAATAGAACAAAAGATTCCTTGAACATTGGGAACAGTTTTGTTGCTACCCCAGGGAAAAAATAAATAAGAAATCAGTTAAATGGGACCATACTCCATAATGGAAAGGGAATCTAGAACCAGTTATAAGATATCCATTAGAGGAAAGACTCAAGTATATCATATAATCCTTTCTTGTACAATTACTTCTCGTCTCTGCAACTTCCCCGCCATGTGGTGGTGTTCAAGGCTCCATCTTGTAGGGGAAAGAACAGACCCATTGCCTCGTAACAAGCATGTCAAACAAGGCTACTAATTAGGGTTGTTAACTTTAAAGTCAGAGTGCCTCTGCCTGAGAGGCAAGGAACCAACAGCTTGTATAAAAATAAAGCACACCTTTAAAACAGATGTGCATGCAAAACTCACATTCTGGAGCAAAATCTAGAAGTGCATGCAAAACTCACATTCTGGAGCAAAATCTAGAAGTGCATGCAAAACTCACATTCTGGAGAAAAATCTAGAAGTGCATGCAAAACTCACGTTCTGGAGCAAAATCAATATCCAGTGGTAAACAAACAACCAGAATTTTCTGCCAGAGTTTACAGCTGGTGAACGCTTAGAGTTAAGACCGGAAAAATAAACTGACAGAGTCCTTTTGATTTTTGAAAGTCAAGTTGATATCATAAATTTCCCATAGTGATAGAGGTCATGACCTGAGTCACACACAAATAATATTTAACCCCCCCCCCCCCCCCCCACCCCCCAAATGTAGACATACTATCTACATCTTCTTGGCATTCGGTTTCAAATGCTAATACCAGACCTTCAGGTGAGCTGCATCTATGAAGTTTCATTTCAGTTAACAGGTCCTCCATTGTAACCCAAAGCTTGCTCTTCCCACCCTGCTCATGGGGTGCAAATATAGTTGGCAGGCCTGCAGAATTCGCTCAGATGTTTGTGGTCCCGTCTGACACACACTGTAGTGGCTAAAGTCTTAATTTTAAGCATGTAGTAGCTGAGTCTTCAGCATCATGTTCTTAGATGGGAAATTATTGTATGTTGTTTTCCGTTGAGTTTACTAATGAGGTCTTGTGGATGTTTACTGTCAGTTTGCTGTCTCCACAATTCCCTGTATTCTCCTTGATATGTAGTTTGATTTTTGGCTGTGTCAATGAATGAGTGTGAGGAATCTCTTCTGTGATCCATTCTTTGCAAGTCTGACTACATAAACTGAGAATGTTGAAAGCTACAGCAGCAGAGTAGTCTGCTTGCCAAACACGACACTGGTAGAGGTTCAGATAAACACGATAACAGGTGATTAGACAAACAAAAATTCAAACAGACTACGAAAGACAGAGGCAGACACACAAACAAACAGAATGAATATTCAAAATAAAATTTATTTTACAAGAAAATCACAACTAACTTTGAATCCTGGTCTTTTAGCTGGATTTTGGTGCCAACATTTCTGAACAATTTCAATCAACATTTTTGGACAATGAGATGGAAGAGGAGGGCGCCTGTTTGCTTGTACACACTCCAATATCTAATCAAGTAATAGTTATCATATAAATACATTATTTCATGATTCGACAACTGTTTCTCTATGACAATAAAATTCTCGCAACTTACAATTACTAGAAGCAAAAATAAAGGTATCAAGTTGTTATCAAGCCAACCAAATCAAAAAATTCCTACTAAACTTAACCCTGTCACCTGAGAAGCTGCAAAATCAACACTTTTAGTCTGATCCAGTTCTCCGTAAATGTCACTTTTCTTAAAGTGAGGTATTTACAAAGTGCATAGTTAATGCTACTTGTTGAGTTCATCCTGTGCTGTGTTTAGGAGGTCAGGGTATGGACATAGTAACTTTTTTTTTCTTCTTCAAGTTCACCAGCTGTAAATTCTGGTCGAAATTTCTGGTTATTCGTCCACTTCTGGACACTAGGTCTGTTCCAGATACTGTATGTTTTGTGGATATCCTTTTCACAGTCATTTGCACGCAGACTGTTGATTCCTTGCCTCTCAGGCAGATGAATTCTGACTTTGAAGGAAGCTCCCAATTAGTTGACTCTTACAACATGCTTTAGGGCAGGCAGTGGGTCTATTCTTGTTTTCACTACAGTTAGGCCCTAGAACCCACACGGGAAAACATAGTTACTAAAAATAGCATGGGGGGGGGGGGGGGGTTTCCTTGTGAACCAAATGACTTTTGAAAGTCAAGTTGATATCATAAATTTTCCATAGTGATAGAGGTCATGACCTGAGTCACACACAACATTTGATAGTGATTTCCCATAAATTTCCCATAGTGATAGAGGTCCTGACCTGAGGCACACACAAAATTTGTTATAAGACCCCTGTATAGCAGCTGAACAAAACATTAGAATAGTTTTAAGGAACTTTTTGCTGGTTGGCATGGTAAACCAAACATTTTTAACCCTGCTAACAATTTTATACTTTTAAATTGGAAAAAAAAACACACACACAAAATTAAAGTTATTTGTATTACAATTCATCAAACATTTAAAAAGTAATTTCCAGCAGCATTTTAAAAATGTGAATTGCATGTCAGCAAAGATAAAAAAAATTTTTTTTTACATCTCCCCCCAACACCTAGCTGAGGTAAATGATGGAAGAGAAAAAGAAAAAGAAAAGAAGATGGCGAAGAACATCACCTGGAACAAAGTGAAATTGTCATATGGGTGTTGTCTGGTCAACATTTCCCAGAGCACCATGCCAAAACTGTAAACATCTGCTTTAGAAGTTATCTCTCCTGAAGTGAACAACTCTGGAGCCATCCAAGTGGGAGATTCTTTTCTGTGATGTAGTTTTACATCATCTTTAAATCTAAGATAGGAATAAGTATAATGAAACAATTACATAACTGTAGCCTGAATCAACATAAATGAATCTATATTCTACTATCTAGCCCAGTTTGCTTAAGGGCTTGTGGTATTTAAGCATACTGTATATTTCCCTAGATTTATTACAATAACTATACTTTATATTGTAATTGTTTCAAAATATAGCTATAATTAGAGCACATTCGAGGGTACATAATAAGGACATAGATGTTGTTGATGATATTTATTGTTATTTGTATACTGATGTATGAATAGAATAATGTATACAAGGAGTGGATGCCGGAGAGGTACAATGTGAGATGGTCCTGAGGCCAAATTGTGAACAAAGTTTCAAATAAAGTTATTTCAAAAATTTGTTCATGGTCCATATTTACCGCTAAGTATAGAATGAGTTGCTTCTCCCCCTTTTTTTTAAAATCCTGACCAAATATGTTGCCTGAACTTGAAGAATTGAGAACTGCTGATAAATTGATTGATCTTGGTGCTACAAAAGTTCTTAAGGAAGCATAAAATGTTAAACTGCACCACATACAAAGGACTTTGCAGTGATTAAATAATTGCAGCAATGTCCTTTGTTGGTCTGTTACGACTGAACCTGTAAAGCTAACATATAAACTATGTTATTCCAATCACCATATAAAGCATGTCAAAAGAGGTAACTAAAGAAAGGGTTGGAGTTTCTGGTTGGCTACTCCATCCTGTGAAGATGACATGCAGAAGACAAAGAAGGCCTCAGAGGTATACTACCTAGAGCTGTGCCTGTGATAAATCTTCTTCTTATTCTTCACCGGCTATAAACTCCGGCGGAAAGTTCTGATTGTTTGCCCACTTCTGGACTCTAGTCCTGTTCCAGAACCTGAGTGTTGCGTGCACATCAAAATTACAATTCTGACTCATCTGTATGCAGACTGTTGGTGCCCCACCTCTCAGGCAGATGCATTCTGACTTCCAAGGAAGCTGCCAATTAGTCGACTCTTACAACAATGCTTTTTGGTAGGCAGTGGGTCTATTCTTGTTTTCACCCATAATAGGGCCCCAGAACGCACACAGGGAATGACAAAACATGATGTGATTGCTGTTATAACATGGGAACAATGCAACAGACAATCTTCTAGAAATATCCTCTGTTCCTAGATCTTTCTTCACCATGTCAACACAAGGCATGTTCTAGGCTTCATAAGCATCTTCTTCTTCACTTCGTCTCTACTCTTGGGTACTGACG
This sequence comes from Candidula unifasciata, assembly GCA_905116865.2. Taxonomy (NCBI): domain Eukaryota; kingdom Metazoa; phylum Mollusca; class Gastropoda; order Stylommatophora; family Geomitridae; genus Candidula; species Candidula unifasciata. The sequence goes on from CAJHNH020003657.1 coordinate 416,254, forward strand.
GAAGTATAAGGTTCTGCTTCTCGCTCCTCTGGCCATCTTGAACAAAGATAGACCATTCTATTTTTCCATTTGGTTCTTGGTCTACCTCATTCTCTACATACCTACACTCTTTAGGTGTATGCCTTGTATGTTATGGTACTGCAGTACATTATTAGCAAAGAAACCATTATATTTGGTATTTTTTGTATATTCTTAAGTACTGATTCTATGCCCACTTTTTCTCTTATGACCCCATTCCTGATCTGACCTTTTCTGTCACTCATGCAAACATTTGTATGGAACTTTTACATATTATATTTTTTCAAATATTTTATTGCTTTGCCATTCAGCATGTTATTATTATTATTAATGACCTACACAAGGCTTAGGCACCCCTCCCCCCCCTCCCCCAGGAAATTTGTAAGAGGGCTGAGCCTTTTCAACGTTTTCCTTGTGCTGTTGCTCTGCCATGGAAGTCACAAGCTTCTCTCCCACTCCATGATGGAGACACATCAGAGGAGGTCTATATAACATCAGTTTAATTATCACAAAATCAGCACACTACATAATAACAGTACCTAATTTTTGTGAATCCAAAGTCAGCCACTTTTGCTCGCGCTCCATGTCCTAAGAGAATATTTGTGGGTTTTAGATCAAGATGGAGAACTGGTGGCTGATGGTTGTGAAGATACAGCATGCCGGCACTTGCATCCTGGGTAATTTGATAGAACTCTTCTCGGTTTAAATCAGTTCTGAAGCAAGCAACAAATAATTTTTAAGATTATTAAAGACGATAACTAGAAAACATTTGAAATGTAAGAAAACAGTGTAAAGGAAGCAAAAAAAAAAAAAAAAAAAAAAGAAAACACAGGCTAAAGATATATATGTAGCCTATGTGGGTACTTTATAGAAGACCCAGGTTCAAATCCTTGCCAAAATTATGGGATTTTTTTGGAGTGAGTGTCAAAAAGAAAATCTTAACCTGCACTAGCCACACAGACCTTAATCCTTAGACTCAAAAACTGGAAAAAGTGGCCCTTGGCAAGATGAAAAAGATACCAATAGAAAATGTCAGGTGCAGGGAGGAAAGACAAAGAGTGTTAAAATGCTGTATAGAGCATGCATTGTTATATCCATGTGATAAATGAACAATAAACATACAGCAATAAGCTGAAACACATTGTAACATCAGAGAGAAACATGTGGTAAAACAGGTAATAATGACAGTTTTTGTGCATGACTTCATAGGAAAGAATTGATTCATTCCTTCCATTATTTTGAGTGCAAAATAGAAAAAAAAAAACTATAAAAAAGTGCAAAGAAAAATGATTTATGCACATAGGAGAAGAACAATAAATTCTTTCTATCTCAAGAATCGCAACATGCGTGTTAAGCTGTTCATCTTGCATCTCAATCAACATGTCATGTTTGGTTGTACTTTTTATGTTTAGTCAGTCCATGCTACAGAAATCTGTCCAAGCATAATTTGTTTTACACAGTGTGTATATTTCACTATCGTGTGCCATGTTGTGTAGGCTGGAATATTTCTCCATCTCACATGATCACTAGAATAATGGATCAGATCAGTGTTCTTTACTTTACACTTTAAGGACAATTTCTGCTAAGGGTCTACCTTTATCTATATTTTAACTACCTATTTTCTTAACTTTTCTACTTCTTTTGCATTTATCTTCACAAAGGCAACTGGCACTTTGTGTTGGGGTTTACAGCGATATGATATCTTCTTCTTTCAATCCAACACATTCAATTTCAGTAATTCTATAATTAGTTGCCCTGTATAACATGACTGTCGAAAGGCAGATGATCTATTCCCCTATCTCTCTCTCTCTCACTCACTAACTCACTCTCTCTCTCTTCACACACACGCATGCATGTGCACCCAAGCGCATACCCCACTATGCAGAAGAATGAACAGATAATTACAGTCTGCAGAAACAAACTGTTCAGTGAGGGATGACCAAGAAATCTGGCCAACACTACACTAAGAGAAAAGACAAGACAGACATATAATCAAGCTGCTACTGGTACCAGCTTCGCTGACCTTGAAGATGGGGGTCACAGCAGTTCGGTTTGATGCTAAAATGCTACTAACCTGCCAGGGCCATGTAACCTTGTGTGCAAGTTCCCACAGGCCACAAATTCCATGACAATCAGGGGAAATTTCTCCCGTCTGCTACACACACCCAACAACATGGCTACATTAGGATGTTTCAGCTCCTGCAAAATGGAAATCTGGAGAAAAAAATGAAACTTTACAAAAGCCTCTTACATTTTCAACATCTTAAATTTTAAGAGTCTGAAGACTGGTATTCGAAGACTGTAAATGTTACTCACTTTTTCATATAGTTTTTGATAAATTGTTTCAATATGTTCGTTATTTCTTAGAGTTAGTGAATGCATTTAACAATTTCATGATCCCCGAGTACTAGGATTTTATTCCTGCAGTGAAGGATTTATTTTTATTTAATACTTGAAATCATTCTTATACTTTTTGGGTGGCAGTATGAGAGTCACATTGTGGAAGAGACGGGCCTGACAGCAGAGAGCATACTGAAGTCAACCTTTATTGTGCAGATGGAACCACACCAAAAATATAATAACACTGATATATGTTCTACACCAATTTTTGTAATCTGGCTTGATGGGGGCTGGAAGCTAGGATGACAGGACTGGCAGTCAAGTGTGCTAGTTACTACGCCACAGCTGTTACCATAAGTGAGATATAAATAGTATTTATTCTTTCCTTTTCCCAGTTTGGGTTCCAGAAACTTATGGGTGGGTTGAGGGGGGGGGGGGGAATTGGGGAATTGAGAAGAAAAGATTTACTTTCTTTCTTTCGTCCATATTCTGTTTTGTACTACTAGGCATCATAGGTTAACAGATAATCTGTATTTGAGCCAGGGCACACTCTCTGTTGCCTGGTATGCTGTGATATTTCAATGCATGAATGACTCCTTCAGTTCATTTTCCTCTTGGTCGTCCTCTACCTCACGGTGTTTCTACTTTTATGTTAAATGCTCTTGTTGCTGGCATCACTCGATTAGATTGCACTAGATCCACTGTCACGCCCCCCCCCCCCCCCCCCCCCTCAAAAAAAAAAAATAAAGGTGTATTGCAAAAAAAAGTAAACAGGGGTTTACTGAAATCAGATGAATATCTTTCTTCTTCTTCTTCTATTCCACCTTGTACCTTAGTGAAGTGTCCAGGAGGGAGAGGGAAATGTAACATTCATTGATGAGCTCTGTTAAGAGCACTATTAAGACTGATGTTCATTTCTGTAAGGCTGTTCTTAATGCCATCACTCCATATTTTCCAAGGTCTTCTACTCGCTCTATACCCGTTGTAACGTTTTAGTGTGGCTGGCTGTGGCAGATAGTACCAGGGCATTCTTGTTAGGTGTCAAAACCACTTCATTTGTTGTTCTTTGATGACTTGTAAGACTGGCTTTATTCCTACCCTTCGTCTAATGTATATCTTTGAAAGGCGCTAATATCATAACCTAGCTGTATACCATAAAACAATGCGCCAATAACATTTTTAAGTGCAAACACAGAAAAAGAATTTTATTTTCTTTAGATAAGTTCTCTAAAAGTTTGTTCGGGTTTATATTTTTTCTAAAAGTTCATGTCACACCACAAACAGATTTTACATTTTTTTTTCTTTAAATGCTGAGGATTACAAGTAGTGGATTGCTCACACTAGTGGGAAAGGCACTTGATGATGATGATGATAAAATATAACAAAGCACTCTTCTACTTTTGATGGACATTTTTGTTTCATTCTAATGGGCAATTAAAAACATACCCACTTACTTCTGAAATAAAATAACTGAGATCTCTTGTCTGCAGTGGAACTTGTATTCTTTTCACAGCAACCTCTGAGCCCTGATATGTGCCTTTGAACACTTGTGAAAAAGCACCACTGCCAAGGAGGTCTACAAAGAATCCAAAACAAATATCAACAGAGCATTGCAACGTATCTCTAAACAATTATTTACACAAATTATTTGACACTGATAATAAAAACAAAACATTTTGGAAATGAGTTATTACAGACTCAGCAGGCAACAATATTCAACAATTGTCCGTCTAAGAAAAGAACATTGCAGGCTCAGCTACCACCTGCATAAAATAAAGACTGTACAGTCATCACAGTGTGCATGTCAGATGGGACCACAAACGCCTGAGCATATTCTGAAGGCCTGCCCACTCTGCCTAAAATGATGAAGAGAAACCGGGACTCAAAAGCAAAGTGTGCAGAACAAGCTTTACGGAACAAGGAGGGACCTGCAACTGACATGCGAGTTGATAGAGGCAGCCCATCTGACCTGAGCATATGAAACCAAATGCAAAGAAGAAGGAGAAGAAGAAGGAGGAGAAGCAGGTGGAGGAGGAGAAGAAGGAAGAGGAGGAGGAGGAGGAGCAGGAGGAGGAGGAGCAGGAGAAGGAGGAGGAGGAGGAGCAGGAGGAGGAGGAGAAGAAGAAGGAGAAGAAGAAAGAGCAGGAGGAGGAGGAGAAGAAGAAGAAGAAGAAGAAGATATCTTATTTAATGTTAATTCTCCAGGCAAGCTAATCTAGGCAACAAATGCCTGAAAGATGCAAAGGCCAAAAGATGCAAATATCACAGAAATGATGCAAATGGGCACAAACACAATTATGTCAGAAGAAAAAGTATATTTATGATAATTTACTTGTACCCATTGTAAAGTTTATGCTTGAAACTTTCATGCCTTTCTTTCTTCCTTTCTTTCAAGCCATATGCTGGCTAGCTTATAATCTCTCTATAATAACCTTTTTTCTTTCTTTCTTTCTTTCTTTCTTTCTTTCTTTCTTTCTTTCTTTCTTTCTTTCTTTCTTTCTTTCTTTCTTTCTTTCTTTCTTTCTTTCTTTCTTTCTTTCTTTCTTTCTTTCTTTCTTTCTTTCTTTCTTTCTTTCTTTCTTTCTTTCTTTCTTTCTTTCTTTCTTTCTTTCTTTCTTTCTTTCTTTCTTTCTTTCTTTCTTTCTTTCTTTCTTTCTTTCTTTCAAGCCATATGCTGGCTAGCTTAAAATCTCTGTATAATAACCTTCATTCTCTATTTACTGTACTATTTCCAGACTTGCCTTTTTCAGAAAACACAATGTCATTTCTGTTCAGCTCCACTTTCTTGATGCTGTCAAAGATGTAATTATGACTGGAACCAGGTCCCTTGAATCTGTGAATGTGAAAGCTAATTTAAATCAAACTAATCCAGCTAGTAGAATCATCAAATGTTATGTATACCCAACCCTGCTGTATAGTGCAGAAACTTGGACAATGACCAAGCAAGCAGAAAACTGAACTGAGTCTCTGGAAAAGGACGATTATGTAATTTTTTTATGGGGAAAAACAACAATCTAATTTAAAGGCTCTAGAGAGAGGCTGCGAATTAAAACAGAGTAGCTGAAATAAATAAAAAAAGAGACAAATGAAATATTTGGGCAACTTTAAAAGACATAACTTTTAAAAACAATACTGGAAGGAAATGTTGAAGACAAGACAGCAAGAGGTAGACAATGATATAAGTGGCAGAACAGCATCAAGAGTTGGACAAAGAGCAGTCTAAGAGACTGTACAACCAAGACAAGAGACAGAATGTACTGGAGGTTCACTACAGTCAACCTTCATTGTGAAGATGGCACCTGATTCAGAGCCAGTAAGTAAGCCAAAGTAAAGGGCCCTTTCCTGCCATTGACACTTCAGGCATATGGTGCTACCCCTAGATTTTTAAAGATCTATCGGCAGCTGCTGGGTAATGTGGTCACATACGTTTACTAAACTTTCTTCCTAGGTCACTTTCTGGCATCCCTTTAAATCAGTCCAGGTCAATTATTTAAATAAAATATGCCTCGATGACGATTCTTCTTCTTCTTTTTCTTCTTTGCATTTGCCGGCTGTAAACTCTAGGAAAAGTTATGGTGTTTCATCCACTTCTGGACTTTAGTCTTGCTCTAGAGCTTGGGGTTTGCGTGCATTTTACAGAGCTGGCTTATTTGTGTGCAGACTATTGGTTTCTTGCCTCTCACAGGCAAAATGCACTCCCACTTTTAAGGGAACTAATTAGTCGACTCTTACAAGATGCTTATTATTGAGGCAGTGAGTCAACTCTAGTTTTTTTCCTCCACAGTGGAACTTGAGTTTTGTGTGCACATCCATTTTACAGATGTTTTATTGGTTTGCAGACTGTTGGTTCTACATCTCTCAGGCAAAGCATGGTGCTTTATTAATATCTTACCCCAAACAGGGAAAATCCACAGGTCACAGGACAGTCTAATATTTCAGGGGGTGGTAGATAGGCTGCATGCAGTCGTGGAACCTAGGCTGCATGCAGTCGTGGGACCTAGGCAGCACTCTCTCATGGGATGTATGTGGGTTGGGGTTAGGGCCAGTTCTAGATGTTTTCGGGTCATTGAAAGCATCAGAAAGCCGGGAAACCCAGTCTTACCACCCTCTTAAATGTTGGACTGTCCTGTGACGTCATCTGGGGTAGGATATTAATAAAGCACCCAAAGCACTCCAATTTTGAAGGAAACACCTTTAATCAGTCACCTTCCTTGATATGCTTGTTAGGGGACAGTGAGTCTATTCATTGCTCTTCAAAAGAGAGCCCCCAAAACCCACACAGGGAAGCACTTAAGTAAAATATATTTATATTTGAAATGCAACTCACTTCTCGGGCTGCTGGTTTTCTTGCCTTCTCGGCTGACCTTTGTTTCTCAGCGATGCATGTCGTGATCTCTTTGACTTCAGCAGACAAGTTTCTGCCACCATTACTGTTACTGGTTGTTCTACTATTGAGTCTTTCTGAATTTCCGTTGCATCATCAATATCATCTTTAACCATGCCAGAAATCTGGTTCTCATCACTGTTCTCTCTAGTCAGGTAGTTAACCTGTTTTTGGCTATTAAACTGATCTCTGCCAGGGAGTTTGTGTCTGAACTGGAGGTCTTTGTATTGACCTCTAGAGCTTTTAACGTTCTGAGACTGTTTATCACCACCAGGGTATGCTTTTTCTGAGGCTGACCCATCTTCATCATCATTAACAATACTCTGTCTCATCCTGTCTTGCTGCCATTTTCTTTCTTGTACATTTCTTTTCTTTGTTGATGACGGAAACATTGATTCATGATCTGAATAGCGATTATTATGCTTATTCAGCCCTACAGAATGTAGGTACCTCAGTGGCTCTGCATTGTTCTGTTCTAAAAAAGACTTCTGCGATCTTCTGAAAGTAGATTCCACAGACTGTTTTTTAGAAAAATTTAGATCAGCTTGAACTTTGCACGCTGTAAACAATTCTTGTTCTGTATCATCTTGTTCATTTTTATCTTTTCCAGCTGAATCTATGCTAGACTCCACATCTTTTCCAGCTGAATCTATGTTAGACTCCACATCTTTTCCAGCTGAATCTATGTTAGACTCCACATCTTGCAGCTGCAGACAGAGGAGAAAAGTGAATTGCTTGATTCTTTTAAAGTTGGTATTTGTTTTGTTTCTGGTGCAAACAAATTAATGGATATAAGAGTTTGTCCATGCTTGGTACAGAAAGTGAAAACATGTGACGGTTCACTTATGTTTGGTAGAGAAAGTTAAAGGGTGTGATGGTTTTCCAAATTTTATCAAGAGAATTAAAGAATGTAAGGAGTTTGTCATGTCTGATGTAGAAAGAGTCTTTATGCATGACTAGTAGAGGATTGACATTTTCATCTGACTGTGAATGTACTTTAAATGTGTCAAGTCAGAATGCTACTGGCACCATTAGTATCGGGAACTCCTCGCTGGCTGCTGAAAATGGGGACGGAGCGCTTATGGGAATGCCTCGAGTGCTGTGATGTTGGTTCTTGAATCAAATCAAATCAAATCAAATCAAATAAATTCAGAATAGTTTTGTGTGTACACAGGATGGTTCGTCAACTAAACTTCATCTAAGGCAGAAAAAGATAAACTTCTTCTAAGGCTGACCTGTGACCAATATTTAAATGTCTACTGAAACTAGACGATTGCCGTCTCTGGATACATTCTGACGCAATATCTTCTTTCATCTGACAGCAGAAAATGAAAACAAAAGATTACTATAAAAGGTTTTATGGAAAACATAATTTTGTTTGATGTCATAAAGAAGGTTTAAATCACAGAGGGAAAAAATGGAACTGAAAACCAAAATGAAATAAGAAGTATTAATTAGGCAAAGCAATCTGAACACCTTTAATTCAGGAGACCCAGATAAGAATCCTCAGCATGGTTAACTGTTTTCTTTTATTCTTCTTCTTCTGCTTTCTATCCCCCAAAGTAGCATAGGCCCTCAACCTACTCACGCCATACAGCTCACCCCCGTCTTTGTAACTTTACTCTCTAGCTCCCTTCTACACTTCTAGATGCTGATCCATCGAATAAACATAAATAAACATAAAACCACCTACCAACCTTATATCGGCCTGAAAGTTGGTTGTTGTTTTGAGTTGTTCTGAAGAAAATGTGCTAGTCAACAGGATAAAACATTGTAATGCAGTTTGTTCTGATTTTCATCTGCTAGTAATGTGGATGCATTATCAAAAGCTAACCTATGTAAAATTAACACCTGTGAAATGAGATGCCTGAGAAAAGCCGCCAACTTAACCATCCGAAACAAAATTAGTAATGATATCAGATAGACTGTAGGAACAACAGCAAATTCATTGAGAAACAGAAGATAAATGGTTTGGACATTTAGCAAGAATGCAGCCAGAACAGCTATCAACTCAGACGTTACTCATGAAAAGATCTGAAGTGAAAGCATAAGTCCACCCTAGGAGAACATGAATTGATCAGATTAAAGAGCTTCTACATCAACACGGAATGACAATAGCCATTGCTGTCTATCAAGCGATGGATCGCAAACTGTTCCTCCCACAACGCTTAACGGCAGAAGTGGAAAGCGACCATGGTTATGAGTAATGTGGAATGGTTTGATCATTATAGAAGAGTCGCTGGTTGAACAATTAGGAATGCAGGGCGCACCTATGGGGAGACCCAGGTTTGAATGCTCGGGACGGCTGGGGATTTTTTTATCTTTAGGGAGCAAAATTGAAAAATCCTAACTTACACAGTATCTAGCGACAGTACTAGCCATGCGGCTCCAGATCCTCAGGCTTAAAGATCCTCCTGCCTATACCACAAAAAGGGGTGAACAGAGGTAGTTATGGCAGTTTTGAGTATTATAATGGTAAATTATCCATCAGCATTAACTGAATTTACAAGTCTGCAATATGATGAGAAGTTACTGATATACAAGCTAAGGGTGTAAGAAAGACAAAGAATGAGCCCAAACAATTTATAAATGGGTGGTTGCTTATGCACACAGATCACCCAGTTCAACAAGCATGTGACTGGTTCCTTGAAAAGCAGGTCACCCAATGAAAAGCACATCCCTCCTTGAAAGTCTCATCACTCTGTGAAATGTACACTGCTCCCTGATATCCACACTGCTTCCTGATATACACACTGCTCCCTGATACTTCCTGAAAGCACACTGATCATTAAAAAAAAGCACATGGCTACCTGAAAAGCAGATTGCTCCTGAAAAGCACAGTACTCCCTGAACAGCACATCACTCTGTGAAAAGCACATCGCTCCATGAAAAGCACAATCTCCAGTGACAACCAATAGTATTATCCGAAAACACTGCACCATGAACCAAATGAGACTGACCAAAAATAAATTTACAAATGAATTTTCAGAGCATGAGACAAAGGAAACAGAATCCAGTGTCAAAACAGCTCACCTGTTTCTGTCTCATCTGGCTTCGTCCACCTGCTTCTTTCACACAAATAATTTTCTCTTTTACATGGAATTTCTGTGCAGCAACAGCTATTTCTGATAATGAAAAAAAAAAAAAAAAACAGGCCATTATATGATTACTTGCAAGATAAAACAAATGCGGAGAACAGTTACAACAACTACTGATAAAATGCAAACATTCAATAATTAGTGCCTGTGTAGTATAGAGGGAGTTAAATGGTTTGATAGAATCAATAATGTAGAACTTTGGGAGAGAAATAAAGAAATTTCAGTGAATCAAGAGGTTAAGAATAGATGCTGAAGTTGGATAGAACACGCGCTTAAGAAACCCGAGAACAATATAACTAGCATGTCTTTGCACTTTACCCCAAAGAGGCAAAGAAATAAAGGTAGACCCAAAAACACACACACAAATGGGAAGGAACCTAGAGAAAGAAATTAAAAAGAGAGGGAGGACATGGGGTGAGGTGCATGCAACAGCAAAGAATAGGGTAACTTGGCTTGAGTTGGTTGGTAGTGAGCACCCTCCCCCCCTCCCAAAATCATTAAGGGGGCTAACCCATCCACCACCTTTAAAAAAACATTGCAAGGGAGCTAAGTAATCCATCTAACAATGTACAGACAAGCTCTTTTCAATATCTGTATATATTTCAAATACATTATTATATTTATCTGCTATTCAGCACATAATGAAAAAAATAATATGTTATTCCATACTTAACTTTGGATTAAGCCCCTCGAGCCATCTCATCTCATTTTGATCCTCTGGTACCTTGCAGTGTCGAGCCCCCCCCCCCCCCCCCTAGAAAATTTAAAGGGGAATAAACTCGACTGCCCCAAAGATTTCTTTACTCATTCTTAATGTCCTTTTTAGGATGAAATTTTTCGTTATTTGAAGCCCTACTCTGACTCTTGCCAGGGGCCGCAATATAGCCAGCCATAAATATGGCCTAAAGGCTGAACGCGGTTCCTGGGACCTCTCCATAGAGATCCTCATCCACATGGTGGCACATTGTGTCATCGGGTGTTTATCACTTGTGTGATGTCCTGGTGGGGTAGAAAGTCAGTCAGTCAGTCAAAGATTTCTTGGTGGCACTTGCTGAATTTTGAGCATGTAAATGTTTATTCATCCTCAACAACAGTAGTAATTTTCACACAAAATCATATAAATAATATCCTGTTCAACCCTCAGGATAATATCTGAGACATGAGGCCCCTGTGTGGGTTCCTGGGGCTTCAGCATGGGAGGAAAAAAAAAAACTGACTCACTGCACCCTCTCTCCCCAAAACAAGAAAGTATAAAAGTTGACTAATTAGGAATGTTTCCTTCGAGGTCAGAGTGTATCTACCTTTGAGACAAGGACAGACAAGGAACCAATAGTCTGCATACAAACAAGCCAGATGAAGAAGAGAAAAAACCCTTAACAGTTTGTTAACGGTATGTGTACTAATTGCCTGCTGTACACTTGCCTCAGTGATTCTCCTAAATGCTAGTTTTCTTTTAAAGTTAATATTCCAGAAATCTCCAGCTTGTTTTTTTTCATAGTATGCCATGTTATTTTTCAAAAAGAGAATATGTAACTGCTATGTACTAATTCACTTTCTTCTTCTTTCTGTAATCTCTAGTGCAAAGTCCTGGTTACTCTGCAATCTGGACACTGGCTTCATGCCAGGACCGGAGTTTTGCACGTACATCTGTTTTACTGGCTTATTTGTGTGCAGTTGGTTATTCCTTGCTTCTTGGACAGCTTTACTCTTACTTTGAAGGAAGCCTCTGGTCAATCGACTTTTAAGACATGGTTGTTGGGGAAGCACTAGGTCGATTCTAGTATTCCCCGTAATGGAGCCCATAGCCCACACAGAGACCATTTAATCTTAACTCCCAAATAGATTACCTAAAATAGACACCAAAAAGAGATTATCTAAATAGATACCAGAAACAGATTATTTAAAATAAATACAAGAAAAAAGATTATTTGAAATAGGTACCAGAAACAGATTATTTGAAATAGGTACCAGAAACAGATTATTTGAAACTGATACCAGAAACAGTCAGTATGGTAACGATCCCATCAGCCATCAGGTGCTAACTGATCTATAAAATATGAGACACCATATCCCATATTTACCCACCATATCCCATACTTATCCTCCTTCCACAGTGTAAGTCATAAATATTGCTACATATTTAACTGCAAATTAATCACATTACATTATTATGGCTTTGAAAATTAGACAACTGGAATAGGAATTCTTCAAAATTAACTTCTACTTTCTTTAAAAAAAAAATTTATATCTGTTTTATGCCACAAGTGTTAACAGAGGATCGCTAACCGACCTAGGATGCACTCGACTGCTTAGTATGGTGTGATGTAAAGTCTTAGATTGTTAGTGATTCTTTCATTCCAAATCTTTCTAGGTCTCCCTCTATCTCCCTCATTCTGCTGAGAAACAACCGACCCAGCTGCTTCGAGATACCAGCTAAGTGATTTAGTGTATCTGTGTAGTATTGTTTGATTTGTATGTGCTGATGAAGGCTCAATAGCCGCAAAGTTCACGTTTTGTTTGTATTTGTTATATTGTGAAGCTTGCTAATATACTTTTTGTTCGGTTTTATATCTTTTCTTGATAGGTCTCTCTCTGCATCTTCAATTTCTATTTTAAACTTGACTGCTTAGTATGGTGTGATGTTGTGAAGTCTTAGGTTGTTAGTGATTCTTTCGTTCCATTTCTTTCTAGGTCTTCCTCTGCATCTTGAATTTCTATTTTAAGTTAACAACACACAACAATTCAACTTAATTGCCTCAACCCCCCGTGTGGGTTCCGGGGCCCTATTGTGGGGAAAACAAGAATAGACCCACTGCCTCCCCAAAAGCATGTCGTAAGAGTCGACTAACTGGGGAGCTTCCTTTGAAGTCGGAGTGCATCTGCCTGAGAGGCAAGGAACCAGCAGTCTGCATTCAATTGAATCAGATCTGTAAAACTGATGCACATGCAACACTCAGGTTCTGGAGCATGACTGCAGTCCAGAAGTGGACGAACAACCAGAACTTTACGCCAGAGTGTACAGCTGGTGAACACAAAGAAGAAAGAAGAAGAAGAATTGCCTCAAAACTATTTGTTCACTTTGTAAAGTCATTCATTGCTTTCAGATTCACATACACTGGAAGATGTAGCCCCAATTCTTACCTATCGTATACTGTGAATGAGCAAGCCAGTAAAGACACTGAAATTACTCAGATGGTAACAATATTAATTATTTATATTACCCAGTTAAAGCCAGTTTTATGACACAATATAAAAACAAGTATGGGAGTGAGTCATGGGCAATGACAACAGCTCACAGAAGCCAGCTGCAGGAATCGGAAATGAGATATCTAAGAAAGGTGGTCCAAGTGACAAGAAGGGACAAAGTCCGCAATCAGACAATATGTCAAGATCATGATCCCCAGTCCTTACAAACCTGAGTGGATCAGTCACAGTTATGATGGTTTGGACATGTATGCAGAATGGGAGAAAATCCGTCACCCAAGCAAGCATGGGAGGCTAAAAACCAGGGAACTAGACCTCCAGGACGACCCAGGGTGCGCTGGGAAGACAACATCCGACAGCTAACTGACAGAGGACTGGAATGGAACAAAGCCAGAAAGAAAACTGCTGATAGAGACGTCTGACGATCTCTCTGGCAAACCTCTACACCCCAAGGTAGAAGAGGAGCAACTAAGTAAAGTAAAGTAAAGTAAAGTAAAAACAAGAGCAGAAAACAACACAGAACAAAGGTGTATATATTATAAGATTGCACTTACCGTTTCTATTAACTGGTGGTATTCCACAAACTCCCAACAGTGTCTGCTTATCTCGTCTTTTGATAGACATTTTCCTCTTTTTTACAATTTCCTTAGGTCTTGAGCTCTCCTCATTCATCCCTTTTACAGCATGAGGCCCTCCATACACATCACCAACATTATCATCAGAACTCTTTAGATTATCTGTAGTAGCCAAATTTAGTTTTGCTGGCTTGTCATCATCCAAACTGCCGACTAAACCAATTTCTCTTGGTGGCAAAACGGGTGAACTCAACAATTTTGTCAAAGTTTTATCACAACTATGTTCTAATTTGCACATACTATTATTGTCAGCATATTTTTTATAACCATCAGAAAACTCGGTAGGCGTCTCAGCAAGATCAAACTCATCTTTGTGGTTATCAATGTTTTTTGCATCGATAATGTCATTTTCCCATTGTTTGTCACCATTATTTTGATGGTCACATGACTCACAAGGTAAATTTGTATCTCGCCCAAGCACCAGCACACCTTTCATAATTTTCATGATTGGACCGATGGCATGAATGCCCATCTCTCTTAGGTCAGTGGCAGATAGCTGCTGGACTCTAGACATGTCCAGATGGTGCTCATGGAAAAGTTTGACATAATGTTCAACTGACTCTAGACCCAAGCTGTGTAGCCAAGATTCCACATCCACTTCATGGGAGGATTTTCCTTGGGGAGAATATGAAAATGGAGAAGAAGGAAGATAAATAGGTGTCTGTAACATTAGCCCAAGGCAGTCAAAAATGCAAAAGTAAAATCAAGAATGTGATTTTGTGGAACAAGTATCTAGCATTAATGTTTAATTTGCTATTTAGCTCAATTGATTTTACTTTAGACATACATTCTTCCTTATGTGAATCTATGTATGTTATAATTCCAAAAAGTCAACAAAGCATTTAGAATTTGATCATTGAACAATAATTATTTTTTTCTATGCATTCATGGGCTGTATAAACTCCAGGTGGAAAGTTTTGTTTTTTCCCCTGTCTAGACTTGAGTTCGTTCCAAAAATTTAGTTTTGTGTGCACATCCATTTTACAGATCTAGCTCATTTGCATGCAGACTGCTGGTTTTCACCTCTTAGGCAGACTCAACACAATTACACAGGAAATACTTCATAATTAGTTGACTGTCTTTACATACTTGGGAGAAGGGGGCAGTAGGTCTATCCCCCCCCCCCCCCCCCCCTCCATGCCCCCACCAACGGGGCCCTGGAGCCAACAAGGGAAGAACGGTTTGGGGAAAACAAATAGTCATACCACAAAAACTTTGCTAAGAATTTTCATGCAAATGATTTCAGTAGAAACCAAAATTAGGGTAAGAGCAATGCGGACGGGCACATGGTAACCAGTGTGTATTTATCACAATCATAAATAAAAGTAAATAAAGACCTACATCTTTGCCTTCACTGACTTCACAGAAGCTTTGAAGAGTAAAACATATCAACAGGATAAAAATGGCTGACGATTTCAAAACTGACCACAACACCTTATTCTTGTGCTGGAATCAATGTTATGTTATCACAATCAATGTCACTGCACATCGAGCATTCCCATACATGCTCAGTACCCAGGTGCAGAAACCACTCAAAAGTTATGTCCAACACTTCTTCTTCAGGATTCCGAGCCCTCGAGATTCATTGCTGCAGATATCACCCGCCTCCACTCGTCTCTCTGGTTGGCCTTCGCTTTCCAGTTGGTGACACCAAGTGTTTGCAGGTCTGCCTGGACATGATCTCTCCATCGTCTTCTTGGTCTGCCTCGTGGTCTATGACCATTCATCTCCCTTGTGTACAGTTTTAAACTTCTCTGTCATCTGACATTCTTTCAATATGCCTCAACCATTTCAGTCTATTTGCTGATACCAGCGATTAAAGGTGATTTAAGCAACACACTTAAACAACAATACTTCTTAGATGTTTAAACAAATATTCATTTACTTACTCAAACATTTCAAGGTAATAACTTACCCATCTCTGGAAATGATGAAGGCATTTCATATAACACACTATGTTTAGATAAACTCAGATCTGCATGTGACACAAGTGCTGCATCTACTTGTTCATAACTTGAGCACCTCCTCGGTGAAGAATTCAGTTCTAAACCTTCATTAGTGGTACAGGTTGTCAGCAAGGGCCCCGATGACTGCCCGGTTGAAAATGCTTGCCTTGTAGTTTTAAACATGTTAGAACTTTCCTTAGAAGATAACATTTCTTTATTTGTTTCATTTTGCTGGTTATGATTTTTTAAAAAGTCTCCATTAGACAAACAGGCATGATGTTTGTTGCCATCCTGTAGAGGTTCCTGTTGGTTTTCCAGTGCATCAAAATCCATGAGAATATTTCCACAGTTATCTTTAGGACAAGAACTGCCACACGGAATCTGAATATAATCTAAGTCTGTAAGCAGAGCATCACTGTTTTTTACTGCCCATTTGTCTTTAGTATCAATTATCTTGACTTGCTTTGATGACAGAAATCCTGAATCACAATAATTATTCCTGGTAAGGTCCAAATTTTCTACTAATGTCTTTGATCTTGGCCACTCATATTTATTGCATAACGCTTCATTAACAAATTGTTTATTGTCTGATTCACTTGTTTGATTAACAGTTTGAAACATCATTGAATAATCAGTGTCTATTCTACCATTTAAGTCCTGTGTCTTTAATTTAATTTTGGTGGTTAAACTGTTTGTGTCTGTACTGTTAAATGAAAGTTGGATTCCTGATATTAAATCACTATTATCTTGAACAAATACCCCTGAAGCTGACTTTATGTGAGCCATTTTTGTGCCTGCTCTAGCCACTTCTTTAGCTGTTAATTTACTGGCTGTTACTTTACAATCATTTGACACTTTTAAAGAATCTGGCAGGGAATTGTGGGAACTGTTCTTTCTGAGTTTTTTAACAACTGCATTTAAACATAATTTAGAATTATTTTTTGCATTTTTTGAATAAAATTGTTCTTTCCCAATAATGGATGTATTGTCTTCCCGACTTTGAGATTTGACAATGGTATCTTGTTTTTCATTTGCTGTATCAAAAGTCATTCGGCATGACTCATCACTGGCTGTTGTGGCTTTGAGACTGGTAATTTTCAGCACAGACATTTTCTCCACATCAGGTGTTGTGCATTTTAGTTCTTTCTTAACCAAGGTTGATTTAACTTTTTTTAACTTCGTTACCTGAAAAAATATAAACGAATAGGTAAATCAATGAGAAAACGTTGAAATATGTAAACAACAAGATATTCCTTATTATACATTGTGTTTCTCTGGGGGGAAAAAGCCCTACACCAAAAATAAACCCCAGCAAGGTTTTTAGGATGCTGTTAATAAAAGCTCTACCCTTAGATAAGATCGTCAGGTAGAATGAGAGACTTGTTGCCAAATTGCCAGTTGGAGTAAAGACTCCACTGGTATGCAATAAGTATTTAACAAACGTGGTTTAATAATTCCCAATAAACTGAAGCCAGAATTTGGGATTTGGAGAGTAATGTTAATTTTTCAGAATAGGATGATATGATTGTTTATGAATAAATGTTAAATTAACATGAATGTATGTAATTTGTTGTATCCGAAAAACATAAGACCAAACACTTGACTCAGTAACTTAGGCAGCGCACCGTAGACAACTATCCATATGTGGAAACTGAATTAGCAAAGTGCTGTCAGAAGCAAAAATAGCTGAGCCTTCTGCCATGCCTGGTCCTCCATACTGGACCAGAAGTCAAGTGGTATGTTACTGAGCACTGGGTGACATAACATAAGCATGCTTTGTGAACATCGATAAACAGCCATGTTTTCAAATAATGCTGAAAGTTCATATAATCTCAAAATGTCTGTCTACAAATCTAAGAAGCCATTATGATGAGGTCACAATTCTATGCACCAACCAACTAATATACTAGTACTGTCTTCATCAAACCAATACTCACCTTTCTGCCAGCTGATGTACACGCAGGAGCTTCAGAGTTCTCTTGACCCCTTTTCAGTTTGTCATTATCTTTATCCACTGGGGCTGTGTGGTGCTGCTTCTTCATGTCTTCTGCTTTTTTATGAACAAAGCACTGCTCTCTCATTCTTTGATTGCCATGGTCTTTGCCTGATTTGTAAGTAGTCAGCTTACCCTCACCTCCATGTTCCCAGTGAGTTGTTCCTAACTCTTTCCTAGTGAAAATAAATTAAACTGGTTAAGTCACTTTTGCCTTTAACCCAAAAGGAAATCATACAAGTATATGAATTCCTTATCTTACTTAGAAAAGAAAGAATATACTTAATTGCATCAAGTTGTATTCTATCTAGCTTAGCCTTGTTTTGTATTTAGGCAATGAGAAAAGGAACAACTAATAGAAATAGTCAACACTGAACAACTGTCTAAGAGAGGAATAGTTAACAAAGATGAGAAAGGGAACAACAGAAATAGTCAACACTGTACAACTGTCTAAAAGAGGAAAAGTTAACAAATAAGAGCCATACAAGTAAGAAAGACTAAAGAAAGTACATCTGTTTAAGAAGGTTAGAGTTAAATAACACCTGCCTTGAAGAAGAAGTTAAAAAAAAAAAAATAACTGTTAAAGATAGAAAGAGACAAAGAAACTGTCTAACAAAAGAAAGAGTTAACAAAGAAAAGCTAAGAGAGAAAGAGTTACCAAATAAACGTTGAGAGAGGAGTTAATAAAGAACAACAAAACGAAAGTACCTGATCATCTCCTTCACACTATTGTCATTTTCTGACTGAATCCGAGCATGAAGAATAAGAGCATTTTCAAGCTCGTCAATCTCTTTACGGAGACGCTCAGTCTCACTGATTTCAGGCTTCCTGTGTGATGTCAATTCAACTATATAAAATATATGAGCATCCGAACATGATTAAATTAAATTCAAAAAATATCATATAAACATTGCTGAAGGCCAGCTAAAGCTGACGCTCTGAAAAGTTATTTACTTCCAGCTAGGTTTTGCTGATACAAATTCCTTATTTCTGGACAGAAAGTTAAAAGGTTCAGTCACCCAGCTACTGAGATGACTGCTCGGTGCAGTACTGTGAGCTGTGAATTTCATGTGGAATATTTTGTGTGTGTAGTGCCCGCTGTGTGTTTTTGACGATACTAAAATGGCAGGTTTTGCTGATGCAAATTCCTTATTTCTGGGCTGGTTCAATAGTTCAGCTGCCCAGCTACTGAGCTGATTGCTTGGTGCAGTACTGTGAGCTGTGGACTTCATGTGGAATATTTGTTTTCCTGTAGTGCCTGCGGTGTGTTATTGACGGGTGGCTGATTACCTTCGGAACAGCATGTACTTTTGTGGGTGAAATGCTGATTGACTGTTTGTGCCAACGGTGAGCTGCAATTCTGGTGTCTAACCATTGGTGTTGGCACATCTGACAGCTGCCTTATGCATTTTTTACTTTGCAAGTGCAAGCTTTAAGATTTTGTTGGGACTGACAAGTTATTAACTAGTTTTCAAATGGAACTGTGATAATGTCCACATCGCTATCTTCCAAATAATGGTCCCAAATTATCGAGGCAGAAAATATACCCTAACAAAGCCTCACTCACATGCCAATTGCGCACTTCCGGCAACTTAAAATGTGCACTTCTGGCGACTTGCGCCACTGCCGAGAGTATCCCCCACACCGCATGAGCATGGGGCTAATCTAGATGGCTGGGACTCACGAGCAGCAGCTACCGCATTTCCTGCAGCTGCCTTCCTTTTATTTTCTCGTGAGTCCCAGCCATCTAGTTTAGCCCCAATCTACGCCGCTTGAGTGGTGTGGGGGATACTCTCGGCGGTATAGTCCCCCGGAAGTACGTAATTTGGCGGTGGTGGTCTAGTCCCCCGAAGTGCGCAATAGACATCTGACTGAGGCTTTGTTAGGGTATATTTTCTGCCCCAATAATTTGGGACCATTATTCGGAAGATAGCCTCCACTTCTTCCCATAAGCTTGTTGAGGATCAGCAGGTGTGTTCCCCCCACCCCCACATCCCATCCTCACTACACCCACCCAAAAATGGGACCATGTAGACCATAAAAGGAACTAGACTCTAGATATAAATGTAAATCATGATGCAGTATATAAAAAAACATGGAATATTATGAAAATACAGACACAGGAATAGGAGAAGATACAAGAATACTCTAGATAGTCTTTTCTCATGGCATGGAAGGGTGTCAGCGCATGAACTGATACAGGATTTTGAAGATAGAAGATTGTAAAGAGGCATGATCACCTACGCCAGTCTGCAAGATATTTGATGATGATGATGTCTCCATCACTTTTGTAAAACCTCATTTAGTCATAAAAGAGATATCTCGGCCTCAAAATCGATTAGATTTATACAGTCAGACTTACAAAGACAAGGAGTCACCAACAGGACCAAGAAAGCCAATCCTTGAGATGAACAAAAGAGTGATATCTGCAATAAGGAGCCCCAAGAGCCCAGAATGCTGAAGAGGGAGAACATCCAGAATGCTGAAGAGGGAGAACATCCAGAATGCTGAAGAGGGAGAACATCCAGAATTCAGAAATTAGCAGTGAGAATTGGCATGGCTTAAAAAAAGAAAAAAACACATGAAACTTACCTTTTGTCATTGTAATTTTTCTTATGATGGTGAAGCATTTCTGCTACTGTCTGTGTATCCTAGAAATTGTTACTGTTACTGAAACCTACCTAAAAAAAAAAAAAAGCCAAAATTTTTTTAATAAATGAAACTAAAACTAATTACACTTCAAACAAATAATTTTCAGAATGTGTGATCAAACACAAATATCACAGCCTTCAGGAATGGCTAAATGTTGAATTGAGAATCGACATCACAGCACTTAGGACACCGCCATAAGTGCTCTGTCCTCATCTTCAGCAACAAGCAAAGAGTTAAAATTCTGATGGTACCAGTAACTGTCTTATTGTAGTGACATTCTCCTCAGACCGTAATGATCTATTTGTGCCTCGGCACTGTTCATTCGCTCCCAAATGGCCCTCACAACATCCAGCTTGTCGATCATCATTTCACCACCAAGTGGTGCAAAACTGGCCAGTCTATCTGCCTGCTCATTTCCCAACACATCAGCATGACCTGGAGAAAATATCCAAAAGATGCTAACTACAAGGACATTTAAAGTGATGCTTGCCATTCTGCCCGTAGTATGCCTGTCTCCACCTTTCTCAACATGCACTGTGAGTAGGAATGGCTAAATATGCAGCAAGAAGGGCAATTCAAAAACTAGAAGATATTTCAATTGTGCAATAATAATAAGCTACAAACATTCTTCAACTGGTGCCTGTGCAGAATAGAGGGAAATAAATGGTACAACAGAAATCACTGATGTTGAGCTTTAAGAGAGAACCTAACAAATATTTCAGTGAATCAAGAAGTAAAGAAAAGAAGTTTGTGTCGGATAGAATACACAATCTGAGAACAATTTAACTAATATGTCTTTGCTCTGGAGCCTACAGGGGCACAGAAATAAAGGCAGACACACACACACACACACACAAACTTGGAGAAAGGAACTTGAGAGTGAAGTTAAAAAGACAGAGAGGACACAGGGTGAGCTGCATGTGATAGCAAAGAATAGGATGACTTGGTGTTCTGTTAGGGAGATAAAGAGCAGAAAAATAAGAAAAAGAATAAAAGTCACCCTGAGTGTTCCGGTTTACTTTCTAGTGTGATCTGCATATAGTGCTTGCTATCCAATTTAATAGGAAGTCACCGTGAGTGTTCCGGTTTACTTTCTAGTGTGATCTGCATATAGTGCTTGCTATCCAATTTAATAGGAAGTCACCGTGAGTGTTCCGGTTTACTTTCTAGTGTGATCTGCATATAGTGCTTGCTATCCAATTTAATAGGAAGTCACCGTGAGTGTTCCGGTTTACTTTCTAGTGTGATCTGCATTTAGTGCTTGCTATCCAATTTAATAGGAAGTCAACGTGAGTGTTCCGGTTTACTTTCTAGTGTGATCTGCATATAGTGCTTGCTGTCCAATTTAATAGGAAGTCACCGTGGCGTAGCGGCTAGATGTTCACCTGTGGATTGGAAGGTTGTGGGTTCGCTCCCTGGCGTGGCCGGGCTTTTTTTCAAAAATGACCTTGGCTCCCAGGTTGACCCAGCCTTGAGTGGGTACCAGGTGCAGTCCTGGGAAGTAAAGGCAGCCTGCGTGATGCTAACCACATCCTCCATCCTGTGCCGTTGGTCTTTAAAATATAGGGCTAGCCCTATATACCCAATACTATTGAAAGGCATGGAAAAGGGTCCTTTACTTTACTTTTATCCAATGTAATGAGTATATAGTGCTTGCTATCAAACATTTAGAATGTAGCTTGTGTGTGTCTATCAGGATTCATCTAGAATTCTTCTGCTTCTTCTTCTTAAGCCTTCAGAGCCTTGGGATTAATTACTAGAGATATCACACATCTCCATATATCTCAGCGACTTGACTTCCCCTTTTTCACTTGGTTACTCTGAGTGTTTGTTATCATCAGTCAGGAGACTCTCTACAGAATGTTGCTCTTGCCATTGTCTTCCTAAAGTCCATGCCGTGTGACATTGGTAGTCATGTCTATCCACAACCTTCTGTCTCGTGTACTTTCAATCAACTATGACACAGATGATCTTCCATGCCATGATGTCAAACTGTCAAGCATCTTTTCTCTCAGTCTCCCTCTGCCTCTCCTCCCCTCCAACTTTCCTACCATCACGATGTACTCCAGTTTTCTCCTTCTCAGCACATGACCAAAAAATATAGATTGTCTCTTTCTGATGTGAGCAATCAGTTCTTTTGTGAGTCAGTTTCTTTCAAGACGGCTTCATTACTCTTTTGATCTGCCAGGATATTCTCATCATTTGTCTTTAAAACCACATCTCCCAGCTTCCAAATAATTTTTCACTAATCTACTAACTGTCCATGATTCATTTCTGCATATCAAGATATAATTTATATAGCTTTAAAGAATGATCTTTCCCATCTCAATTGAAAAGATAGATCACATAAAATATTCTTCATTTCATAAAATGTTGCCTTTGCTTGAGCTGTTCTACATGTAACTTCTTTAATACATCATCTGTCTGACATTATCAGGGTACCCAAGTACTTAAACATATCAACTTACTTGAGGTTCGCCCATTTACTTGGATTTTTTGATTACATCTATTTGAAACAGAGGAGAAAAAGAAAAAAACCTTGAGTGCGTTATTTGGTACTGAAAGAGTTAAGAACTAACAGATTACATTTTCAGGCAGAATGCTAGGAAATCAATAGGCAGACACACTGGTTGGTTCTGCATCAGTGGATGGTGGATTTATGAATGACAGGCTAAATGTTGGCAGGGTCTCTTGGAAGCAAGTAAACAATGCTGAGGCACGAATCATTATGGTCCGGAGAGAATGGTACAGCTGTGAGTGACCAGAGATCTGGTGGACACTCTACACTCAGAGGAAAGGCAAGATGGACACATAATCACACTGCTACTGGCACCATCAGAATTTGAACTTTTCAATGACTGATGAAGATTAGGACTGAGCGCTTATGGAAATGTCCTTCTGAGTTCTATGATGTCAGTTCATAGCTCAACACTAAAGGTTTAATTTATAAAGGAAGATTCGACTATTCTCTGAATAACGGTCCCAAATTATCGAGGCCGAAAAAATACCTTAACAGTGCCTCAGTCATTTGTAAACTGCGGACTTCAAGGGACTATACCGCCACCGCTAAATTGTGGACTTCCAGGGACTATGCCGCCACCGGCGAGAGTATCTTCCGTGCAGCTACGCGTGGCGCAGAGCGGGGCTGAACTAGATGGCTGGGACTCACGAGCAAAGCTGCAGGAGATTCAGAAGCTGCTGCTCGTGTGTTCCAGTCATCTAGTTTAGCCCCGCTCTGCGCCATGCATAGCGGCACAGGAGATACTCCCGGCGGTGGTGGTATAGTCACCCGAAGTCCACAATTTAAGTCACCGGAAGTCCCCAATTTACATATGACTGAGGCCCTGTTAGGGTATATTTTCAGTCTCGATAATTTAGGACCGTTATTCGAAGGATAGCTGAAGATTCAAACGAAATTTTGCCATATTTAACTGTTTCAATACCAGAGAACTCATAGAATGTTCACTGGTTTATATTTATATAGTAAACATTTATTTTTTATGCCTCTTTATGTGATTCATTCATCTGTGATGTTGACCCATTCAAACTCAATTATTACTGCAACTTCTGTCTCAAAGATATACTACACTGGGATCTTTGATGTGTGTGTTTTTAATGAACAGCATTAGAATGCAAAGGAAATATTTAGGCTCTCCTTGCACCTTTGGACGCAAGCTGGACGGCTTAGGTCGGCTTAGTGGGAGTTCTCTCCCTTGGCCGCATTCAAAACAACGAGCGGAAAAGTCACGAATCAAATGACATACTTACCTATCAACATCCTAACGCTAACCCTAACCCTAACCACGCAAAATTATTGGTCATTAAAGCATACAGATCGGCAAAACACCCACACACAAAAACCCCAGATTTCCCTGCAGCGTCAAAAGAAAAACCCAGATCTGGGGGACACAACCAAACATTGGCAGCCCTGATGTCGACCTCACCGTCTTGTTTGATTCGTGACTTTTTCGGCTACTTGTTTTCAATGCGGCCAAGGGAGAGAACTCCCACTAAGCCGACCTAAGCCGTCCAGCTTGCGTCCAAAGGTGCAAGGAGAGCCTTATCATCATACGGTTGCGTGTAGGGCTGCTTAGGGTGTCTATCATCATGATACGGTTGCGTAGGGTGTGGGTTGGGGTTAGGGATAGGGTTAGGGGTAGGGCTAGGGGTAGGGTTAGGGGTAGGGTTAGGATTAGGGGTTAGGATTTGGGTTAGGGTTAGGGGTAGGGTTAGGAGTAGGGTTAGGAGTAGGGTTAGGAGTAGGGTTAGGGGTAGGGTTAGATGTGAAAATGGTGACGTAGAACTTCCAAATACTGGGCGACAATCTGATTCTTGTGGGAGTGGCGCCACTGAAAGTGTGCCAAATATGACGGCAATAGCGCACGGCTGGTGCTCAATCGGTGGCAAATTGTCCGTGTCAGTAGCATCCACCGTCTGTCGACTGTTTGCGCGTGTGTGACTGTGCGCGATTATAGGGAACTACGGCGTCAAAATTGTCACATCTAACGCTAAACCTAACCCTACCCCTAAACCCTAACCATAACCCTAACTCTACCCCTAACCCCAATCCTACAACTAACCCTAACCCTAACCACGCAAAATTATCGGTCATTAAAGCATACAGATCGGCAAAAACACCCCCCCCCCACCCCCCCCCCCCCCCCCCCAAAAAAAAAACCAGATTTCCCAGCAGCGTCCAAAAAAAAAAAAAAAAACCCAGATCTGGGGGACACAACCAAGCATTGGCAGCCCTGATGTCGACCTCACTGTCTTGTTTGATTCGTGACTTTTTCCGCTACTTGTTTTCAATGCGGCAAAAGGGAGAGAACTCCCACTAAGCCGACCTAAGCCGTCCAGCTTGCGTCCAAAGATGCAAAGAGAGCCAATATTTAACACGCCTTAAGACTTAAGTGGATTCAGGAGCCACCACACGGAACCACTGGTTCTGCAGTCTGCACCACTTGGTGGTGAACTGACATATAACAAGCCTAATGTGAAACGTAAAGACAGAACATTGTTGAATTGAAAACTACCTGGGATTGAAAGAGTTGAGACAAGATCTTTGGTTAAAAAACAAACATTTTGTTGTTACACTACACTACTGAACTCCACTCATATTTTCTACTAATATTAACTGCTTCCGATTCGATCTGGTTTTTCTTTTTCTTTGAGAAAGCAGAGGTAGGAAATATCAAACAGAAAACATGAATTGTTTATATAGCTCTGTTACGTTTATATGATACAAGGAAAAATATATACTATAATTAACATTTCTTACTGAGGAATTTCTAACAAATTAACATAGCAGCCATCGCTTGCAGCCGTTTCCTGTTGTTGAAGCTCTTCTTTCTGACAAAACTCGAAAACTCCTTCGCAACAGTAAACAATGGACTAAACCCAGCAGTTTGCTGTGCAGGTGTTGCACAGTTTTCAGTTTAGCATTATGTGAATTCGACATCACGGCACTCTAAAATAATACTCAACCCTATCAGGACTTCTGGTTAGTATGTAACTGACGAGGATCCCAATATAATCTTTCGGCTGAACGGGGTTTGGGGGATGTGTACCTGGGGGATTCTGAGTCTCATCCGAATAGTGAAGTGAATCCTTAGTTAATCATTGGGTAACTGATGAGAGTGTTAATTGTTAATCACCTTGTAAGGTTTAACCTCACTCAGTCATTTTTACACGTCTTCCCCGCCCCAACATTCTAAGCCATCGACGAAATCCCTTACTGATGGGGGTCAAGTGTCAGCTGCTACCTGGTTATAAGTCTGTCTGTTCATTCCCCAGCGCAGCATTACTACGTCTATGGGGGGACGTCATAATAAATAATAACCGTTATGGCTCTCCTTTAAAAAACGGTCGCTAGCTGGAAAGACGACGGTCGCTTAGTCTGAGTTCACTCCCTTGGCTGCATTGCAAATACAGAGCGTAAAGAGGGAACGAAACAAATGACATACTTACCTGTCATCATACGGTTGCGTAGGGTGTAGGGTTAGGGTTAGGGTTTGAGTTAAGGTTAGGGTGTGGGTTAGGGGTAGGGTTAGGGGTAGGGGTAGGGTTAGGGGTAGAGTTAGGGGTAGGGTTAGATGTGAACATTTTGACGCAGGAGTTCCAAATAATGGCCGACAATCTGATGCTTGTGGGAGTGGCACCACTGGCTGGTTCCCAATTGATGGCGAATTGTCCGTTTGAGTAGCATCCACAGTCCTTCAATTGTTTGGCTGTGTATGTCACTGTGCGCGATTATTTTGAACTCCTGCGTCACAATTTTCACATCTAACCCTAACCCTACCCCTAACCACGCAAACTTATCGGTCATTAAGGCGTACAGATCTGCAGGAGTCACATCCGTGGCAACTAAGTCGTGCGTCGCAAGAACGTGGTTGCTAATGTGAGTCGGAGCTCGATGTCTAACTGCCATGTTGACTTTGTTTTTGATTCGTGACTTTTCCACTCCGTATTTGCAATGCAGCCAAGGGAGTGAACTCCGACAAACTGACCGTCGCCGTCCAGCTAGCGACCTTTATTTAAAGGAGAGCCACCTTTATTTATGTTTATAGTTCCTTAAGTTCCTTTGATTTAAGAACCAACATTATGAGCAATCACGACATTCCAATAGGCCTCCTTCCCCTTTTCTAGCGGCCAGCAGAGTTCCAAATCGGTACACATAACGAACTTAGGCCCAGCACACTGCGCTGAGTTACGAAAGTCAGGCCCGGTACACTGTGATTGGACGTTCATTCATGTGTCGAAAACCCTTTCAGACGGGCAAGTCTAAGTCGCAGGGCTGTCAGATTAATGCGACGTTGTATTGTGTCGACGGTCTTGCCGCTGATCATGTATCCTCCATATTACAGGATATGAGCGCTTTTAACGACCCCATAACATGTACACCTGATCTAACCCCCCACCCCCCACCCCCCCCACCCCACACAATGAGCCTAGGTCCCACAAGAGAGTGTATTCTACGCCTCATGGTTTAAGACTTATTGATATTTTGTTTTGGCCCACGGCTATCATAAATGTACCAGCAACCACTAACTCTGCTTACAAGTGAAAACGCAATGTCGGCTGCTTACACTGAAACAATTAACACAAAACACAGCAAGCTTTCTGAAGACAACAGTGCACCGGTAAACACCTCTAACGTAGACCAGTCTGAGCAAGGGTGTTGACAGGTCAGTTAGTGTGTAGCTGGGCCCGAGTTCATTACTAGTAATTCTCAGCAGAACAGCAATTATCTGCCAATGGTATCACACAAAGGATGAAGTCTACAGTTCCAACAATGATCTCAATGGTTATAATCTTGTGAACTGAACATTGTCTGCAAAGTGAACCCATTACCTTCACGGCACAAGAAATATGACTTAATCACAGCCATGGAGAAATCATATTATATTTCAAGCAATTGCTGCTAAATCACATTATATTCCCAGACAGTAATTACTAAAACTCGTTATATCTAGACAATTATGACTAAACTGTGTTATATGCTCAGACAGTTATTAACTAAAACCACTTTTTTCACCAGACAGTTTTTACTAAATAACCCCCCCCCCCCCCCCCCCCCCCCCCCCCTCCCTCCCACGACAGTTATTACTTCATACCATCATATTCCCAGACAGTTTTCACTTCATACCATCATATTCCCAGACAGTTATTAATAAATACCATCATATTCCCAGACAGTTATTACTTCATACCATCATATTCCCAGACAGTTATCACTAAATACCATCATATTCCCAGACAGTTATTAATAAATACCATCATATTCCCAGACAGTTATTACTTCATACCATCATATTCTTAGACAGTTCTGACTGAATCCCATTATATCCTCCAGACATCCGCTAGTGTATCTCCTCCCATCTCAAACGGCTGCTACTCCCAAATGCCAACAACAACAATTCAGCAAATAAATTAAAACAAGCCACACGTCTCAGTTTTTTTTATATTCTGTCTATTATTTTAAGGGTAATGTATCATACATGGGTCAACACTGCATGATAATACAATGATCATTATCAATAACAAGAGGGTAACACAAATGGTGACCAGAATGAGCAAACATACAACAGAACGGTGACACCAATGGTGACCAGAACGAGCAAACATACAACAGAACGGTGACACCAGTGGTGACCAGAATGAGCAAACATACAACAGAACGGTGACACCAGTGGTGACCAGAACAAGCAAACATACAAGATGGTGACACCAGTGATCCCCAGAATAGACAGAAATTAAACAGGAGAGTGACATCAATGGTGACCAAAAACAAGCAAACATACAAGAGGGTGACACCAATAGTGATCAGAATATGCACACATACAATAAGATGATGACACCGATGATGACCAGAACAACAGACATACAATATGGTGAAACAAGCAAACATACAATAAGAGGGTGATCCAATGGTGACCAGAACAGGCAAACATACAACAAGATGGTGACCAGAACAAGCTAATCTTCAACAAGCTGGTGAAGCCAAAGGTGACCATAACAAGAAAACATACAAGATGTGACACCAAAGGTGATCAGAAAAAGCAAACATACAACAAGAGTGTGACACTAATGGTGACTAGAACAAGCAAACATACAACAAACACTAGAAGCCTAGACCATTCACTTAGCCACCTGCAACACAAATCTACCATATTTCCCCAAGAATCGAGCTGCATCTTATACTATTGCTGCTCTGCTGAAAAATAATAAAATCGTCACGCTTAACCAGCATCCCCCAAGGGGGAGCTTTAGGTTATAATTGTGACTAGGTTATGTGCAACATATAAAATGGCTCCACACCGGATGACACCAAATGTCCTGAAAGAAACTCCTGCAGTGTTGATGCGATCAAAGGAGACAGGCCCAAATACTGTCCCGACCGGCACCGATGTAAGTCTAGAACTAGGAGAAATACGATAAACGTACTTCACTGGTGATAAAAGGAGGACACTTCAATCCTAATTTGTGTGTGTGTGTGTGTGTAGTAAGAGCAAACAAACAAATGTGCTTGCGTGTAATATTTTAAAAACAGTATTCCAAATTGCAATACATACCAAAACTGACACCCAGTTTGTGCTAACAATATTTATTTAAGAAAATATTCAGACGAAAAGGAAGGCTGACAGGTGGGTAAACTTTCTGTGGGGCAGTCTGAATATTACATTTTTAGTGTAAGGTGATGGTGGTAGCAGAATCCTAGGTACAAGAAAAATAAGATATATACCAAGAGACGTGGCTTCTTGGAAGAGACCAAATTATTGCTTGTAGTTTTCACTCAGCAGCCACAGAATAAAAAGCCAGCATTTTATTTCAAATGTTTCTAAAGTCACTGCAGTTGCAGCACCGACAAAGTACTATTAATTCTATCCAGGATCATTGAAAAGAAATTTGGCTACATGTTTAATGGCATCACATGGCAGGATTATGGCTGAGGAAATGAGACCTTTGGAAAGGAAGGTATTCAATTTAACAACATGCAAGAATTCATTAATTGTGTACCGTCTCCACAATACAGGTTGGCTACAGTGAACCGCTGCTGTCTTTTGGAATATGATTTGATTGGATTCAAAAACCAACATCACAGCACTCAGGACATTCCCACAAGCATTCCATCCTTATCTTCAGCAGCCAACTCAGTTCCAATACCAATAGTGCCAGTAGCAGTCTGATTATATGTATGTCTTGCCTTTCCTCTGAGAGTCGAATATCAGCCACATCCCCTCCTCACTGCATCACTCCATTTTTAGGTGGTGAAGCCCTAATCCCCTCTGCGGTGCCACTTTTGTACCAGTGTACAAAAAGCATGATATCAGCATTAACTCTTTGAGTCCCAAGGAACGCATCATACGTTCATAGGTCACTGTCTAGAAGCCCAATGGACACACGATGCACTGATTTTACGTCTCTTTCTTGACTACCCCTTGTGCCTGTGATGCTAAACCCTCTAGGGAACTCAAAGAGTTAAACAAAAAATTTAAACTGTACACTGCAAAATCAAACCCTAGTACTCGAACATCATGAAATTGTTTAACTCGTTCACTATCCTCTCAAGAACAGATCCACAAAAACAATACAGAGTCACCTTATTTTGGAAATACTGTGTGCATGTATCAGAAAGCAATGAGTTGTTAAATCAAGGTACCAACGTCACTGTAAATCGGTTGCCTCATAACTGTTCTGTTTCTGTGCCAGTGGGAATCACAAACAATGTTCCTTGCTGTCCCATTTGAAAACTAATGAGGGGAAGGGTTGAATGTCAGCACCAGCCTGCACATGCAAAGTAAATGCATAAGGCAGCCATCAGATGTGCCAACAGTGACAGTCCCATACCAGAAGTGCAATTTACTGTTGCTCCAAGCAGTCAATTGCGAAAGCCGCAAGTACACACAATATTCAATAAGTACATGTCATTCTGAACACAGCTGACCACTCACCATTTTCAATGTGGTTCACAACATGAAAGTAAAGAGTGATTTACCAACATGTTGCTGATTGTGCTGCGATGTAATTAGCAATCAGTTTTAAGACAACTGAGTGTAATAATACTGGCGTGTATTATTAGTTACGAGAAATGGCTTTCCAATGGTCTTTTTCGGCATATCACTGCATCTTGCCGGGCACGAGTTTTCGTCTGGGCTTACATTCATGCTGTTCCCACAAGCTGTCCTATGTTCTAGGGGTGTCAGATTGTGTTATTTTCATCTGTTGCATAATACTATGTGATTAAAAATGTGCGAATTAAACAACATGTCATATTTCTGACTCTACCTTAACATTACTAATAGACGGTAAGAAAAGAAAAATTAATCCACGTAATTTATCTGTGTGCCCTTCTTTTTCTGCATTCACCCATAAAAGAGCAGTTGACATTTTGCATTGTGGTTTACAGCTAGGCTGCAATATCTGCACCCTTTGGTCATACACATTTGATTTCACCAAACCCTTAATTAGTCATCTAGTATAAAAAGCTTGTTAGTGACAGCAGGTCCGACAACGTTCCCCCCCCCCCCAAAATGCGGTCCTAAAACCCATACAGGGAGCTCTTGAGCATAAAAACATACATTGCTCAGATGATAAGACTACACCAATAATAATGATAACAATAATGATGCCGACTAGAAAATGCCACATAACAAAACAAATGTTGCATTCCTGCAGTAACAGATGATAGCAGAGGTGAAATAGATATCAAAAAGAGAAAAGGAATGACTAAAACAATGTTCAGCAATGTGCAAAAAGTATTGACAGCTAGAGAGATAAACAACATGAGAATCATCAAATGTTGTGTATAACTAACCCAGCTGTACAGTACAGACACTGGACAAGAAACAGTCAACTAGAACATCGAATTGAGTTTCTGGAAATGTGGATATACAGAAGAAAAGTTTGTATTTCATGGAAACAAAAGTAATCAAATACAGAGGTTCTGAAAAGACTGCGAATAAAAACAGAACTATGAAAAAAAAAAAAAACCAAGAGACAATTGAAATATGTTGGCCATTTAAAAAAGACAGAAATGTTTTTAAATCTGTACTGGAGGGAAAGGTCGAGGGCAAGAGAGCAAGACGTAGACAACGGTACAACTGGCAGGACAACATCAAGAGATGGACAAACAGCAGTCTGAGAGTGTACAACCAAGACAAGAGATGCAGCATACTGGAGATCCATTTCAGCCAACTGTCATTGTGGAGAAGGCACCTGATTGACTGCCAGATACATTCAGTAGCCATGGCTCTATAAAATATAAACATACATATTCTTCTTGTAGGTTGTACAGCCCTTCAGGAGTGTGGGGGCAGGAGGGGAGAGGGATACGCCCACTGCCCACCTAAAAAGTATGTCGTAAAAGTCAACTAAAAAAGGGGGTCTTTGAAGTTGGAATGTATCTTTCTGCCTGAGAGGCAACGAACCAACAGTCTGCACACATATCAAAATGGATGTGCACGCAAAATTCTGAAACAAGATTAAATAAAGTCTAGAAGTGGAGCAATAAGCTTTTTATTTGAGTTTTTCATTTTCATTTGATTTGCCATTTGGTTATCAAATTGTCATGTAGCAACCTGGAAAGGGAGAGAAGGGAGGAGGAGAGGAATGGATACGGATATGTCTCTCATGATTTCCTACTCCTTGATCACACTAAAGTGATCTTACATGTCAATGTTTAAGCCTTGTGGTGGGAAACATATTTCCCAGTTTTACAGATCAGAGTTCTTCAGCACTTATGTCAGGGGCTGTTCACCCAAGTTTTACTCAGGGTCCTATGTCTTAGTAGTGGTGATTGTAACAGGCCAGATAACCCAGCTCCAGCCTAGAAAGATCACTAATATAATACAACTGGCAATGATCCACGGACCATGTCCTAGTCTTCTGCAGGCTGGATTCAGCTCCTGGGCCGCCAGATAAACAGCACTAGGTTATGTGAACCTTGAATGTTAAAGGGCACACATGAAATTATGTTAGGTTTTCTCTGTCAGCAATTAAAGGCATATATATGAATTCTATGTGCTAATATATCAGATCCATGATCTCCCTGTGTGGGTTCTACTGCCCCTTTATGTGTGTGTAGGTGTGTGTGTGTGTGGGGTATTGACCCATTGTGCCCCAACAAGCATGATGTGTTGGGCTCAAAGGTGCAGATACTGCAGCCTAGCTGTAAACCGCAACACAACATCCAGCCACCTTTATGAGAGGAAGAGGAGGAAGACAGAGAGAGAACAAAGATACCTAACATCAAACACACAGCTGTAACATTCTTCAGGTTTCCTTTTCAGTGTCAGCAATGAAGTACACACTCGCTACTTCTTTCTTTCCCCCAACAGAAGAGCTCAATCTGACAGATAGAAAAGGTTAACCTGAAAGAGAGAAGAGCTACATTTGTCCTGCAGAAGAACTACATTTGCATTTGACCTACAGAAGAGCTACATTTGACACAACATGCAGCAATATGTGAGAAAAGTGGCCAGAGACAAACACACTACACAAACAAAACAGAATTGATGTTCCACAGTATTCATTTATTCATGTTATAAACAAACAAACAAAAACTGATAATTAAATACCTGGTTACAAATTAACAGGTGATCTTCTGCATTTAGTTTATAAAAATCACTTTTTTTTTGTATGGGAAAACAAAATGTGTCTACAAAAATTATTATGTATTACAAACAGCCCCTCACAGATTTAGCAGTAAATATTTCTCTATAGGCTACTGGCCAACATTTGTATTCTGGGGGCCCATTTGGGTGGGGGGAGGGCGGGGCAGGAGAATAGACCCACAGCTTTTAATAAGCATGCTATAAACTTAATTAAAGTTGACTCAGCAGAAAAACTTTAAATATGTTTTCAGAAACACTATCTCTAATAAATAAAATTGTAAAATTATTCAGCTTAAAATTAAGCCTCTGGGGGGAAATTTGGGGGGGGGGGGGGGGGGGGGGGGGGGGGGGGGTGGGGGGGGGGGGGGGGGGTGGGGGGGGGGGGGGGGGGGGGGGGGGGGGGGGATCAAAATTAATAAATGTTTCATGATTAGCTGAAAGGTGCAGATATCACAGCCTAGCTGTAAACCACACTATGTGCCAACTGCCTTTTTAATGGCAAACCCAGAAGAAGGAAAATGGATGACTGAAAGAACCAACATGCGCAAGCATAAAAACATAATCACACACATAAGCATACATGTATGTATGTAACACACTGATTACAATTTCCCAACTGAGTTTTAAGTTACAAATGTATTTCCCTCCAAGAAAGACATACACATCACAATGAAGTCAAGTTACTATAGCCTGAAAGGCCAGTCAGTCACAAAGGAAGAAAAATAACAGAATTGTCTCCCATCTCTGAAATGCTGTTAAGCTCGTCAAATACAAGTATACCAACATGGGTACATAAATGTACAGTATATACACGGGCGAAAATATATGCATTTTTGGTTCCCAGCAAACATTTGAGTATTCCCACAGTATCGCTTTTTCCCCCACATTTGTGTTACAGAGCAGGAGCCGCTGTAGCACAATGGCTAAATGCTTGCCTGTCAACTCAAAAGTCTTAGATTCGAATCCCCATCAGGGCACAAATCTGCGTGGATTTGTGTAATTAAACTAGAGCTCCCAGGTAGGTGCCACACTGGCCAGATCACTCATCAAGTCTACACAAATGTGGCCCTGGAAAATTACCACAACATTCGAAAAGAATGTGGTAAAAAGGGTACTTTATATCAGAAGCCACCATGGTGTAGTAGCTAGATGCTTCCATTGGGCCCAACAGTTGTGAGTTCAACTCCACATCCAGCCACATTTCCCCCCAAAATGACCGTGGCTTCCAGGACAACCCTGCCTAAAATTGGTCACAGGTTAAGTCCTGGGAAGTAAAGGCAACTGGCATTATATCGACCACATCACCCACTGAGTGCCGATTTGTCTACAAATTCTTCTTAACACATTTGTAGATTCTCCATTTAGGCTAAAACCCGTGGATCTCTCGGATTTGTTGAAGTCTGTTGCAGACCTTACTTACAATTTTTTATGGTCATATAAAAGAACTTATTAGTTTATAAATATGAGGATCACAAAAGGAACTGCTGTCTAAAGCTGAAGGACTTTTTTTAACAGCTTTGATTAAGTTCAGTTTTGTTTGTTTGTCAGGGACAATATTTGCTTTCATATTCTTTTCTTTTGGAGTGGTAAATGATACCTCGGATGGGGGGATGGGGTGGGGTGGGGGGACCGCTGAGCAGCAAATGGGAACCAGTTTCTAGGCTATGATATATGTATGAGTATAGAAGGATCCCTTCCTTCCTCACCATCTTTTCTTACTGGAAAATTCTGAAAAATTATCTATAATTGATTCTTTGAAGTCTGGGCTGACCTCAGAGTCATACTGGTCAGAAAAAAGAAATCCTGCCACTTCTAAGCGGCTGAACCGGACCTTTCTCTCGGCAAGCAAGCCAGTGACAGCTACAGCAGCTTTCTAATGTTCCCTCTAATTTATGCTGACACACTGCATTGCAGACCACAGAGCACATATTTTATACTTCGTGCACAAGCATATATCTTAAGATGAAACTAACCCAACAGTCAAATGTAGGTGGATTAACAATTGTAACACTGGAAGTTCACAAGTATAACACTGGCAGCTCACAAGTGTAAAACTGGAAGTTCACAAGTGTAACACTGACAGTTCACAAGTGTAACACTGGCAGCTCACAAGTGTAACACTGGGAGCTCACAAGTGTAACAACGGGATCTCGTGAAGCGGTATGTTTTCTCTCTCCAAAAGCATTCAGCTGTGTAGAGGCAGCATTGCTAATGCCTTGTATCTTTCTATTCTCCCTTTAATCTCCACCTGGTTGTGGCAGATGCTCTGTACTAATCCTTTGTATCTTTCTGTCTGCCTTTTTATCTCCACTTGCTTATGGTAGAAGAACTGGAATTTCCATGACCCCTAGAGATATGCAGGAGAGGTCTCCTAAGTGAAACGGGCCCAAAAAGTGAGGCCCCGTCTCACAGAGTATCTTTCAAAGGACAGTAATAACATGAACTCTTCAAAAATGTGAACATTCAACAATGAAATTATAAAGCTCAAAAAGGTGCATCAGATTACCAACATAATCACAAACTTGCCAAAAAAGAGAAGATGGACAATGTTCTTCATCTCTTGTGATCACCAGAATTTAGGATCAGGTCTGTGTTGTTGTACAAAGTTATCTAGGTTGTCTCTTGGTTTTTTTGTTTGCTCCATTTTCATCCAGCCTCCTATGTGATACATGATATTCAAGTGTATTTCTCCTTATAAACATTTGCAACAAATCTTCACTTCTTCTTCTCCAGTTACCCTTTCTAGAGAGAGAGAGAGAGAGAGAGAGAGAGAGAGAGAGAGAGAGAAGAGAGAGGGGAGAGGGGGGGAGGAAGGGAGGGGAAGAGAGAGAGAGAGGGAGAGGGGGGAGGAGAAGAGAGAGAGAGAGAGAGAGAGAGAGGAGAGAGAAGGGGGGAGGAAGGAAGGGAGGGGAAGAGAGAGAGAGAGAGAGAGAGAGAGAGAGAGAGAGAGAGAGAGAGAGAGAGAGAGAGAGAGAGAGAGAGAGAGAGAGAGAGAGTGAGTGTGCATGCACGGTTGTGTGTGTTTGGGGGTAAGGGGATATAAGGATCTTTTCTTAAGGCTTTTCATGATACTGTCATTCCATACTTTGAGTGGTCTTCTCTTAGCTCTGTGTTCACTATTTTTCTTTAGTGTGGCTCTAATAGTCAGTTTAAAATGACTTATCTGTTCTTTGAGACTGCCTTATTTATATTTACATAAGATATTTTTTTTTTTTTGCATTTTGTTTTCAGAAACCACATTTAGCTGCCATCAGATGCATCTCACATTGTCTGCAGACTGTCCACAATTGACTTGTATACAATAGCACAAGTTCTATATAGTATATGAACACATGCTCACTGCAAGTGACATTTTAATCTGTATGTTTACATTTGGTTTAAACACTTAATATTTTTAAACAAAACAGATTTACAGCCGGCTAAAACATATAGTTTAGTACAATCCACTATCAAGCTGTCAGTAATAGAACCCCTATTAGTAAAGAATCTACTCTTCTATCATCTTCCATTAAAGCATGTGCTCCCAACGAACTTAATCCAAGCCAACCAAACTTACTTATGGCTAGTTGCGTATCCTTTACAGGACGTTGCAGAACCAACCCCAACAGTCCCTGGCTGTTGTGTGGTTTTTCTAGGCAAATTTAAGTCCAGTAGTTTGCCATTGCTTTCTGGACGGTTGGCTTTCTTGATACCACTGTCGAAACCAACGCAAGGCGCATGGCCCGCAGCTGGGATCGAACCTGGCATCCCGGCATTACGAAGCGTTCGCATTGACTTAGCCACAGAGCCGACACTTACTTATGATTGGTCAGATATTGAAGTTTTCCATGTAACAGTCCCACACCAACCATGTCTTCATCATCATCATCATCATCATCATCATCAGCTAGTGTAATCTCTCTACGGGGAACACTGGTGGGGATGGATCACTAGCAGTTTCTGTCCTCAGCCTTAACTGTCCACCTTGATGTCCCATGCCTGTTTATACAGATGACAGCTTTCGGTTCTTTAGTACTTATCTTTTCATTTTCAGTAGATTGTGGAGAGAACTGTGGACAAGCAGACAATGAGTGAACAATGATGTGGAAGATGTAGAGTTGTAGTTATATAGAAACATGATCATGGAGAGATAAAATCAGTAACAAAGAAAACTTTTACCTGCACCAGAAGCAGATAAACCATTTTTGGGGCATGCTATGAGAAGCAGAAAACTGGAGTATGTTCACGACAAAAGGAAAGCTGGAGGGAAAGAGAGGCAGAGGGAGACTAAGAAAGAAGATTCTGGAAGATTCAGCATCATAGCACAGAAGCAAATCTCTATCAGAAATGACTGACATTGAACTTGAAACACAGGAGTCTGTAGAGACAAGATTAGCAACTCCACACGGCGTGAGTTAAACTAAAATAATGAAGTCTTATCCTGTTACCAAAGTACTCGGCCTTTCTCACTTTTACTTCCACAACAGTTTATTAACTGAACTGGTCTTGAACTTCTCTACTACTAAACTCACAATTCAAAAGCCTCAGTTTTACACTTCATCTCTTAAGTATCTCAAATGTTCGCAAATACTATGCTTGCCACTATTCTCAATAGTTAAATTAAGAGCCGACATCACAGCACTAGGAACACTCCCATAAGCGCTCCATCCCTATCTTAAGCAGCTAGCAGAGAGTTCCAATACCAATGATACCAGCATTAGTTTGATTAAATGTCCACGATAACCTTCCTCTGAGCTGTTCTGAATACAAATTCTGCAGATGAAAAATGCCCAAAACCAAAGGAACAAGTCTCTTACAAATAATCCTGTATGCAGTAACAAAACAACAATGGAAATGAAGCATTATATCAAATACAGCAGTATTAACGTACAACAACCGTAATAACAGTTATTATTTTTTTTGGACAATCATATAAAAGAACATTTAACAATATAAAACACTTAATGAAAATTACAAAATAAAATATAATTGAATCAAAGTGAAATGCTATTGAAACAAATATTTTCACCAAGGACAGGTGCATTTGTTGAAGACATTAATAATACTGTGTAGAATATCATGAAGCTTTATCCTAAAATGTACGACATAACAATTAACAAATATTTCCAAATTATTGTTATTGTGATGAGTACAACAATAAATGAATTATATCTTATGCTGGTTGCCTTCTACAGACATAATTTTAACCAACAAATTGTTTAAAAGAAATAAAATCATATATTAATAAAAAAAAGAAAAAAAAAATTCATTCATCCCTGACCTTTTACAAGTTGAGTAAAGAACCGGCATCACAGCAGTCAGGAATACTCCTATACTCACAACATCCTTACCATTAGCAGGCAGTACAGAGTTTCAGTGTCGATAATACCAGCAACAATTAGATTTTATGTCTGCAACAATTAGATTTTAAGTCCGCAACAATTAGATTTTATGTCCGTCTTGCTTTTCCTTTGAGCGTAGTACTGGCCAGAACTGCCTGTCATTTCCCGCTGTACCATCCTCTTCGTACCACGGTGATCTATTTAAGCTTCACCAGTAATCTAATCACTTGCTCCTACAGATCCTTCACCGTAGCTAGCTTGTTATGCATTATTTCCCTACATAGTCTTCTTCCTTCTTCTTCTTTTACATTCACCAGCTGTAAACTCCAGCAGAAAGTTCTGGTTGTTCATCCACTATTGGATTGCAGTCCTGTTCCAGAATCTGAGTGTTGCGGGTGCATCCGTTTTACAGATCTGACTCATTTGTATGCTGACTGCTGGTTCCTAGCCTCTCAGGCAGGTGCACTCTTTTAAAGGAATCCCTACCTAGTAATGCTGCACAAACCAATCTGTTTGCCTGTTCATTTTCCAAGTTTAATATACAATAATAATAAAATAACTTTAAAAAAACCTACAATGATCAGTTTCTCAGACAAAAGATTGTTTTACTATCTGAATTGAAACAAACTGAGTATTCTAGGCCTGCCGTTTTCAGGAAATCAGTCTTCCGTCTGCCAGACTTTTAGCATTTCTCATTTAACGTTTGTTTGTCAATAAACACTGATCTGATCCATCATTGCGCCTGTATAAATATTACAATCAATTCCTGTTCTTAGGAAACAATCATTAAGTCCATTAATTACCTTTCTCAGTAAACAATCATTCAATCAACTATCCCCAGTAAACGATCATTCAATCAACTATTCCCAGTAAACAATCATTCAATCACCTATCCCCAGTAAACAATCATTCAATAAACTTTTATCCATCAGGGCCTAAACACATAACCTTCCGATCCTCAGGTGATCGTCTTTACCACGGCAGCTCCCTTTTCAGTAAATAAGCTTCGAAAAACAAGCTTTAGCCAGTGAATGCTTATTCAAACGTTTATGTTTACCTTGAAAACAATAATTTCAAGTTCACAACACAATAAAACTTCAGTCATCACGGTTAAGGAACTTGCAGTCAATGAAAAAAAAATCAACAGAACAAAATTAACTCTTTAACAAAATCCACCACTTTAAACATTCAAGAATCCACACAAATTATCACAAATGTGTGTCAAAAGTTTTTGACAATCATATCACAAAATTAAACAAGAACAGCTCAATTCACGGATTGAAACAACAATTGGGTAAACGGTGTTCAATGTTCTTAAAAGTGTTTATTCTATACACAGGATTAATCCTGATAGTCATCAACTGAAATTAGCAAAAGCGGCAATCAATATTCAGTACCATAATGCATTGGGAAAGGAAGTGGAATCAGCATTAGGGCAAATCCTCTAGAAACAATAATAAGAAAAAAAAAAAATAACACATTTAGCATCATATCTACTGTGTGCCTGGGGGTGACGAACAAATGGTAATTCTTGTTATCTTCGATGTACTGAAAGTAAACAATTCAATGTCATTTGAAATGTACAAGCATCTGTACAGTAGCGTTCAGTTGCTGCAGGTTTCAGGTAGCAGTTTTAAACAACATGTAAGGGTGAGTCACAAATATGGCTACAAATTTAACCAGCTGTACATTTTTTTTAACAGGATGTTGCAGAACCAACCCGTGGTTTTTTTGGTTTGTAATTTTACTAGCCAGTTTTACATTCAGTAGCCATTCTAAATGGTCAGGATTAACTACCATGTCGAAATTAAGGAAAGGTGGTCTGCTGCCAAATTACCTGCAGCCAGAATCAAGCTAGGTACTCTGGAGTGTCTGTAATACTTAAACCACAGACAAATGTCTCTGAATGATTACTGATCAAATGACAGTATTACAGCAAAGAAAATAAGACCACTGGAAAGATAATTCAAAAAACACACAAACATTGCCTTTCCTCCTCAAGTGTTACAGTTGTCACATTAATTTTTCAAGTGTCTCAGAGATATTTACTCCTTCAGTCTCAGACAGTTTGCAAATTTGAACTTCAGCATTAGAAAGTTTGGTATTTTAACCCCTTCAGCATCAGAAATTTTGCTATTTAAAACCCCTCAGCATCAGAAAGTTTGCTATTTAAAACCCCTCAGCATCAGAAAGTTTGCTATTTAAAACCCCTCAGTATCAGAAATTTTGCTATTTAAAACCCCTCAGTATCAGAAAGTTTGCTATTTAAAACCCCTCAGTATCAGAAAGTTTGCTATTTCAGCTCCTTCAGCGTCAGAAAGTTTGCTATTTCAGCTCCTTCAGCGTCAGAAAGTTTGCTATTTCAGCTCCTTCAGCGTCAGAAAGTTTGCTATTTCAGCTCCTTCAGCGTCAGAAAGTTTGCTATTTCAGCTCCTTCAGTATCAGAAAGTTTGCTATTTAAAATCCCTCAGTATCAGAAAGTTTGCTTTTTAAAATCCCTCAGTATCAGAAAGTTTGCTACTTGAACTCTTTCAGTGTCAGAAAGTTTTCTATTGTAATTCCTTCAGTGTTCTGTTGTTTTGAATTCTTCAATCTCAGACAGTTGTTTTTTAAAACTCCTTCAATGTCAGACAGGTGTTACTTCAACTCTTCAATCTCAAACAATTGTTATTTAATTTTTTCAATGTCACAGTTATTTTAACTCTTCAATCTTAAACAACTGAAGAGTTAAAGATTGTTATTTAATTTTTTTTCAATGTCACAGTTATTTTAACTCTTCAATCTCAGAAAGTTGTTACTTTAACAACTCCTGACCCAAGGGGTTACAACTTTAAAATATCCACTGTCTGGAAGAGGCACGGTTAAAACAACACGCTAAGAACACATGCACACTGGAATGTGTAACTATATTTCTGAACACATGCACACTGGAATGTGTAGCCATATTTTTGACTCACCCTGTACTTTTGGCAAAACTAATTTTAGCAAAACTCAGTGAGCACAATATCAATGATTACTTTATTTAAAAAAAAAAAAAAACTCACAATAAAAACATTGGCTCTCCTTTCAACTACGGCCAGTAGACAATAGTAGACGGCCAGTTAGTCGGAGTTCTGTCCCCTGGCTGCAGTGCTATTACGGACTGGACAGGAGGAAACAAAACAAATGACATAATTACTGTGTGTTGGCGATAGACAGCGTGCACTGCCCTGCTATAATCATACGGTTAGGGTTTGGGTTAGGTTTAGGGTTAGGGTTACGGTTAGTGTCGACACATCTCGTCTTCACATGAACTCAAAGTAGCAACCCAAACCCACATCCTAAACCTAACCCAAACCCTACCCCTAACCCAAACCTTAACCGTATGATGACAGTAGGGCACTGCACTGTCTATCGCCAACACACAGTAATTATATCACTTGTTTCGTTCCCTCTAATCCACTCCGTAATGCGTCGCAAGAAGCGGTAATTGAACGCGGTCGCTAATTTGAGTCGCAGCGCGGGGTCGGCCAGGCATGTCGACCTCACTCTGTTTTCTGATTCTGCCTTCTTCAGTCCGTAATTGCACTGCAGCCAGGGGACAGAACTCAGACTAACCGGCCGTCTACTGTTGTCTACCGGCCGTAGTTGAAAGGAGAGCCAAAACATTTTAGCCTTTTAAAAAAAAATCTATAAAACCAAGAACATTCTTGCATGATCAAAAAGCTAGCTTATTTTAAGAAGGAAACCTTTGAAACACCTGGATATGAAAGAATTTGAGCTTTAAATATTTACAGTCATTCAGTTTCTTTGCACCCCTTAAGTGAAATAAAAAAAAAAAAAAACAAAAAAAAAACAATCGATGTGCCTCTCAACAACAAATTTTCTTTGTTTCCCATTTTTTAAAAAAAATGGTTTTACTTGTCATCTGTCTCAACGATCACCAGTCTCAGATTATGACTTTACTTCTGATCTCAATATACGACATGGCCACACAACACAGATTTGTATGGCTTTTATCTTTCCACGACTCTTTTCCTCATAAAGCTGGCTGTTTGTCAGTAAGTTTTTAAAAATTGTTTCTCTTTGTAACATCTCCGTCAAATCTTCACTTTTTCTTCTTCGGCACCCACCCTTAAAATGGTTATCATCACAGCACTCCAGGATATTCATAGGTGCTCGGATTTCCCCTTTAAACCTGTACATCAGTGTCCTGCGGTTAATAGTATCAGTTCTATACTGGTTAACAAGAATTCTTGTACATCTGGTGTGCCTCTCAAGGTTGGCTGCACCAATCTTTCCTCCAAATTCTTGTATTCTTAGTAGTGACATGCATGCACACGCAGCTCCCAAAATCCACGGATTGTCCTATCTCTCTAAGTGCATTAACAACTGCATGTTGGGTTTGCATGTAGCTAGGCTGTGACATCAGCACCCTTTTGCTTAACACATCCAATTTAAACAAACCATACTTGTTAAGAGATAGTGGGTCTATACCTTTTTTCTTTCCCCAAAATTGAGCCCTAGAACTGGCAAGGAAAAATACTGACCGTTTAAATTTAATTTTCGAATTAACTTCCATTTTCCTTCAACTCTTAAAGGACTGTTTCCTGTATGCACATTCTTCACATCTAAGTCAGAAAACGCATTTCTGCTGTCATTGAACTTTATGTACAGCATTTTAACAACACTTATCTTGTGTCTCATCTTGTTAAGGAAAACTTCTGTTTTACAGATTTTATTAGTAGTTCAAAATTCAAATGCTTCAAAATTAAAACTGCAAATGTCAACTGTTACTGCAGTAGGCACCTGATGAGACACTGAAAAATATATATGTACATATCATGTAGAAGGTCCTTTGCAGAACGCACTTTCATCATGGTCTGCCTGAAGGAAACTTGGTTATTCGCCAGTTCTCTATCTGGATATTTACTTCACAAATATGCAAACATGTGAGAACATTCACTTATGTTAAACATCACAAAACTGATTAAACAACTAGTTACCACAGGAATATCCATTACTGGTGCTTATCTCATGTTGTCAAGATGTATAAAAGCCACCCGAACTGTGTGAAACAACTTTAACTGAGTAGTTTAGCTGGCTATTTCTTAGCAGACAAATGATACACTTATTCAGTTTCCAGGAATTCAAATGTTTCCTCACAAGCAATTCTCACATTAACTTGTAATTTTAAGATCATCCTGTCTCAATTGCTTTAGTCATTTATTGCTTCTATTCACAAAGTTAATTACAGCCCAAATCATACCACTAAACAGCAGTAAATTAATATACAGAAACCCCCCCCCCCCCCCCCCCCCCAAAAAAAAAACTGCAGCATCAGCAGCAAAACACATAAATAAAAAAACAACAGCAGACTCAATAATACTTCATAAACAGCAGTAGTGAAACATAATTCTAGCATACAAACAAACAGCAATAACCCAACAGGTTCCTACCACAGAATTAAAAAAGAAAAAGTAAATAAACTCATTCCTAATGCATACACAGCAGTAATGAAGTGGGTTACTAAAACATACAGAGCAGTAATCAAATAGGTTCCTAAACAGATATGCAGCAGTAATCAAACAGGTTCCTAACACAATAACAGTAGTATCAAACAGGCTCCTAATTGAACTTGGGCCTGGAGGGGGTTAAAACAAAAACAGGCCGATCCAGGTACTTACAGCCTTTCGTTAGAAAAAAAAAAAAAAAATGCTTAAATGGAAGTATCACAGCCATTACATTATCTGTACACAGTAATAAACATGCATATCTATCTTTTCTCTCTATAGTATAATTTATTGGATTAAATTAGAAAAAAAAAATTTACAAAAGCAGGGAAAATGTTTTTTTTTTATACAGTGAGAAGAAAATGTCTTCTTCAGTCAATGACACTCTTAGATAAACTTTGTGTCAACAGAGGCCTCATTTTCATGTTAAATATTGCTTGAAAAATCTAACAAAAATTATACACAGTTTTTATGTTATTTATAAATTGCTAGGAAAAAAAAA
The DNA here is from genome assembly GCA_905116865.2 of Candidula unifasciata. Classification (NCBI taxonomy): domain Eukaryota; kingdom Metazoa; phylum Mollusca; class Gastropoda; order Stylommatophora; family Geomitridae; genus Candidula; species Candidula unifasciata. The sequence continues at coordinate 460,951 of CAJHNH020003657.1, forward strand.
CTAGGAAAAATTGACCACATTTTCGTGTGACAAATTCCTTGAATGAACTATCAAAAAGAGGCCGCATTTTCATGTCACAAACTGCTTGAATAAACTAGCAAATAAGTGGCATTTTCTTGCCTTTAAAAAAAAAAAAATCAAAAAGTGGCCACATTTTTATGTTACAAACTGCTTGAATAAACTATTAAAAAGTTTATAATATAAACTGGCAAATAGTTTATATATTTTTTTTTAAAGTTTCACCTTACAATCTGGCTCTTTAAAAAAAAAAGTTTGTTGCTAGCACAATTTGCTTGCTTGTGTGAACGATTTGAAATGTTTTACTTAGGAAACTGGCAACATTTTAATCGCACACCAGTATAATTAAAAATAATAACAACTGTACAAAATGTACATCAAATGAGTTATCGGAGGCCTAGGATGGTGTGCAACAATAACAACAGAATCTCACATGCGAGCATGAGGGGTTAAAGTCAGCGACCAGTGCTCATTCTCTGTTTGCCATCTTGGCAGTCTTGTGTACACAATGCCGGATTCTGTTCCTGGCATAAAAAAAGATCTGCAAGACCATCATCTTTGGAACATTCATAGATCAGAATATCCTCTCTGGCAACCAGGGGCAACTGTTAGACTTTCCACTGAAAAATGACACGGAAACAGCCCGCCACAAAGTGTGACAATCTTTCATGTTGGAGTTCAAGAAAACCCAAAGGCTTGTTCTGTTTTAACATCAATGTCGCTTCATGTGGAGCGAAAGATGGTCTGACCTAGAGAAGGCTCGATCACACACTTGACATTTGAAAGGCTTGTCCCCCGTGTGTTTGCGGTAGTGGCGGGTTAGTTCGTCAGAGCGAGCAAACCTCCAAGTGCATCCTTCCCATGTACATATATAAGGCTTTTCTCCTGTGAAAGACAACAAAAAAAAAAAGAAATATTTACAAAGACAATAAACAGGGCACACAGTAAAGTAAAGGACCCTTTTCCATGCCTTTCAGGCATATTGGGTATATAGGGTTGGACCTTTATTTTATAGACCAAACTGTACTTGGTGGGTGATGTGGTCAGCATCACACCAGCCGACCTTACTTCATAGTACCTGGTTCCCACTCAAGGTTGGGTCGACCTGAGAGCCAAGGTCATTTTTGAAGATATCCGGCCCTAATCAGGAACCGAACCCACGACCTTCCGATCTGCAGCCGAGTATTTAGCCGCTAGATCACGGCGGCTAAACAGGACAAATGATGTTATTAATTTAATTTTCTTCTTCAGCGATCAGTGTTTGCTATGTGTCCATTCCTATACAGGTCACAACATGACGATGGTAACATATAGTTTATTTTGCAGGGTTGCTCATATGGGCCACATTTCTTCAGGGCATTTTTGAAGACATGCTCTAGAGTTTGCTTTGGTGCACTAAAACTCCACACGGTAGACAGAACCAACAACACCCATTCGATGCTCCGTTCCTAGTACAAAAATTCTACTTGGCCCATTAATGCCAAGTCTGTTTATTCTATCATGCTCTGAATATTTACAAATATGCAGCAAAGCAGATTTTGATAATAGGTTTAGGCTAACAGGTCAACCATTTAGCCACAAAAGTGGCGCAAATAAACAAGACCACAAATATAACCAGAGATTGTTGGCAGCTTCGGCTAGCTAGCAGCAGGTTGAATGTGGTGGTGTTTTTGATTTTTTTCTTAAAAGGAATTGAACTGAAGGAAGGTCAACCTGTTATTTTCACAGTGAAAGACCGCAGTGGATAACCAGCAAATCTGTTTGTCCTGAGATTTTTATACTCTCTGAAACGGCTGCTGATCCACCTTCCCACTTAAAATAGTTATCCAATGATGGAAGCACCATGAACGGATAATAAGCGTAGTGAAGATATCTGGAAAGTAATGAACTCATAGAAAGAACTAACTTCTTGCATCAGAAGAAACAAATCCCCATTCTTTGTGTATGGGGGGGGCAGGGAGAGGGAACTGTAATACATGGTGACAATGGTACAGCTGTAAGAAATGACAGGCAGATGGAGACAAACAGGGAAGAATTGATACAGTTTAGTACAGCTTGGAGGAGCATCAGTACACAAGATGGAAGGATGTAAACAGACATTCCTCTGCAAGTTCTGGGGCTCCATTTTGGGAAAGGAGGTGGGTAAGAACGGATCCACTGCACCTTAACAAGCATGTAACAAAGTCAACTTAGTAAGGGTTTGCTGAAGTAGAATGTTTTTCAGCAGAAAGGTGCAGTTTAGAGTAAATGACAACCTAATGTGCCAAATACCCATTCTTCTTCTCCAGTCCTGTTCTGCCTTTCAGCTTCAGGTTTTGAAAAGGCCTGGGGAGCAAGCCTTTGGTATGTGCTATGTACACATTGGTATTCAGTCTTGCAGTAGGTAAAGTAAAGATCCCTTTTTACGCCTTAAGCGCATCGGGCATATGGGAAGAGCACCCATATTTTTACAGACTAATCCATATGGGAAGAGCATCCATATGGGAAGAGCACCCATATTTTTACAGACTAATCGACACTACGTGGGTAATATGGTCAGCATTACGCTGGCCGTCTTTACTTTCCCAGGACAGCCTTCCTGGTACCCATTTTAAGCTGGGTTGACCTGCAAGGCCCCATACCATGATACAAAATTCATGCAGCCAGCAGTGGGTTTCGATCGCGGTACGCTGGAATTATGAGTCAGACAAGCAACGCCTAAGCCACAGATGCCGCCACACAGTACAAACTGTAAAAAAAAGAGATTTAAACCCTGGTTCTGTGACCACCCAACATGCCAAGCCATCTACCTATCTACCTGTGTGAGTTCTCCTGTGTGCTTTGAGGTGTGAGCTTTTCGTATACACCTTGTTGCAGCCTTCAAAATCACAGCTGTGCACCCGGCGAGCCTTCTGATTGTCTACATCATCATACATGTCCTCCACTTTTTGGTGCACTCTGGACACTGGGTATCTCATCAGCTTGGAGGTGGGGTCCACTGCCCCAGCATTGGTGTTACTGTTCAGGCACTTGAACTGCCTGCAGAAATATTAAGACAAATCTCAAGAAAAATCATCAACATTGGTGTTACTGTTCAGGCACTTGAACTGCCTGCAGAAATATTAAGACAAATCTCAAGAAAAATCATCAACATTGGTGTTACTGTTCAGGCACTTGAACTGCCTGCAGAAATATTAAGACAAATCTCAAGAAAAATCATCAACATTGGTGTTACTGTTCAGGCACTTGAACTGCCTGCAGAAATATTAGACAAATCTCAAGAAAAATCATCAACATTGGAGTCGGGTTGGTTACCTCATCTAGTAAAACACAGCTGCCACAAAAAGCCATCAAACTTCTTCTTTCTCACATTCCGTCAAAACTGTCATTATTGCCTGTATTAACAAATTTTGAGGTGTAGGCTGGGTCCGAGCATGGCTAACGCTGTCACCACCGACTGCGCAGGTTAGGATTTTATTTTTTGTTCCCAACAGAAACAAATCCTCAACCTTATTGAAGATTCGAACCTTGATCTGCCACATGACAGCCTTGCGTTTTTAACCATTCGGCCACTCGATTCTCACTGCATTCACAAGATTCACATTGCAAACTCTGGTGAAGAGTGTTAGCTGTTCATCTACCTTTGAACTTTGGTCTTATTTTGGAACTTAAGCCTTGCAAGCACATATATTTTTTTTAAAGATCTGACTTATTTGTGTGCAGACTGCTGGTTCCTTGTCTTTCAGGCAGATGCACTCCAGTTTTGAAGGAAATGTTCCTAGCCAAGTTGACCAGTGTGAACCCTGGCCCTGAAGCACCACTATACGCGGTTCAGCACCTAGGTGTTCCAAAAAGCTATTGAACTATGAACATATATGAAAAACAAACACACAAGAAATCTCATGCATATTTCGTAACGTCTGTTGTCCGGTATCCACCTACGTGATAATCCACCTGTGTATCTACTTGCAAGAACAATGTCTTCCCTAACTTGTCTTTCTAGACTATCATGGCATTTAACAAGGCCAAAGTAATTTAGGGAGATGAATGGTCCTAGACCATGAGGGAGACCAAGAAGACGATGGAGAGATAATATCCTGACAGACCTGCAGTTACTTGGTGTTACCAACTGAAAAGAGAAGGCTAACCAGAGAGATGAATGGAGGCGGGTGATAATTGCAGCAATGAACCTCAAGGGCTCGGAATGCTGAAGAAGTAGTAGTTCAATTCCCAAGACGTAAAGCTGTTTAGGAAAAAATTTTCTGCTATGTCCAGATCATTTAGAATGTCAGTATAATTCTTCTCCTTCACTTGCTATTTTGAGAATTTTCTTTAGGCAGATGCACTCAGACTTTGAAGGAAGTGTACCCTTTCCAAAAAAATATTCTTTTGGAGATCTCTTGCTTTGTGAGACGCCCTTGTCAGGCAGCTAGCCACTCTGTGCAGAGGGAGTGAGCCAGCTGGGGTGAGCCTGACGCAAAGTAGTCAATTCTCTCACATCAAATCCAATTATTAATTGCCTGTACGATTCCTAGAAAAAGGCCAGGCAATAATGATTACCTGTATTTGTCGCTGTATAGGACACAAACTTTTTTGTCCCTAAAATGGCATCAAAATTGGACTGTCTTATAAAACGAAGGTGCCCACATTATTGGGAAAAAAAAAGATAGTACACAGCAGGCATTCCTACAATGCGAGTTTTAAAACCCATGTGATAAAATATGCTGAAGAACATGTCAACAGGCCAGCAGAATGTCATTTCAGACCTCCATCAAGGAGAAAAACCATAAAACTGGTGGTCGCAGCAAGATGTTTTGTGCAAACAAATGAAAGCATGCACAACATGGAAAAGTGCAAAACTGAAGGAATTAGCGACATGTATTGAAATGGGTGCCAAATAGATCTGGCCATAAACAAGTTATTTATTGAAAAAAGTCCCATCCTTGGACGCAATTTTTCATCATTATAAGGCCCGATCCTAGCTGTCGTCGGGGACCCTAAAATAACCTAACGGTTGAACACGGTTTCTGGGACTTGTGGCGGGTGATCCTCATGCAAATGGTGGTACTTTGTGTCAATGGGTGTTGGTCGCTCGATGTAGTCCTGGTGGGTTAAATCACACACTCATAAACAATTTAGAGAATTTACATATCTAGGAAGTGTAATCACAGAAGATGGCAGAATCAAAAGAGAAATAGAAAACAGATGTCAAAAAGCAAGTGCACTTGCATACCAATCATCACCATTATTAAGTAAATATAACCATAATATGAGGGCAAAGAAACAGTTTATAAACAGCAAATTCATTCCAACACTGAGCTACCAGTGCCAAAAATGGACATTATCTAAAGCCCATGTATGCAAAATCAACACATGCGAGATTAAATGCCTGAGAAAAGTCGCCAACCTCACCGTCAGAGATCGAGTGAAAAATGACACTATCAGACAAATTGTGTGAAAGACACCTTGTACTAGATTACATCAAGAATCAGCAGATCAAGTAGTTAGGCCATCTCGTTAGAATGCAGCAACATTAAATACTGTCACAAGCTCTACATCTCAGGAGATCAGCAACAAGATCAAGAGGGCGACAATGAAAAAGATGGATCGACAACATTAAAGACACTTTACACCAACTAGTGTGCACTGGATGGCAGATTATTTCTCCCCCCCTTAATGGCAGAAAGGGTTTATGACGGCAATGATGATGATGACTAAAAGGGTTTATGATGGCGATGATGCAGCATCTTATTCAAGGCAGCATCTTATACAAGGCAGCATCTTATCAGCAATGGGTGCAAGGCAGCAATTAAATTTTAAATTTCTTTCAGCATTTTGTCTTTACAAGGCAGGTACAAGGCATCTTATACAAGGCAGCATCTTATACATCAAATATGGTAAGTTTGTTCATAAGAAAAAGCTGCCATAAGTTATACATACTCGGAAGCTTCCTTGATCCGACGCAAAGACAGGAGGGCCGCCGAGCCAATCTTATTCACAGATTCTGTAGTTCCTGCCGGATGCTCTTCAGGTTCTGCAGCCAAGCAAATCAGAATTTAAGCATGCAAGAAAAGCAACAAAAGCTCTAATTATACAGAAAGCAAAGAAAACTAAGTCTGAGAATTCTGTCCATCACAGCCATTCAAAATTTTTAATATGGTTAAGATCTGAGTGATTCTTCATAATATTTTAAAATTCAAATAGAATTATCATAAAGTGTGGCAAACATGTCAAGTTTCCAAGCCTGAAAAAATCGTTCCAAAACCAGAAGCTGACATGTATGGCAGGTAAACGGTGCAAACTTGTATCAAGTAAACAGGTGGGACAGCACTTCTGACAGTCACCGTACATCACTGACTGTACCTCGACCAGGCAACCAGAAATATATAAAGTTGTAGTGTTAAAATAAATTACTGCTACTATTTTATATCAATGTTTGTGTTAATATTATATAACTACATTGACTAAACACAAGTTGGACATATTTGTGGCTCCACTGGACAAAGGTTGTGCATTACAAAGACGACTTCTTAATCAGAATGTTATAATTTTTGTACACACATGTAGCTGACACCTACACACAAATCTTCTTCTTCTTCTTCATAGCATTTACCAGATGTAAACTCTGGCAGAAAGTTGTGGTTGTTTGTCCACTTCTGGACTGCAGTCCTGTTCCAGAGCCTGAGTTTTGTGTGCGCATCCATTTGACAGATCTGACTAATTTGTAAGCAGACTGCTGGTTCCTTGTCTCTCAGGCAGATGCCCTTTAACTTCAAAGGAAGCTCCCAATTAGTCAATTCTTACGACAAGCTTGCTTGGGGAGGCAGTGGATCTATTCTTGTTTTCCATATAATAGGGCCCCAGAACCCACGTGGGGAACTTCACACACAAATGTTATGGAACAAGATAACCAAAGAAAATCAGAGTTGAACACAGTGAAAACAGTCTAGTTAAAATTGCAGGCATATTACACTGTACCCATTCTAGGCTAGAGCAACCTGGCAGCATAGGTCAATGTTGGGGGAGGGGGGGGGGGGGGGGGGGAATCTGTCTTAATGCGGCTTCAAACTCAAGACCCTCTAGTCGGCAGGTGAGAATTAAGCCAGCCAGCATTACTAACTCAAAAATGGTTAAACAAGAAACAACAACCAAGAAAATGAAATCACAAAATTGATATGCACAAATCAGTGACATCTACACAAGCCCGCTAAGATTACGTAGGACTAGATGAAACTCAAAGATCTATCTACATTTCACAAACTGTTGAAAACACTGAAACTGCCAGAACATTTTGGGTTAACATTCAGGTAGAGACAGATTTTTGGAAAAAATGACTGCGGCTGCCGAGGCGATGAAGCCTAAAATAAGCACCAGGAAATATCCTGGGGAGTAAAGGAGACTGTCATGATTTTGACCACATTACCCATCAAGTGACTAGTGGTCTATGAGTGATTGAATGAATCATCTCTGCACTCTGGACATTCCCATACATGCTCTGTCTCCTTCCTCAGGAGCCGACAAAGTAGCTGTTGCAACCTGATTAAAAGTCCGCCTGTTTTCATTTCAGTGCTGAATATCTTCGAAGACCTCTGCCCTCAGATGGTCTCTTCTGTTGCACTTTCCACTTGATCCCAGAGAGCCTTTCTCACTTCCACTTAATCGTAATATCCACCCAGAGGAGCAGCAGCAGCCAATCTATCAGCCCCCTCATTACCCAGTACTCCCAAAATGTCCTGGACAAAAAATCCATGATATGCTCTTGATCAGTTTTTTTTCAAGGTAGGCAAGCCACTCTATGCTTAATGGTCTATTTAAACAAAAGTCTAGCACTAAATGCCTGATGTACCAATGGCATGGAAAATATCATTTCTACTTCTATCCCCCCCTCCCCCTCCCAGTGGAGCATAGGCCCTCACCCACCACTCGCCAAGTCGTTCTATCCTTCTCTATTAGCATGCAGCTCTCCTCATGTCCTTCCTATCTTTTTAACCTCACTCTCTAGCTACCTTCATGTGTTTTTGGTCTCCTTTTATTTCTATGCCCCTGTGCAAAGATATTCTAGTTATACTGTTCTGAGGTTATCTTAAGGTTCTTAAGTCTCTTGAGAATCACTTTATTTATATTCTGGGGACTTTAACACCATCTGGACTGAATTGCCAACACAGTTTCATTTAAACTCCCAGGGTATTAAACTGCCCTCACAGTTTTATCTCTAACCCCCCCCCCCCCCCCCACGTTATGTCCCCTGGTACTTCCCCAGGGGGTATTTATTCCCCAAGCCGACACGTGTAGTCATTCTGATGAGAAACAACCGACCCAGCTGCTTCGAGATACCAGCTAAGTGATTTTGTGTATCTGTGTAGTATTGTTTGATTTGTGTGTGCTGATGAAGGTTCCTTCACGTTTTGTTTGTATTTGTTATATTGTCAAGCTTGCTAATATACTTTTCATTCATTTTATATCTTTTCTTAAGGTTCTTAAGGTGTGCCCTACCCAATGCCAATGTCTTTTTCTTCACCTCTTGGTCCACTGGAACTTATTTAGTTCTTTCTCAAAGCTGAACATTAGGTGATTCTATCATACCATTTAATTCCCTCTTTTCTGCGCAGGCACCAGTTAATGAATGTTCACAGTTTATTAGTAACTGCCTTAGCTGTTCTTCATGTTCCGCTCCAAACAACAATCAACAATTTTAAGTTTTATATTAGTTTCGATTGCATGGAAAAGGTCCTCTACTTTTATTAAAATGTATCTGGGCTCCATTTTCTCTAGGGGACTTGACATCCAACACAGTTTTATGTACTATTTTTGAGTTATGCCCCTTCTTGTTGGTGGTCAAATATGTATCAGATATTCAAATGTCCAGACAGATATGTGATTTCTCTCAGAGATACTTTAGTTAAGTGATTGTGCTTTCTTGTTCGTATTTGTAGTACTGTATATCTATGTAATGTGCTGACAAGGTTCTCTAACTACAGCGTTCACTTCTTGGTTGTGTTTGTAACAATGTGAAGCAAACTAGTCCTACTTCTCACCTGGTTTGGTATTATTTCACAAAACTGAGGCATGAACTAGATTAATATCTGAACTCACCACGCTTTGTTATCCTCAAGTCTAGTCCATGATGGGTATCTGCTCGAGTCTCTCGTCTGTCAGCTCGCTTGACCAACGACAAATCAACGGGTTCACACTGATCCTGAAAAGACAACAAAAAAACAGCATTTGTAACAATATCAGAGATAACCAGGAAAACCTCCAGATGTGATACAGTAACAATTGCATATCTGTATTATATTTTTTATTCTGGAAAAAACAGGGAGCCAGGGATTTGGGCAAACAAAAAAGTAGTATAAATTTAAAAAAAAATAGTAGTATAATAGGGGCAGTAAAAGACACGTTTATGTGCACATATTTAACTTTTCTGATACCAAGTAACTCATCATGCATGTGCTGTTTTTGCATATATTATACTCATTTCTTAACTCTTTGTGTCTCATCTAGAAGTTACACTAAACTACATTCTTCCTCAATTGTTATTACAACATGTTTTGCCTCACAGTATCATTGTTTTTGGACTCAAAACTTTATCAGTTGTAGTAATGACTTCCTAGGACAGTGCCCTATTCACTGTTAATAATGCGGTCTTCTCTTTGTGAGATGCAATTTTTCATTCTTTAAAGCCCCACCCTGGTTCTTGCCAGGGGCCGCAATATAGCCAGACCATAAATATGGTCTAATGGCTGAACGCGGTTTCTGGGACCTCTCCGCGGTGATCCCCATCCACATGGTGGCACTTTGTGACATTGGGTGTTTATCGCTTGTGTGATGTCCTAGTGGGGTAAAAAATCTACTACTTCTACTATTCACTGTTAATGTCTGGCACTGAAAACATAAAGTAGAAAGAAAAAACATTAGGGAGAAAAACAACAAATACTTACTTTCTCATCTGAATGATGCGACAATGCCGGAGAGTAAGAAGGGGAGTCATATGCTGACTGATCACATTCCGTCTTCGTGATTACTTCTATTTTACGTGTGAATTCAGGGATTGTTAACCCGGTCCACATTACTCTCCCGCTCACACTGCTCGGAACATCCTGAGGCTCCAACTTTATACGCTTATGTCCGAAAATCAAGCCCTCAGCAGGTCTTGTATCTGAATTATCAACTGCTAAGTCTGAAATGATCTTCGGCTTTGTATCATAAGATGACGAAGACACTGGCGGTGATAAAGATGACGATGATAACGGTGAAGATAACAATGAAGAGTGGCAGTGGCTGAACCTGCCTGCTGACAGCTCGACAAACTGGCCGCTTGTGTCGACGACTGGCTTCTCACACCTGTCCATCTCATGACTGGATGTGGAAGGGCTGCAGCTGTTGCTCTTGCTGCCAAAGCTTTCGATGTTGTAAGCGCAGCTGTGGTTGTGAGTGTCTCCCGCACAGAAACATTTACTGTGGACGTTAAAGGTATCAGGCGTGAGGGATTTCAGGTTAAGTCCTTCTCGGTTGAGCTTACCGTTGCACTCCATTCTTTGGATTATTCTGTAGGCCTCCGGTCTGGATCCAGGCAAAACAGTGCCAGCCTGAACCAGGGTATAAAGGTCATGCGGCACATCTGAGAAACCTGACCTGCTGTGCTCATTCGACAGTGTGATGAACTGTCCCCCAACAACCGCAATAGGTCTGGTCGATGAGCTAAAAATGCCGCTGTGTTCGTCTACTTCCTTTCCTGGCCTCTCATAACCCCTATTGCTGTCTTCATTGTCAGTGCAATTGGTGATGCTTCCACGCCGCTTATATCCCTTCTTCAATAAACTGTGACTTGATGATGACGACGACAAAAATGATAAAGCTAATGACAGCGGTGGGGACACTCCTTCGGGAGATGGGCTTGGAGTTACAAATGCAGACGAAGAGTCCTGTGTCATTCTTTCTTCCAGCTGCTGTGAACAAAACAATAATCAAGCAATTATCTTCAAGTAATTTTCAGAAGCTTCAACTATTAAACAGTTACAACAGACTGTAAAGGACAAACTCACAGAAGATACCATAGCACAGTGATAAATAAACTGCTGGACATTTTGTAATGGCTAACTAGTCTGCAGTTGCCAGTTTGTGGGCCAAAGATACGTGGGTTTTTGCTTGTCATGCTAGAGTGTAGGAAAACAGTGAAAGCCACATTAGTTTCCTTGTGCTCGAGTGTAGGAACACAGTGAAAGCCACATTAGTTTCCTTGTGCTCGAGTGTAGGAACACAGTGAAAGCCACATTAGTTTCCTTGTGCTCGAATGTAGGGGAATTGAGAAAGCCTCAACAGTTTGCTTGTAATGTTGAAGAGTGGGGAATTATGAAAACCACAATATTTTGCTTATATTGTTGAAGTGTAAGGAATTATGAAAGCCCCAATAGTTTGCTTGTTCTAAAGTTTTTGGAATTACCTCAACAGTTTGCATGTATGCTGGAGTGTAGTGAAACTATGAAAGCCACAAAAGTGTGCATGTTTGCTGGAGTGTAGGGAAACTATGAAAGCCACAATAGTTTGGGTGTAGGCCGGAGTGTAGTGAAACTATCAAAGCCACAAAAGTCCACCTCTGATACTGGGGTATAATGACACCATGAAAGCCACAAAAGTTTGTGTGTTTGCTGGAGTGTAGGGAAACTATGAAAGCCACAATAGTTTGCATGTATGCTGGAGTGTAGGGAAACTATGAAAGCCACAATAGTTTGCATGTATGCTGGAGTGTAGGGAAACTATGAAAGCCACAATAGTTTGCATGTATGCTGAAGTGTAGGGAAACTATGAAAGCCACAATAGTTTGCGTATATGTTGGAATATAGGGAAACTATTAAAGCCACAAAAGTTTGCGTGTATGCTGGAGTGTAGGGAAACTATTAAAGCCACAATAGTTTGCGTGTATGCTGGAGTGTAGGGAAACCATCGAAGCTACAAAAGTCCACTTCTGATACTGGGGTATAATGACACCATGAAAGCCACATTCTTTTACAGTGAAAGACAGAAAGAAATCCCAACTGTAATTCTTTTCATAAATTCATCAACTCGTGGTTGCCTATGGCATCTTCCACCCTGGGATGCAAATATACTTTCAGTCTGTGTTATCTGCCTCTCTATTAGTTAGTACTCTTTTCGATTTGGCAACAAAATACTGTCCGCATATCTGAGACATCAACAGCGGAAAATAATCCCAAAACATATATTCCAACTCACGGCAAGATATGAGAATTACATTGATCAAATGATTGTGGCCCAGAATTTGCCTAAAATAAGGAAAGCCCCCACAGATGTCTTCTTTCGTTAATCTGATACAGCCAGGCTTTCTGAGGGATAACTCTTGTATGTAGCTTAACTAATCATGTGATAGCACGCCCGACTCCTGCTGTGGATATCGCGGGTTCGAATCCTGATGCTGATACTGCTATACCGTGTATACCTGGTTTCCTTCATACCAACAACCGGCTAAAAATATTCACTTTAAAAAGCCGTGTGAAGTTCTGACGACAAATCGTCGGCACTAACGATTCAGCGCCAGAAATATTACCCAGAATCGCACTGGCATCTAGTGCCTTTAACATGTCAAACATCTGGAAGTCAAAGTCATTGAGCCAACACACAAAAGTCCAGATCTCCAACTCTTTATGTGATTCCAGTGCTAACTTATCATCTGGACACCGGAAGGGAAGGGAGGAAAAAAACGGGAAAGACCAAGAGAGACCCTGGGTAGAACCGCCATCATCAGGGAAGGCTCAACCATGGGCCTGATGAACATCCAAGACCTAAAACATGTGGCAACGATCCGCTAGAGATGGCAGGCTGCGACCTAGGCTCAAGAGGACAAAAACTAACTAACTCTGCTAAAGTCACCCACGTTCACGCCAAATGAAGGCATAGACTGACTGACTTTCTACCCCACCAGGACATCACACAAGCGATAAACACCCGATGATACAATGTGCCACCATGTGGGTGAGGATCACCGTGGAGAGGTCCCAGAAACCGCGTTCAGCCTTTATGCCACATTGCGGCCCCTGGCAATAACGAATAGGGCTTCATATAAAGGCATAGAAGTCAGGCATGTCAAAGTGGGGGGGCCAAATGGGTAACATTCTGTCGCCATAAGGGCCACACACGACAACTAAGTGAAGTCATTAAATAAAAATTACTTCATATTTCCAGTTGTGCTTGCAAGGGGTCGCATGCGCTCCACGGGTAGCCAGTTTGACATGCCCGACCTAAGTAATAAATCACTGTTTCGAGAAAATCGCGTGTGAACATTGAGAGATTTGAAATCCTTTATATGTTGTCTTGACATCGACCTGGCTGCCACGAGATACGAAGATAAGTGATATTGTGTTTTTGTATAGTATTGTCTATTCTATGTATGTGCTGAAGAAGGCTCTATAGCCTCAACGTTTACGTTTTGTTTGTGTTTTATATCGTATCCTTTATAGGACGTTGCTGAACCAACCAAAGCATATTTTGGTTGTTGTGGTTTTTCCAGGCAAACTTTACGATTAGTAGTTTGCCAATGCTTACTACAAAGTCAGCTCTCGGTACCACTGATGAAACCAAAGCAAGACAAACCATCCGCTGCTAGGATCGAACCCGGCAACCACGGCATTACGAAGCGCGTTCGCAACGCCTAAACCACACCACAGGCGCTGACTGAAAAACTGTAGTTGCTTGAAAACCAGTACTTCATTTTGGTGTAGTAATTCACATGTGTATATTTTACATATTGCAAAGTTACAAAAAACAGCCCTGAAAATGCACCTAGGTTAAAATCGCCAAAAGTAAGCTCATGTGATAATAGTAAGAGACAAGAGAATCGACCTCCCACCGCACCGAATTTAATCCCATTTGGTTCGGTCATGACCTTCTTCAGATCTATAGTATAGTCTAAAAAGGGCTTTCTCCTAACGAAATCAGTCAGTGAGTCAACCAATAATGAGTTAATCTGCCTGCATTATACCTTATACCTACCTACCTACCTACCTACCTAAAGTCTGTCTGTCTGTCTGTCTGTCTGTCTGTCTGTCTGTCTGTCTGTCTGTCTGTCTACCTATCCATCTGCACAAATCATACATACCTACACACAAATACACTTACACTCTTCTAACGACTCATCCACCAATCCAGACTCACGAACTCAATGAGAAACAGGGATACATGGAGAGAAAAAAGAGACTGGGACATACATATCAATGTGCGGCCGTGTGCGTATTTGAGAGAAAATGAGAGACATAAGTGGGGGATTGGGGGGGGGGGGGGGGAGGAGAGAGAGAGAGAGAGAGAGAGAGAGAGAGAGAGAGAGAGAGAGAGAGAGAGAGAGAGAGAGAGAGAAACCCTTAGCACTTCACATGCTTTTAGACAACAACGTCTTCAGATTACTCTTATCGTGTTCCTTTGGTGGCCATCACCAGCTGCCCCGTGTCCCTCCGGTCATTGACAGATTGTAACCCCCCCCAACCACGCACTCCAGACTTCCCCCCAAGTGGTCTCGCTGATCGGCCAACAGCACTCGACCTTTGGAACATGCAGACAAGATACGACGTCATCGGCTCACGAGCTCATTAAGTATCCCCAGAATGACCTGTTAACCCCTGACCCCTGCTGACAGATGATTAACATCGTTCTGGGATAGAACAATGACTTTCCGTTGTGGCTATTTATGACAGTTTAACGGTCTGCTTCCTTTGTGCTGTGTGTCGTTTGTGTGTTTCTGGTAAAGAGAGAGAGAGAGAGAGAGAGAGAGAGAGAGAGAGAGAGAGAGAGAGAGAGAGAGAGAGAGAGAGAGAGGACTGGTGGACATGGTGAAGTGACTCCTTCTACTTCTTCGTTCACCTTTAAAGCTGTTAGCAAGTTAGTTGCGTATCCTTTACAGGACGTTGCAGAACCAACCCCAGCAGCCCCTGGCTGTTGTGTGGTTTCTCTAGGCAAATTTACGTCCATTAGTTTGCCATTGCTTTTTGGAGGGTCGGCTTCCACAGTCGAAACCAGCGCAAGGCGCATGGCCCGCAGCTGGGATCGAACCCGGCACCCCGGCATTACAAAGCGTTCGCATCGACTTAGCCACAGAGCCGACTTTAAAGCTGTATACAGATTAAAATGTTAGTCGCGTATCCTTTACAGGACGTTGCAGAACCAACCCCAGCATTTGTAGCTGTTGTGGTTTTTCGAGGGAAATTTACGTCCAGAAGTTTGCGTATACAGATAACCATATGTCTTCTTGGTCTGCCTCGTGGTCTACTCCCTTGTGTATATATAATTTTCACTTCTCTGTCATCTGGCATTCTCTTAATATGCCCCAACCATTTCAGTCCATTAGCTCTCATGATGCCAGTGATCAATGATGATTTAAACAGATTATGAATTTTGTTGATGGATCCAAAGATGCGTCGTAAGACTCTGTTTCCACACATAGGAAAATTAAACATATCACCGACGCCATTACAACTGTGTTTATAGATGTTCTGTAGCAACAGAGGACATACATCTAAAGGTGTTTTTAAAACACTGGTAGTCACGAAGAGCGTATTATATGAATACAAGTAATTCTCATTAAAAACTGCCTGGTTTTCCTATGTATGGACAGTTACGGAACACCCTGGTAGATAGAATAACGTCAGACAATATGTTACTTTCACGGCCTTCTCTATTTAGAGAAGGCGGTGGTTACTTTGTACCCTTCGGGTATCCCAATACATCTGTCACACGGTTGAACTGGGTGTCTGGGACTTACGCCTGCTGGATTCTCTATCTGAATAGTGTCTCTTTGGGCTAATATTTGTTTAATCTGTCAAGCGGACGGAAATCGTTTTGTGTTTTGTTTAGATAACAAAAAGTGTTCTAACAGAGAGCATGTGATACAAGACCGCATCTAAAACTTCCAACAGTTAGGGGGGGGGGGGGGCGGGGGGGGGGGGGTGGCGCTGCGCACCTCCTCCTGCTTCTAACACACATGTTGTGACAGTCGACTAATTAGGGATTTTGTCTTCAAAGTTACAAATAAGCCAGATCTGTACGTGCAAACTCTGGTTCTAAAGTTACAAATAAGCCAGATCTGTACGTGCAAACTCTGGTTCTGAAGTTACAAATAAGCCAGATCTGTACGTGCAAACTCTGGTTCTGAAGTTACAAATAAGCCAGCTCTGTACGTGCAAACTCTGGTTCTGAAGTTACAAATAAGCCAGCTCTGTACGTGCAAACTCTGGTTCTGAAGTTACAAATAAGCCAGCTCTGTACGTGCAAACTCTGGTTCTGAAGTTACAAATAAGCCAGATCTGTACGTGCAAACTCTGGTTCTGAAGTTACAAATAAGCCAGATCTGTACGTGCAAACTCTGGTTCTGAAGTTACAAATAAGCCAGATCTGTACGTGCAAACTCTGGTTCTGAAGTTACAAATAAGCCAGATCTGTACGTGCAAACTCTGGTTCTGAAGTTACAAATAAGCCAGATCTGTACGTGCAAACTCTGGTTCTGAAGTTACAAATAAGCCAGATCTGTACGTGCAAACTCTGGTTCTGAAGTTACAAATAAGCCAGCTCTGTACGTGCAAACTCTGGTTCTGAAGTTACAAATAAGCCAGATCTGTACGTGCAAACTCTGGTTCTGAAGCCAGACTAAAGTCCATTAGTGTATAAGCAATCAAAAACTTTCCACGGGAGTGTAAAGCCAGTGAACAAGAAGAAGAAGAAGAAGAAGAAGAAGAAGAAGAAGAAGAAGAAGAAGAAGAAGAAGAAGAAAAGAAGAAGAAGAAGAAAAGAAGCAGCAGCAGAAGAAGAAGAAGAAGAAGAAGAAGAAGAAGAAGAAGAAGAAGAAGAAGAAGAAGAAGAAGAAGAAGAAGAAGAAGAAGAAGAAGAAGAAGAAGAAGAAAAGAAGCAGCAGCAGCAGCAGCAGCAGCAGAAGAAGAAGAAGAAGAAGAAGAAGAAGAAGAAGAAGAAGAAGAAGAAGAAGAAGAAGAAGAAGAAGAAGAAAAAAGAAGAAACAGTGATTCATTTTCAATAGCACGGTAGAGGGAAGGGGGGGGGGGGGGGGGACAAAAAGAACGAGTGAATGAACACAGGTTTCTCAGGCAGTCAGGTATGAGATAAAGCTGATGCTCTCAGTTCAGTTCACACTGCTCACAGCCAGACTGTGCTATTTTCAGAGCCCACCAACCAGCCCTGCAGCATTTCAACTTTCAAAATGTTATGCCGGAGAAAGGCTGCAGGAGTGACCACAAAAAATAACATCAGTAATGAAGTCATCACAATAAAATAGTCGGCAAAGAACCGATTCTAAATTACCTACAAAGACAGCAAATAAATGGTTTTCCCAGTTAGTGAGAATGTTTGTGACTCCATACCATACGCGTTAAAAATGTTGTGTTTCCTTTACAAGACGTTGCAGAATCAACCCATACACCCGCCCACCCCGGGCATGTGGCATATTGCGAACGCCGGGGTCGATCCCAGCTGCAGGCGATCTGGCAGCAGACTGCCGTGTGTTGGTACCGAGATCTGACCGTGCAAGCACAACGGTGAACTACTGGACGTAAATTTGCCTAGAAAACCACAACAGCTAGAAAAAAAAAAAAAGACATACCAAAAAAAAAAAAAAAGAGGAGAGAGATTTATAGCGAGCAGACCAAGAATCTGATAGAATAACAACATCAGAGAAACTACAACGGGTTTATGGTCGAGGAGGCTAGACGAATAAGAAGCAGAACCTTACATACCCATCGACATCCGAAGCGGGAAAGGGGGAAGTGAAGAATAAGATGGTGGTGAACTAAAGTAAAGGACCCATTTCCACGCCTTCATTTTTATTGTGGTAGAACCCGTATGGATATAAATAGAAATATGAGTGACATACGCGTTGGAGTCTCCATAGGGAAACAGAAAAAGACATACGGGTGACATACACACCAGAGATGAAAGACAGAAGCAGACATACGGGTGACATACACACCGGAGATGAGAGACAGAAACTGACATACGGGTGACATACACACCGGAGATGAGAGACAGAAACTGACATACGGGTGACATACACACCGGAGATGAGAGACAGAAACTGACATACGGGTGACATACACACCGGAGATGAGAGTCAGAAACAGACACACACATCGCAAATGAAAGACAGACAAAAACATACACATCGGAAAAAGGAGACAGAAACAAATATACAAGCCATAAATTAGAGACAGTAAAACAAACAGGCGGAAATGGTAGACAAAAAAAGCCAAATATGTGACATTCAAGTAGAAAATTATAGAGAGAAGCATATACAGGTTATATTTACATATAACAAACGAAAGACAAAAGCAGCGAACGTACATATATACAAAATACTCGGAAAACTGCAATCAGATAACTGGTATACAGGAGAGATACAGGGGACAATGCTAGATAGCCACTAACAAAATCAGGCAGAGACACTGACATACAGACTAGGGTATACTGGTGGACACACAGACTAGGGTATATTGGTGGACATACAGACTAGGGATTATTGGTGGACATACAGACTAGGGTATATTGGTGGACATACAGACTAGGGTATACTGGTGGACACACAGACTAGGGTATATTGGTGGACATACAGACTAGGGATTATTGATGGACATACAGACTAGGGTATACTGGTGGACATACAGACTAGGGTATACAGGTGGACATACAGACTAGGGTATATTGGTGGACATACAGACTAGGGTATACTGGTGGATATACAGACTAGGGTATACTGGTGGACACATAGACTAGGCTATACTGGTGGACACATAGACTAGGGTATACTGGTGGACATACAGACTAGGGTATACTGGTGGACATACAAACTAGGGTATACTGGTGGACACACAGACTAGGGTATACAGGTGGACATACAGACTAGGGTATACTGGTGGACATACAGACTAGGGTATACTGGTGGACACATAGACTAGGGTATACTGGTGGGCATACAGACTAGGGTATACTGGTGGACATACAGACTAGGGTATACTGGTGGACACATAGACTAGGGTATACTGGTGGACATACAGACTAGGGTATACTGGTGGACATACAGACTAGGGTATACTGGTGGACATACAGACTAGGGTATACTGGTGGACACATAGACTAGGGTATACTGGTGGACATACAGACTAGGGTATACTGGTGGACATACAGACTAGGGTATACTGGTGGATATACAGACTAGGGTATACCGGTGGACACATAGACTAGGGTATACTGGTGGGCATACACAGAGGGTATAGGGTATACTGGTGGTGGACATACAGACTAGGGTATACTGGTGGACACAGACTAGGGTATACTGGTGGACATACAGACTAGGGTATACTGGTGGACATACAGACTAGGGTATACTGGTGGACATACAGAGGGTATAGGGTATACTGGTGGACACACAGACTAGGGTATACTGGTGGACATACAGACTAGGGTATACTGGTGGACATACAGACTAGGGTATACTGGTGGATATACAGACTAGGGTATACTGGTGGACATACAGACTAGGGTATACTGATGGACACATAGACTAGGGTATACTGGTGGACATACAGACTAGGGTATACTGGTGGACATACAGACTAGGGTATACTGGTGGACATACAGACTAGGGTATACTGGTGGACATACAAACTAGGGTATGCCGGTGGACACATAGACTAGGGTATTCTAGTGGACATACAGACTAGGGTATACTGGTGGACATACAGGCTAGGGTATACAGGTGGACATACAAACTAGGGTATACTGGTGGACACACAGACTAGGGTATACAGGTGGACATACAGACTAGGGTATACTGGTGGACATACAGACTAGGGTATACTTGTGGACATACAAACTAGGGTATACAGGTGGACATACAGACTAGGGTATACTGGTGGACATACAGACTAGGGTATACTGGTGGACATACACACTAGGGTATACTGGTGGACACATAGACTAGGGTATACTGGTGGACATACAGACTAGGGTATGCCGGTGGACATACAAACAGAAACTACACAGCCGTGAACATGCAAGTAGAGAACTCGGATTACCCACACATTAGAAAGACAGAAAAGGGCACATTGGCACCACGTGGACATACTTTCAACCGACACCACGCACAAAAACAGCGCGTGGTGCCAAGTGTACCTTCACCCCCACCCAAGATCAACCTAGCGACTGACTAACCAACCAAACAGCCTTTCTTAACGACACCCCCCCCCCTTTTTCCAGGCTTCAAACGACACACCCCTGCCTGAAGGTGACGACGGACACACAAGCCACCAGTGGTTGCATGAGTCACTCACAACCCAGAAGGGATCATTAAGGATCAGAAGCCGGGTCTGACACAGGACTCCACCAGGGGGTCCCCCTGCAGACGCCTGACATGGACACAATTCTGCTGGCTAACCTTGAATGACCCCCTGGATTTAGGACAGCTTACGGAGGTGTTAAGACACGCCAGCACAGTTCAGTAGGGAGTGGATTAGAATGAAATAAATAGAAAGCGGCAAATATATTCAGCCAACTGCAGCGGCTGGAGAGTCTTGGCGTCAGCGCTAACTGCATAATGGGTTGTGGAAAAGGTGCGATAAAGACACTGCAATGTGCCAATTGATGTCTATAACACCACAATGGCAGCAATGATACAGAAATCAAAATGAGAATAAAAATGGCTAAAACTATCTTCAATAATACGCGAAAACGATTGACGGTTAGAAGAATAGACAAACAACACATTAAACATTACAATCGTCCAATGTATATGCACCCCTGCTGTATGGTGCAGAAACTTGGACGATAAACAGGCAAATATAAAATCAAACTCAGTCTCTCAAATGTGGTTATACAGAAGAATAGGTCGCACTGTATGGAAACAAAAACATTCCAATAGAGGTTCTGGATAGAGTGCGAATAAAAAGAGAATTACTGCAAACATTTTTTGGTACTTAATTTATAACTTACCCCTGACGTCACGACTACGTCACGGGAGATAATCCCTCTAAATTCTAGGGTGTTCAGGTTGTAGTTTCTCGCGATTTATCTACAGCCAAGTTTAGGGTTAGGATTAGAATACACTAGATGAACACTAAAAAAAAAAAAAAAACACACCAAACAACAGCACACTTGCACCCCTTGAAATAATGGACTGTCACGTCAGCTGTGGATTTCCCACGGGGATTTCGTATTTGGGGTACGTTATAAATTAAGAACCCATTTTTTAAAATAGATAACCTAAATGTATTAGCCACATTAACAGACATAACGGTCTTCTAAAAACCATAATAGTGGGTGGAGGGTGGGGTGGGGGTGGAGTCAAAGGCAACAGAGCAAGAGGTCGAAACCGATACAAGTGGGAGGACAACAGGAAGGCATGGAAAAACAGCAGCCTGAGAGAGTGCACTACTAAGACAAGAGGCAGAAAGTGTTAGCGATTCACTTCAGCCAACCTTCACTCTGGAGACGGCACCTGACTGACTGCTGCTGAAAACAAAGTAAACGTAACAGTGTGTACACGGACGCTTTGACTCCAGTGGCGCAGAGGACATATGGTGCTTGACTTACATTTCTACAGACATGTCAGCCTCAGCGTGTGTTGTGGTCGCTTTTACTTTCCTGGACAACACCCGGTAAACATTTCAACTAAGTCAGCCTGGGACGCCCCCTTCCCGAATGGGTTTTTACTGTGTCAGCGCGCCTGCAACGCCTTCTATTATGAGGCTTAGCTTTAAAAAAAAGATCGGAAACCCACACGGAACAGACCCTATAGCTTTTGGCAGCTTTAGAATAACCCAACCCCCACTGCTTCTTTCCTAACATCCGCTTTGTAGACCAGCCCCGTCTATAGAATAACGAGCGCCTACACAAACAACTAGTTGCGTGCTATTTACAAGACTAATGTTACAGCGGTTAAATCCCCCACGTTATTCTGTCTGGCTGGTAACATGTTATAAACAAAGCTACAGACACACACACACACACTTAGGGACAGCGTTGGGTACAAGAGCCAGCACAGCTGTGCGTACAGTGGCAGGGCTATCGCACAGTGCCATCTAGCATGTCAAAATACAGGCAACTGACATACATAATATGGGGCCCTGGCCGTGTGCGGGGTAAATATGTCAGGCCTGGCATAACTTTCTAATGTGTGTGTATGTGTGTGCGTAAAAGAGGGGTTGGGGGAATATGTCAAGCCTAGCACAACTTTCAAATGTGTGTGTGTGTGTGTGTGTGTGTGCGTAAAAAGGGGGGGGGATATGTCATTCAGGCCTGGCACAACTTTTAAATTGTGTGTGTGAGTAAGGGGGGGGGGATATATGTCAGGCCTGGTACAACTTTCAAATGTGTGTGTGTGAGTAAGGGGGTGGGGGGAGGGAATATGTCAGGCCTGGCACAACTTTCAAATGTGTGTGTGTAAAGGGGGGGGGGGAGGGATATGTCAGGCCTGGCACAACTTTCAAATATGTGTGTGTGAGTAAAGAGGGGGGGGGGTGTATGTCAGGCCTGGCACAACTTTTAAATTGTGTGTATGCGTGTGTGTGTGTGTGGGGGGGGGGGAGGGGAAGTTAATATGTCAGGCCTGGCACAACTTTCAAATATGTTTGTTGTGGGGGGTACGAGAGACAGGGTATACTGGATGGATCCTACACGTGTTATTTATTTGTCCTGGTACCAACAGCCCTAGAGAGCCACGCTGAATTAATACAGAGCGAGAGGTAGACCGCGGAGAAACAGGGAATGACAGCATTAATAAGTCTGAGGGGAAAATAAGACCAAATTATACACCGCAATAAAGAGCACGCTGAGTTGTCCTCCTATTTCCCAGCTAAGGTAAGATGGTGATAATGGTAAGGAGGAGGAGGAGGATGAGAACTATACCAATGCAAAATAAAACGTGTTATAAATTTTCTTCAACTTATGAGACTACAGGATTCGTAAATTTGTACCGTCATGTCAAACATTAGGGCTCAGATACGGTTCAAGCAGACTAGATGACTGGGCAGCATGTCAGATGTTGGAGACGACGGAGTGAGAGACATAGAGAGAGAGTCACACACACAGAGATAAACAGAGACAGAAAAACAGGCTGAAACATACAGACAGAGAGATAGACAGATAAAGACAAAGATAAGGACAGAGAGAGACAGAGTGAAAGAGAAAGACTGACAGAGACAAAGAGAGAGATGGACAGAGAGAGAGAGAGAGAAAGAAGACAAAGAGGGAGAGAGACAGACATAGATACAGACAAGCAGAGATATACAAAGAAGACAGAGAGACAGATAAGACAGACATAAACAGACACAAAAAGAGATAGACAGACGGATGGAGAGAGACAGACAGACAGACGAAGAAAGAAACAGTGAGGGAGAGGTATATTGATGGTGCTATTTTCGTTACGTGATTGATGCAAGTTTACTGTTGCAGCCCAGCGTGTGGTTGACTAGCTGCAGTAGCAGACAAAACATGCCCTGGTCTACAGTTATCGGCAAAGCACTGGGTACTTGTGTTGTGTAGAACAACAGTCAATCCTTGTCAGTGGTATGGCTCAGTGTATCCAACATCCAGTGATCTGGAACGGTCGTGTCAACGATCTACTGTATCATAAGACCTAGAGCCTTGTGTGGGTTCCGGGGCCCCATTGTGGGGGGAAACAAAAACAGACCCCACTGCCTATCCAAAATTATGATGTAAGAGTCAACTAACTGGGAGCTTGCTTCGAAGTAAAAGTGCATCTGCCTGAAACGAATACGTCTGCAAACAAACCAGTCAGACCCATAAAACGGATGTACACGCAACGCTCAGGTTCAGAAGTGGACGAACAACCAGAACTTTTCAACAGAATTTACAGCCCGTAAACGTTAAGACGAAAACAAGAAGAGGACTACTGCGCTCATACAAAACTAAACAATAGTAAGTAACGTTAACCGACTTTCCCCACAAGACTAGCAATTAATCACAGCAAACATATTATAGTGATATGTCGGAACATACCTACTTGTAAAATGTAATAGCTCTCCACAGACCACAGTGACGCTGTGAACAGCGTACTCGAAAGTCCAGCTTCTGATCCGGGGTTCACCCCCGCCCCACCCTTGTCATTTTCTTGGGCACTCGTTCTGGCCCCCTTGTCCCCAAGCCTTCTAGTAGCATCTGAGATTTCCCATCGACACATATTCATTTATTTATCACACTGCTTCAATAGCCTCGCCACTTGCGATAAGGGTAATCGGTGGATTAACTAACTCCTTCTTCGCGTTTACCCGCTGTAAACCCTGGCGGAAAGTTCCGGTTGTTCGTCCACTTCTGGACTGCAGTCCTGTTCCAAAACTTGAGTGCTACGTGTGCATCCGTTTGACAGATCTGACTAATTTGCATGCAGACTGTTGTTCCATGCCTCTCAGGCAGATGCACTCCGACTTCGAAGGAAGCTCCCAATTAGTCGACTCTTACGACATGCTTTTGGGTATGCAGAGGGTCTATTCTTGTTTTCCCTATAACAGGGCCCCGGAACCCACACGGGGAACTAGCTAACTTATTAGTGCATAGTGTGCTGGGTGGTACAGTAATAGGTTTCGCTGCTTTCAGATTAGGTTGTTCTTTTATAAGGACATAGCCGGACATAGCCCCGTATAATCCACCCAACCAACACACGAATACCCCCCCCCCCCCTCTTTCCCACTTGCATTCGTTTCAAGCACCCTCAACTTACCGCCATGAGAACCACTTGGAGAGCACCCTCTCGAGTCAGATCCCGGCACCAAACTCCCATATACCCTGGAGGGACCTGGCAGTGAGCTGGGCTACGTCTGTGTTCCAGCATCGGACAATGTAGATCAGGCTGATTGAACGCCCTGAGCTAGAACTCCCTGATTTCGTTACTCCTTTCAGTGCCAGCGGGAAAACACTTCCAAAAGTATGGGTAACAATTATCACAGCAACACAGACACAGGCCGCCTCTAGCACAGTTCTGCACCGTCTTGAGACTCAGTCCCAAAAATCCAACAAGGGTTTGTCAGAATTAGGTCTCATATGCTGTACTGCCTAATAGTTTTCACAGTTGGCAAGTAGTGTAAAACTCTAAAAAAATCACAGCTGATTAGAATAATAGCTAAATTATTAACATCAAGAACCTAAACTACACCAGATTACATACAGCAGAGCCATAAACCAGGATACACAGTAGCTAAACACTTATTAAATGCCGGCCGCAGGGTAAAGTCGAACTCACATCAAGAGAAATTTGCATAATTTATCCAGGGTTCCCATTTCGCCTCAGCCTGAAATGTATACACAGGAAACACTCAGGGAAGTAAAGGCGATTGGGCTGGTTAATGACAGCATTGCCTGCTGAATGGCAACTGTTCTATATAAATGTTAGTACCACATCCCTTCTGCGGCAAGGGCATGAAAGCTGCCCTTGACTTAACAGTCGAGCCGTGAACACCCACACATAACATAACCTAACTAGGATATATCATCCTCCACGCACGTCATGGACACTGGGAGTGATCCCCACAGACTGATTAGAGCAGTGGTCTACAACCTAGGGTGGGTGGGGAGGGGGAGGGTAAGTATCTAAGTAAGTAAAAAAAGTCAAGATCCCTTTTCACGCCTTAGGCGCCTGGGGCATATGGGAAGAGCGTCCCATATTTTTTTTACAGACCAATCGGCACTGTGTGGGTAATGTGGTCAGCATTACGCCGGCCGTCTTTACTTCCCCAGGAGGAAGGGTAAGTGCTGAGGAAGTTTCAATGAGGGCGTCAAACAAGTTTCAATGAGGGCGTCAAACAATTTTGAAACTGACTTCATCTGCACTTGTAATTATCACGATTTTCAACATTACTCGTCATGAAAACAAAACAGCCATGCCAGCCTGATGGGCAGAGTGACCTCCGTTGTGCCTTTCCAACATCAAACAACAACAAAATAGCCGACGTCATCAAGACAAAACGGTGTCAACCATCACACGGATAGATGGACACTAAATTGCCAGTTGTTGGTTATTATTTCTTGTATTGTTTGACAATGTCATTTTTGTGCGCGGTTTTCCTCCAAGTTCGTATACAGTACTCACGACTTTTCTAGCCATACACTCGGGGGCGCCACCTGTAAAAAAGCTGGAGACTATTGGACTCAAGTGTGTACTTGTAAGGGGGGACAAACGACTGATCGCCACAAAGGCATAGGACATAACAGGGTGAAATGCCTCTTAGTTAATAAACTAAAAGATAAGGTCTAATGGCGAATGGAGCTGTGAAATCAACAAAATAAAGGCTAAACATGTTCTGTTCAAAAATAATGTTGGCTCCCAGGTAGACCTAGCTTAAAATGGGTACCAGGTAAAAGCCCGGGAAGTAAAATCGGCCGTTGTGATGAAGACCACATAACTCACTTAGCGTTGTTTGGTCTAATATATATATATATATATATATATATATATATATATATATATATATATATATATATATATATATATATATATATATATATATATATATATGTCTAGCCAAACCACCTAAGAGTAAGGACATTGGTTCTGACGATTTCACACAAACATTTCTTCCGGTTGATATCTAACAGTGTACAAAGACGGTGCACAAAGAAGCAGCAAAGAGACGCCTTGCAACAAGAATCGCATAGCCGCTGTGAATGTTTCAGCAAAATATATAAGCTTCTGATCCAGTATAACTGTGGTCTCTTGAATATGGGAGGGGGGTGGCGATACTGGAGAAGACAACAAGGTAAAGAAAGAAAGAAAGAAAGAAAGAAAGAAAGAAAGAAAGAAAGAAAGAAAGAAAGAAAGAAAGAAAGAAAGAAAGAAAGAAAGAAAGAAAGAAAGAAAGAAAGAAAGAAAGAAAGAAAGAAAGAAAGAAAGAAAGAAAGAAAGAAAGAAAGAAAGTCACTTTTGCTTGAAACTTGCACTTCGGGCTGTACACAACTGAAATCCAAACTTTAAAATAAAATACGAGTCACTAAATAAATCTAACTTTGAACAAACGTCAGGAACTAATCTCAACTTTAAATAAAACGTCACGAAGTAGTCTTCAGGAACCCTAACTTCAAACACGCTTCATGGAACCCATCAATGTTATAAAACAGACGTCAGAAAATGAATCTTAATAAAACCATAACACTTAACATGTATGAAGTACAATACTTAACATAAACCCTAAATTAAAATATACGTATATAAAGTAGTATATTATTACACGTGTATGCAGCACAGAAACTAATAAATATTATACTGTTATCCTTTAACCGGCACACACACAACTGGCACTACATGAAAACTTACATTAAAATCTAAACCAAACAGCCCTATGAGTATTTCATTACATGTAAACTTGCATTACTGATTTAAGAATCGTGTTATAGCACCCCGGGCATACTCATAGGTGCTCCGTCTCCTGCAGCAAACGTCTTTGGGTTACATGTTGTTCCCTTAGGATACTGATTATAAACTAGTCGTTATTTTCCCCTCATACGTCCCTCCTGGTCGGATTTACACCTATTTCCACCTTCACATATTCTTACGCGTTATTTCATATAACCTCGTGCTTCTCTGTCAGCAGTGGTTTATAAATCCTCTTCAGAATGTCTCCTTAAGACAATGCAAACAATCATACAACCCACACATGTTAACCTACAAGTTACACAACAAACGCAGACCCGTTATGTCCATAGACATACAAACTTCCACCCTACTGTATGTACAGCACAACAACAAGACATTATTCGCTAACGTATTCCAGCGTGTTTTGTGTTTACCAGCATACAAAAAGTGATACAATACAACGTTTTGTAAATAGAAAAACAAGAAGAAAGACAAACATCAACACTGGTTTGGCAGTGAAGGGGAACAAGGGTGTATGGGCGTGGATCGTTCAATCCACCGTTTATGCTGGGTGAAATCACGGGGAATGAGATCATCGGGTCTCTCTCTCTCGAGGGTTTTCTACATTTCTTTTGGAACATACATACATATACATAGTCATATGCAATTTCAAGAAAGGGGGGGGGGGGGAGGGGAGGGGGTCTTGTGAGGACAGATGCCGAACCGTTGCTTTCAACGAGACCGCCCAATAAGATGCTATGCTGAACAATACTGTCTTACAGCTAAATATGCTAAGCTCAGCGAATGACTAATGCAGTTTCGATTAGAAACAATAATCGAACTGACCGTCTCATGGGAAAATATACACCAACACAGGAGCATAAATTTGCCCGGTTAATTATACTTAAAAGGGGCGAACTAGTTAGGTGACGTAAGGATAGCCAGTGCCTGCCGCCCCCTTCTGCCTCCCACACAGGGGTGTGGGTGTTACATACACAGGGTGTCCCATCTGTTTCCACACACACGAAAAATACCACTGTTTTGAAAACATTTCACATGTGTCTCCTCCAAGAGGCAAGTAGGTACTCAGCTAAAAAAAAAAACGTTCAACCATAATCCCCGAAGGAGGAGCTTCAAGTTATAATTGTGACTAGGTTACGTGCGCCATATAAAATGGCAGGAAAAGGACTCATACAGTGTTGATGCGATCCAAGGAGACAGACGCAAATACTGCCACGGCCGGCGACAAAGTCGTCTACCGGCAAGCCAATGGGCAAACTGGTCGCCGATGAAGTGTGTGTTCTCCTTCGCCCAAGAACAAGTCTAAGTACAGCTGCTGTTATTCTTATAATGTCGTCGGCGATATGTTTGTTTATCTTTTTTGATGTGGTTTTTAAACTAAGCTGCGATACCTGCGCCTTTCGGACCAACACATTGGATGTCATTAAATCCTTAATTAGTCGCATTTTGCTACATACTTGTTAGGGGGCAATGAGTTTATCAGAGGCCACCCTGGGACCCGGGAACACAGAGGGGATAAGGCAGACAGTCTCGAGCTAACAGAGAGCAACGAACTGTTATACACATACAGAAAATGCAGAAAAGAGCCACAGACTACTGAGACACACACATAAACAGAGAGAGAGAGAGAGAGAGAGTGGTGGGGGGAGTGGGGGTGAGAGATAGATAAATAGATATATATATAGACAGACAGACAGATAGATAGGTAGATAGATAGATAGATAGATAAATAGATAGATAGATAGATAGATAGATAGATAGATAGATAGATAGATAGATAGATAGATAGATAGATAGATAGATAGATAGATAGATAGATAGATAGATAGATAGATAGATAGATAGATAGATAGATAGATAGATAGATAGATAGACAGATAGACAGATAGACAGATAGATAGATAGATAGATAGATAGATAGATAGATAGATAGATAGATAGATAGATAGATAGATAGATAGATAGATAGATAGATAGATAGATAGATAGATAGATAGATAGATAGATAGATAGATAGATAGATAGATAGATAGATAGATAGATACATAGATAGATACATAGATAGAGAAGAGAGAGACGATAACTGGGTTAAACGGATAAAAACAGCTACAACAGTTCTAGGCAAAAACAGGATGCAATACGACATACAATAAATAGGAAGGTTTAACCCCATAGCGTGTTTTCCCACTCCTATGTTAGCGTGTTTTCCCACTCCTATGTTAGCGTGTTGTTTATCTAGAAGTGTTTTCCACTCCCATGTGTGCGTGTAGTTTATCTAGAACGCCTTATCAGTTGACAGAGAAATAATACAACAGCCATATTCTCATGTCAACAAGCAATACTGGGGGAATGGGGACCAATTGTTACTTCGGCCGGTGACCCAAAGAGGGAGGGTTGTTATGGTTGCTACCCTGTCCTCCCCAGATAAATCGCTGGAGTCCGTGCCACAATACCTCCCTTAGATGCTACAACCTTAATTTGGGTCGCCCCCCCCCCTGTGGGTTCCGGCGCCCTGTTAGGAGGGGTAAACTCATGCCCCACTAACAAGCCTGTAGTCACAGTAGCTTAATTAGGGTTTCTTCTTTCGAGGTCCAAGTGTATCTGCCTGAGAGACGGGGAAAAAACAGTCTGCATACAAATTAGCCAGATATACATGCACTACTCAAGTTTTGGAACAAGACGGAAGTTTAGAAAGTGGACGAACGAGAAGAACTTACCACTATAGATTACAGCGGTGAACATGAAAAAGAATAATTTTACCCCCCCTCCCATTCTTAACGTGCTTATTTCATGGTCACTTGACAACGCCTTGGGTGCTGGAGGTCCCGGGTTCAGGCCCCCGGTAGAGGCTGGGATTTTGTCACGTGGCCTTCTTGTAATTTCCCTGGTCTCTGGGTAGTAAGATCGGACGCCCGTATTTATATTGTCGCGCACGTAAACAAAAATCCCTTGGCAGCGGGAAATCGAAATGAGTAGCCTAACGGCGCTGCCCCATAACAGTTGAAGTTAAAAACTTACACTACCTAAAGTGTTTCAGAGTTCTAGCTGGTGAAAAAGAGTTCGTGCACTGCACTGAGATTTCTCTGACTCAGGCTTGAGTTAAAAGTAAAATGGAGCACTTACGGGTTACTACCCTTGTGTCAGGATGTTGACCCCTGTAGAAACCAACAAGTTCTGAGATTTTTCAGACTTAAGGCTTGAGTTAAAAGTAAAATGGAGCACTTACGGGTTACTACCTTTGTGTCATGATGTTGATCCCTTGTAGAAACCAACTAGTTTCATAAGTAAGTATAATATGAGCCCCTGTTAGAGAGGTAAAGACGTCTGGCTTATAAAATGTGTGATGCTTACTATTCCTCGGTACTCTTGCGTGTGTGTGTGTCTATCCTATCCAACCTGGAATCAACGGCTCGGACAGACAAGAAAAATCCTTTCTGCTGTTGTGTCTGTTAGTATATCAACCAGTCTTCCTCTTCTATGTTGGCTCTTTAAAGGGAGGCTGTGCTGTTCTGCTGTGGTTTACAACTAGGCTGCGATATCTGCTTTTTCGACCCAAAGCATCCGACTTTCAGTAAATTACTGATGAGTGGCCTTTTACGACATGCTAGTTAGGAGGCCGTGCCTCCCACCCTCAATAAGGCCTAGGAACCCATAGGGAAAAACCATGTCGGTTGGTAAACAAAGACAATGCAGCGATTAACATCCTAGGTTTAAAATCAAGTAAGCAAATGACAAAAACTTGTTTTATCAGTTATTAATAAAAAGACTGGCAAGACATCAGCGTGATTGTTTCGGGATACGTCAGTTAAGTAAATGTGTGTATTCATGTGGTTTTGTTTGATTAAGGTAATGTGCTGATGAAGGCTATGCAGCCGCAAAGTTCACTTCCCGTTTGTGTGCCTCATATTGTGTATCTAGCTGATCTACTTTTCGTTCGGTTTTATATCTTTTCATGATATGAAAAAGAAGATTTGGCAGTCTACTGAGCAGGGCACAATCGGCACATGGTGAGCAGAAGCAAGGATACCCACACCACATTTTCTCCCCAAGACCGGCTTTATCGCCTCTCTAGAAGATGGACGAATGTGACACATTCAGGCTAAGAATAGGGCACAACCGACTACGCCAACAAATGGTTCAAGTTTTAGGGTATTGGAAACATGGAGATGTGTCCCTAGAAGCTAGCACCAGAAAATGCTAAGCATGTACTCCAACACTGAAAACTGTATGCAGCTAACAGAGAAACAATCTGGCCTGTACCAACCTTAATAAAGACTAATATGGTTTGAGGTTTGAACAACGGATCAACATCATGGCACACGGGTGCTCCGTTCTTCTTCTAACTCAAGTCTGAGTCCGAAGAAGCTCAGCACAGTGCACAAGCTCTGCGGCACCGGTGAGGATCCTGAAGTACTTTGGGTAGATTATTACCTCCAAATTTTGCATGGGCAGCGTCGTAAGGGTACTTTTTTCGATTTCCAACTGCCAAGGGATTTTTTTACGTGCGCAACAATGCGTCCGATCTCACTACCCAGAGACCAGGGGGAATTACTAGATGTCCAAGTCCACGTGAAGAAATCCCAGCCCTTATCTGTGATTGAACCCGGAACCTCTAGCACTCGAGGAGAACACTATGCCTTGAAACCACGCAGCCCCTAAAGACACAAAGCTGCTTGAATGTTACACGGAGATGTTGGCTGCAGGATACTTTGTGTCAAGGCTACAGGGCCTCGTGGTATATACATTCTCTGATCCAAGAAGACTTCCGGCGTTGAAAGGGTTTCAAAGGCAGGGAAAAGAACGTCACCAGAGCCACACACACACACTTAAACTGAGCCATGGAAACAAATACCGAGAATACCCGAGTTAACCGTCGGCATTCTTTCAAGCGCGTACTTAAGTCTTGTCTGGCTTCTTGAGGCAGTTTGTGTAGTGTTCAGCTGTGTACCGAATTCCATGCGTTGGACACAATGTGTTGTTGCCTGTGACTTCAGCAACACCGGCTGACTGGGTCTCTCTCGTTCATCACTGTTCTGTTGTGCGGGTTACAGATCACAAAAGGCACACATCTACTTCCATTTCACCGCATTCCGTTCAATATGTTCAATATCAGCAACGTTCGTCTGCAGGTTTCTCTAGACGTTCTCGTTTTCTCAGTCCAACTGTTTCCCATTACAGCGTCAGTTTTGTGGGTTTCTTTCCGTGATTATGTCTCTGTTTGGTGATTCTCTTTCCGTTCCTCCTGATGTCTCTGTTTGGTGATTCTCTTTCCGTTCCTCCTGATTATGTCTCTGTTTGGTGATTCTCTTTCCGTTCTTCCTGATTATGTCTCTGTTTGGTGATTCTCTTTCCGTTCTTCCTGATTATGTCTCTGTTTGGTGATGCTCTTTCCGTGCCTCCTGATTATGTCTCTGTTTGGTGATGCTCTTTCCGTGCCTCCTGATTATGTCTCTGTTTGGCGATTCTCTTTCCGTTCCTCCTGATTATGTCTCTGGTGATTCTCTTTCCGTTCTTCCTGATTATGTTTCTGTTTGTTGATTTTCTTTCCGTTTTTCCTGATTATGTCTCTGTTTGGTGATTCTGATTATGTCTCTGTTTGGTGATTATCTTTCCGTTCTTCCTGATTAGGTCTCTGCTTGGCGCTCCCCTTTTGTGTGTGTAATTAGGTCCTACCATATATAACAGTTCCATGCGCGCGCGCACGCACACACACACACACACACATATATATATATATATATATATATATATATATAATTTAACATAATCCTCATCGGAGGTGGAGGCAAGAGGTGTGGAAGTATGACGCCTGAAGGTTACCCATAATCTACATCCCTACTCAGTGCTAATCATCGGTGATATATATTAAACCCACTACCTACACAGTCTGCATGACCATTAATAATGGCATTATAGTATACTGTTATAGCCACGTCAAACAAAAAAAAAATAATGTTATTCACACTGCCACTTTTAAAAACTAATTTTTCACACAGTACCTTCACATTTTAAGCCGGCTTTAATTATAATTATTCATATTAAAGTTATTCTTATAAAAAGCTACCTTGTTATAAATCAATAAACAAACACGATGGTAACTTCACACAGTACACTATTATAATAACCTAGGAATTAAAAAATGCGAATCCCACGCAATGGTATGTACAATTAACATGATAATCAACAAATCCATTGTGAAGAATGGCTACAGAATATCACACAGCATTAAGTCACAAGCAAAGTTTGCATGCATTATACTTAACACCTACACTTTCAAGCAGGTTTCTAACACTGTTTAAAACAGAGAACGCTGGTAACACAGCACACCGAAGCTAGCACATAGCCGAACTGATAGCTAGCTACAGCTGGAGGGCTCGCCCCGCTTATCCGGGACAGGAGAGCTTCACAAGAATAACACTCGACTCGAGAAGGCAAAGTGTACGACCACGGAACTTGGGCCAGGCCCAAAACCGTTGGATTTCCGTCATCTTCCGCGCGGGGCCACGTGGGTGTGTCTAGGAGTGGTCCCATCCCTGCAGGCGACCTAGAAACCAGTTATCACGGGCCAAGGCGGAGCGCCCGGCTGGGGTAAAGCTGGGTAATGCGGTGCGCAGCTGATCCTATCTATTTAGTCCCAGGTGGGGGGACTTCAATTTCCCTAGTCTACTCTCCGTTAAGCGTGGGGAATGGAGGGGAAGAGAAAGAGGGAGAGATAAATAAGCTTGTGTTTCAAGGCCAAAAGAGTAGTTTTTAATTAACATAAGTTTCAAGTGTACCCTTGGGATTCGCTTTCGACTAAAGTCCGGAGGTGGACGAAAACCCAGAACTTTCCACCGAAGTTAATAGCCGGTGAACGATTAGAAGAAGAAGGTAGTTTATTTTTTTTTTTGCCCCCGTCATTTTTTTCTGGAAAAAAAGGTAACAAATAAGTCAATATTGTGCAGATGTTTATTCCAACGTGTGTCTGTGGCTTTGGCGTTGCGAACGCGTTTGGTAATGCCGGGTTTGATCCCAGCGGCGGATAATTTGTCTTGCGTTGGTTTCGATATTGGTACCTAGCGATGATCGTTCAGTGAGCAATGGCAAAGTACTGAACGTAAAACCTGCCTAGAAAAACCACAACAGCCAAAAAATGCTGGGGTTCCTGTAAAGGATACACAACTAACTTTTTTTTTAAAATCTCCCACCGACACTACACTACAGGTTACCTGGTAACCATTTCGTGGTGGCTTCATGAGATAGTACTGAATGACTAGGGTTCCAAAAAGTTTCGGGGATTTGTACCGGTCCGATTCTCATCCTTGAGATGTCAATCCTATAGATGGCAATCCTGAAGCAGAAAAACTTTTTAAAAAAATGGTGTGCCGTCTTCACAATGAAGGCTGGCTACAGTGCAACCACTGCTGTCTTTGGTAATATTTCCTCGGTGAGATCCAATCTCTCTAACGTTACAAATCCTTCAATGGTGTCCAGAAACCAGAACGGATTTTTTTTTAAATAACCCGTCCACCGCGGAAATTGGAGCCGCCGTGGTGTAGCGGCTAGAAGCTCGCCTGCAGATACAACGGTCGTGGGTTCGGGCCCTGACGGAACCGGACTTTTTCCTTCTTCAAACATCACCTTGGTTTCCAGATCGACCCAGCCTTAAACTCTTTGAGTCCCAAGGAACGCATCATACGTTTATAGATTTCTACCTAGAGGCCCAATGAACGCATGATGCGCCGATTTTACGTCTCTCTTGACTACCAGTTGGGCCTGTGATGCTAAACCCCCTGGGACTCAAAGGGTGCCAGGTAAAGTCATGGGAAGTGAAGGCGCTGAGTGCCGATTGGTCTATAAAATATAGGTCTAGCCCTATATGCCCAATAGGCCTGGAGGCGTGGAAACAGGTCCTTTACAATTACCACAAAAAGGAGCCCTAGTATTCGAGGACCATAAACGTTGCTACATGCACTCACTAATCTCTAAGCCACATGTAACCGTCACGGGTGCCCAGATTATCTTCTTCTTATCGCGTTCACCAGCTGTACACTCTGGCGGAAGGTTCTGGTTGCTCATCCACTACTGAACTGCAGTCTTGCTCCTGAACCTGAGTGTTGTGTGTGCATCAGTTTTACAGGTCTCATTCTCTTGAATACAGACTGTTGGTTCCTTGCCTCTCCAGCAGATGCACTCCGACTTCAAAGGAAGCTTCCCAATTAGTCGACTCTTACGACATGCTTTTGGGGAGGCAGTGGGTCTATTCTTGTTTTCCCCACAATGGGGCCCCGGAACCCACACGGGGAGCCCAGATTATAAATCCTTTTCATCACTGGCGTCCGTCCCTAAGATCCTGAAGGTTGTTGTCCACGGGCTATGAAATAGGGTGCTTTGTGCGACGACACCCTCGGGGAGCGTCCCTCTGTGGAGTCACCGAGCCATGGGGGGGGGGGGGGGGGGGGGGGCCAAACCCCGGAACAATGATGTCGACCTTGTTAATATTATTACGAAGCACTTAAACAAGGCCAGGTTCTTTCAATGGCTTCCCTACTTTTAGCAAATTTGTAAGGTGTGGGGTTAAGAAGGGACCCCTCAAATGGTCTCTTTTTTTGTAGCAGCCCCCCCCCCCCCCCGGCACACCCAGCACTTGTTGACAAATGCGATCGATAAAGCAACTGTGTGTTTGTGAGAATAAATCGCTGCCTGTGAAATACAATACCGGCCGTCGCTATTCGCAGAAAATCAAAGTTCCTATTTATCGACTGAATTTCCTGAAAAGTAGCCAGACTCACCTGGCTTGTTTGAAGGAGCTAACAACTAAAACTTGAAAGACAGAATACCTTGCGACGCCATAACATTACCTACCCTACCCACCTACCTACCTACCTACCTACCTACCTACCTACCTACCTACCTACCTACCTACCTACCTACCTACCTACCTACCTACCTACCTACCTACCTACCTACCTACCTACATACATACATACATACATACATACATACATACATACATGGCATACACTAAAAGAGGAGAAGGACGCAGAGCACAGGCTGGACCAAGAACAAGACAGAAAAATAGCATCAGTTGAATTTTCTAACAGCACGATGTCTCTATGGTCGAGGTGGCCAGAAGAACAAAAAGGAGAAGTTTATATCTCCCTCGACACCAGTAGCAGTAAAAGAGGAAGTGAAGAAGAAGATGAAGATGAAGAAGAAAAAGAAGAACAAGAAAAGGGAGGAGAAATAATAATAATAATAAGAAGAAGAAGAAAAAGAAGAACAAGAAAAAGGAGGAGAAATAATAATAATGATAAGAAGAAGAAGAAAAATCAGAAGGATAAGAAGAAGAAGAAGAAGAAGAAGAAGAAGAAGAAGAAGAAGAAGAAGAAGAAGAAGAAGAAGAAGAAGAAGAAGAGGAGATGAGAAGGGGAAGAAGGTGAAGATGAAGTAAAGAACAAGATGAAGAAAAAGAAAAAGAACTGAACAAAAAATCAACTATCACCACGTTTGACACATAGAATGACATCTTTGACATCAGTTAAGGCAAATAAGAACTGTAGTTAGTTACCAGTGTCAACCGTGGATCCTTAACTACAACTAAGTAAAAGTAAAGAATCCTTCACCACGCCTTTAGGCGCAGTGGGTATATAGGGCTAGACCTATTTTGGTAGACCAATAGGCACTTGGTGGGTGATGTGATCAGCTTCATACCGGCCGCCTTTACTTCCCAGGACTTGTACCTGGCAGGGCTGCCAATGATGGGTTTTTACTCCCAGATCTGGGTTTTTATCTAACGCCTTGGGTTCAGATTTTGGAATCTTGGGTTTTTACAAAATATATCCTTATACAAAAGTGGGTAAATGTTTCGTTTCCTAACTATAAAATGTGTACTTTTTATTAATCTTGGGTTTTGGTTTACTGTTCTTTGCTTTTGTATTGCTGGGTTTTTTGTGGCCAGCTAAGCTTGGGATGTGATAAAAATCCCATTGGCAGCCCTGGTACCTGGTACCCAATCAAGGCTGGGTCGACCTGGGAGCCAGGATAATTTCTGATAAAGAAGTCCGGCTACGTCAAACCCCGAAGGCTCGACCCTCGCATCTGCAGGAGATCGTTTAGCCGCTACACTACGGTGGTTTCAATTTACATATGTACCAATCCTCTAACACGCCCCACGAATCTTGACTGTGTTCGTGTCGTCCCATTGTTTCAATCAACCCGCAGTCTTTATCAGCATCTCGCAGACTTGTCTCCTTTAGTTTCACGCCCGTCCTTGGCATTCTCTGCATTTCCCATTAGACGCGATATACCTTCTGCCATCAGATGTTCTCTCGGCTCGTCTGCTAATTGTCCGGGCCTCAGATGCATACATCAGGGCAGGAAACAGCCCCGGCAGGGTAAGCCGATCTCCAGAAGAATGTATCAATTCCTGCGCTATCTCTTTCTGTGATAAAATGGCTGTCAAGAATTAGCTTTCTTTTCCTTCTATGTTTCCCTTTCTCGTGAATTTATAAGTTTTTGCAGTGCGTTGATGTTTCTCATGTAAATAAAATCAAAGTCGAAAAGTGGACGAACAATAAGAGCTTTCCGCCGAGTTTACAGTCAGTGAACGCTAAGGAGGGAGAGAAGGAGGAGGAGGAGGAGAAGAAGAAAAAGAAGAAGAAGAAGAAGAAGAAAGAAGAAGAAGAAGAAGAAGAAGAAGAAGAAGAAGAAGAAGAAGAAGAAGAAGAAGGAAGAAGGAAGAAGAAGAAGAAGAAGAAGGAAGAAGAAGAAGAAGAAGAAGAAGAAGGAAGAAGAAGAAGAAGAAGAAGAAGAAGAAGAAGAAGAAGAAGAAGAAGAAGAAGAAGAAGAAGAAGAAGAAGAAGAAGAAGAAGAAGAAGAAGAAGAAGAAGAAGAAGAAGAAGAAGAAGAAGAAGAAGAAGAAGAAGAAGAAGAAGAAGAAGAAGAAGAAGAAGAAGAAGAAGAAGAAGAAGAAGAAGAAGAAGAAGAAGAAGAAGAAGAAGAAGAAGAAGAAGAAGAAGAAGAAGAAGAAGAAGAAGAAAGAAGAAGAAGAAGAAGAAGAAGAAGAAGAAGAAGAAGAAGAAGAAGAAGAAGAAGAAGAAGAAGAAGAAGAAGAAGAAGAAGAAAGAAGAAGAAGAAGAAGAAGAAGAAGAAGAAGAAGAAGAAGAAGAAGAAGAAGAGAAGAAGAAGAAGAAGAAGAAGAAGAAGAAGAAGAAGAAAAGAAGAAGAAGAAAAAGAAGAGAGAAGAAGATTACAACTGGGTAGATAGTTTTGTATCTCATTTAGAAGGATTCATTTATTTGCTTCCACGTATACAACTGTTACTGTTGTATTCATCTGATAAAACAAAGCGAAATATTTCAGACAATAAATTGTGCAATCTATTCTTTGTTCAAATATACGCAACACAGGCAAACCTTGGTGCCGACTGGATCTCCAATTTGGTTGGAAATCCTGTAATTATTAGGAATTTCCTAATCAATATACACATACAAACACAGAGACAAATACACATTGATAAACGGAACGATACAGACAGACGATATACAGACAGCCGCGATACAGACAGCCGATATACAGACAGCCGAGATAGAGACAGCCGAAATACAGACAGCCGATATACAGACAGCCGATATACAGACAGCCGAGATACAGACAGCCGATATACAGACAGTCGAGACACAGACAGCCTATATACAGACAGCCTATATACAGACAGCCTATATACAGACAGTCGAGTTAGAGATAGCCGATATACAGACAGCCGATATACAGACAGCCGATATACCAACAGCCGATATACAGACAGCCGATATACAGACAGCCGAGATACCGACAGCCGAGATACCGACAGCCGAGATACCGACAGCCGAGATACCGACAGCCGAGATACCGACAGCCGAGATACAGACAGCCGAGATACAGACAGCCGATATACAGACAGTCGAGATACAGACAGCCGAGATACAGACAGCCGAGATACAGACAGCCGAGATACAGACAGCCGATATACAGACAGCCGAGATACAGACAGCCGAGAAAGAACACACGATTTAGAACACAGGACAGCCTCGTCTCTCTCTCTTCTGTCCACATTTCTTTTGCTTTTGAATGGCCGCACGTCTTTATTGCATACCCAGGCAACCACCGCCACACAAAGTGGATACCCACTGGTAAATTCTGTTCCAACTACACAGCAGAGATCGTAGCACTAGAGCAGGCTGCCGAAATTTTACACAACACCAGTTCTGACTGCCACCAGGTGGTCATATTCACAGATTCCCTATCAGTGCTTCAAGCCCCCAAGAGTGGCAAACTCCCTCACCTAAGATCTGAACTTGGCAAAGTGTACTGTACTCCAGTGGGTGCCACCCACACTGTGGTATATCAGGAAACGAAACCGCAGATAAACTTGCTAAGAAAGGAGCAGAATGTGACCAGGAAGAGAATGCAGTAACATACTATGAGAAGAAAATGGCCATCCAGGCTATCAGAAGTGAACAGAGTCTGGCCAGAGATGACTACCACTTACTTGACCGGCATGGGCAGGTCATTGTCCTACGTCTCAGGACAGGACATAACAAACTTAACCAGCATATGCACAAGCTTCGTCTAAGTAGTTCACCTGTGTGTCCTTGTGGGCTATGTGTGCAGACTACAGAACATGTCCTGCAAGACTGGCCCTTGTTCATCCCATTAAGAAACGAATACTGGCCCAGAGAGTCACCACTGCACACAAAGTTGTATGGGACTAAAAAGGAACTCATAAAAACAGTCAAGTTTATCACAAGAACCTGTCTGTCGGTGTAAATCAGAAAGCGAACACAAGAAGAAGAAGAAGAAGAAGAAGAATGGCCGCACATGTCACACCCTACCCCAGCACTGTTATTTCCACGCCACATTCCCAAGTTTTTCATCGTCTGGTAAATTTCACGCTTGTCTCCCCATTGCACACAGCTACACATTAGCTCGCTTCTGACTGGGCGACCTACTGACCACCTCCTCACATCTGATAGCTCGCCCTCCAGCGATCCGACTTTCACACAGGGTCACGGGGATATTCCGCACTCGCCCTCATACAGCGTTTTGTATATTTCCCCATGCCAGAGGTTTTAACACTTCTAAAACATTTAGATACTGGGTCTAACACACAACTCCCTCAGAGAGAGACAAAACCTATGTCACAGTCTGTCTTTTTCTCGGAAATAAAAATGTAAATACCAGACAACAACAGACTGCGACTCACATAACCTCGACCACGGTATATTAGTCCAACCAACTTATTAACTGAGTTGACCTACGACTGGTGGTGTGAAAATGGGGAGACCATCGTAAAAATAACCCATCGTCTTCAATCCAGACACTTTACTGGACCTCAAATGACAACGCCCCTACAGCTGTGTCACATAATCATCACAAACCACTTCTGCTGTTAAGTGCCGTGGTATTTGCGATCCAGCGCATGCTGGGGTGGCACTGGTGACTGTCGTGCCGTGAAGGCGTAAAGTGTTGTCGAACTATTTTTCGTTTTTGAACCATTATTCCTTTTGCTCTTGTAGCTGATCTTCTGAGAAATCTGCATCAACATGTAACTGACCTTGCCAGAATTGCCGTGTTACGTCATTAACGGTCATCGGCCAAAGGAGTTACACAGAAAAGTAGGGAAAAACAAACATTGGTGGTAGTTATAGCGTAAGTATCACTATTAACAGTCTGGACAGCGAAACGCCCACAGTATGTGACGACCCAAGATAAAAACATGACGAGAGTTGGAAAAGAAACCCATGTTAATGCTTTTCTTCTTCTCCTTCTTTGTTCGCCGTTAAATAGAAGTTCAAAGCTAGGCTAGGACATTCGCGCCTTTCGGTCTAACTCATGAGGTCTGACCAAATTGTTAATTACTCAACTTTTACGACAATCTAATTTAGGGCAGTGGGTGGTCAATTATCCACTTCCCTACATCAAGCCCCCGACCTTCCCCCCCCCCCCCCACAAATTAGGCCCCAGAACCTACAATACAACACCCGTGTTGCGAATATACCTTGGGCGCTGAAACAACTGACAGAACACATCACAAATCAGCAATAAATGCAGACCATCACCTTTATCTCCAAGCGCGACTACACATAAAGACATCTCTATGGTAAATAACCCCCCCCCCCCCCCCCCCCCCCCCCCCAACCATGGTAAAAATGTGACGGTGTCACAACGACCACACCAGCGCGAACGATGAAGCAGAGCTGCAGGATCTAGTTCCTGGACAAACATACTTTCTCTAGACTCACCCCTACAGGTGGTCTATCACACCTACACACAGAGTCGCCAACCTGAGACTAAAAACCCTATCTGGTCCTTGGGGCTTATTACAGGTACGACGGCAGTCTCTAACCTGTGAAAATCGTCAAATGATCAAGTTGTCACTTTGTGCTAAACACTGATATTGAAGGGTTTTCACTTTCTATAGCACTAGGAGATTGCTGGGAGTCACAGACAATTGAACAGTCAAACAATATACCACTAGGAGATTGCTGGGAGTCACAGACAATTGAACAGTTAAACAATATACCACTAGGAGATTGCTGGGAGTCACAGACAATTGAACAGTTAAACAATATACCACTAGGAGATTGCTGGGAGTCACAGACAATTGAACAGTTAAACAATTTCAATGCCAAATCTGACGAGACTATTCCAGCAGGAACTGCAACAGAGAACCCAACTGAAGAATTAGGACAGAAACAGAGCAAGCGCAAGACCAAGCAGTAAATAGAACAACCGGGAAACGGTCTTATAGAAATGAAGACATGGCATGGGTTAAAGGAAAACGACTTTCTATCAACGCACATTGTGCTGAAGTGTGGAATATCAAAGAGGAAAGAACTGTGCTATCTTTATGATTTCAGAGTACATTTCACTACTCCTAGTTTATACAACATGTTTATACTAGAGACAAAATTGCAGATACAGATTAATTTATTTCAAGCGAAAGAAGGAAAGACAGAAAAAGAACGACTTCTAGTTTTCAATAGTCACACAATGTCACGTTTGTCTTGGGGTGTAAAACTGCGGTCAAATCTACGAATGTACAAAATAATATTCCGGACGCTAAGATGTACTATCCACACAAGGACGTGACTGTAGAAATGAGGATGCATGGCAATCCGTTGGCTTACTTTGCGGTGGGTGAAAAAAAAAATCGGTCAGGTTCAACAGCATCCCCGAAGACGGAGCTTTAGGTTATAATTGTGACTAGATTATGTGTGCCTTAGCACGGCTCGAAATTACGTAGTCGTGAAAATAACTATTGCAGTGTTGATGCGATCAAAGGAGGCAGACCCAAATACTGTCCTGACCGGCAACGAAGTCGTCTACGGCCAGCCAATGCGCCACCCGGTCGTCGATAAACCAATAGTTTATAGACCAATCACCCTGGCAGCCTTACCTCCCAGAATGTTATATGGTACTCACTTTAGGGCGGGTCAACCTCAAAGTCCAGTTTATTGATGAAAAATCCGCCTCAAATTGTCCCCTAACTCACGGGATTCGGACCAGCACACAAGCACCTAGCCACTAAGCCGCCACGGTTGATCCAGTTATGTTATGACAATCGACGTCACTGCACATTGGGGATTCCCACGCCTCCTTAGTCCCCCGATGCATCAGCCACTCCAAGGTACTTCTACTAATTGTTCCCATGAGAGGTTGGTCATAATGTCCCTTATCTCGGTCTCAAAGGCGACAAAGACGTGCTTCCCCATGCTTTACTCCCATATCATGCAATCATGCTAATGTCAAAGATACAGCTCAGCTAGTCTTTCAATTATTTCGACGTCAGTCTCCCTAAGTAAAATAGGTCACTTTTCATTCACAAGTTTGTTGGGCTGGTCGACTTTCTTGAAGGTTAGGGGTGTGTCCCGCCTCCTTATTAAGTTCCTGCGATGTCTTTGTGAGAATGCCTATGACATAGGTTGCAGCACTCTTTAGGAGGGTTGTGTTAGACCCAGTTTCTCCATGTGTTAAAAGCGCTGGCGTGCTGAAATATACAACACGCGATATCAACGGCATTGCGTAACACCCCCCGTAACCGTGTGCGAAGGTCACAGGGCTCAGGAACTACCAATCAGAAGTAAGCTAGTGTGCATTTGGGCGGCGTCTGGGGAGACTAACGTCGAACTAACCAGTCTTTCTTTTTTAGGTGGGGAGAGAGGGGGGGGGGTGTAATGGAGGACAAGGGCAGACCCACCGCCTAATAAAAAGCAACTAATAATTAAGTAAGTAGTAAAGTAAAGAGATCGAAGGAAGAATCCAACAAGCCAACAATGTCGCATATCAGCTTGCCCCAATTTTAAAACACCCTGCTGTCCCAGCTGAGATAAAAAGACAAATTATAAATACAATCTTTATACCGACATTAGGTTATCAATGTCAGACTTGGACATTAACAAAAGAACACGATAGAAGACTAACCACCTGTGAAATGAGATGTTTGAGAATGGCTGCGAATAAAACCAGAAGAGATCGAGTGAGAAACGATGTGATTAGAAGAACTATTGGAACCATACCCATCGTTAAATTTATTGAGAAGCAAAGAATGAAATGGTTTGGTCACCTAATGAGAATGGAACCAAAGAGGCCAGCATCAAGAGCATACAACATGAAAATCGAAACACCAAGAGGCCGGGGAAGACCAAGAAGAAGATGGATTGAAGGAGTCACAGACAACTTGAGACTTCATAACATCACGGCATATGAAGCGACTGAGCTCGCCCTGGCTCGGTTGCCGATCATCTGATAGACTGCGACGCCTAGCGGCACAAGCAGATTTTGACAAAAGAAGAAGAAGTAGTAAAGTAAATAAAGGACCATTGTTCACGTCTTCGGCTGTACTGGGCATATGGTGATAGACCTAGATTTTTTTTAGACCAACCGGTAACCAGTGGCTGATGTTGTCAACAACCTGATGATTTACCGAAATCGGATATTGTGAGCCCGAAAGGCGCATATATCGCAGCCTAGCTGTTAACCACAGCACAGCGTGTCAACAACCCATTTAAGGGCGAACAACGCACGCAGACGAACAGAACAGCCTACAAAACAGTCCTCAAAA
This sequence comes from Candidula unifasciata, assembly GCA_905116865.2. Taxonomy (NCBI): domain Eukaryota; kingdom Metazoa; phylum Mollusca; class Gastropoda; order Stylommatophora; family Geomitridae; genus Candidula; species Candidula unifasciata. Next base: position 505,410 of record CAJHNH020003657.1, read on the forward strand.
ATACAGAGCAAACACTGAATCACTGAACGCAGATAGTGACGGTTCACCTAATGTGTGTGAGTTAAGATTAATGAACCGACAAGCGAACAGTCACCTGATCTGTCAGCGCACCCCCCCCCCCCCCTCCCTCTCAACCCGGCTTGTCTGTGCGCCCTATTAGGTTGTTCGTTGTTGTGCTTGTCTCTTCCTGTTCGTGCTGGATAGAAGTTGGGAGCAGGGCTGTTGAAGCTGGCACTTTCGCACATAATCGGTACTATCTGACCGATGCCGACTTAAACTACTTTTAGAATCAAACACCGATGTTTTAGCATGTTGAAGAAATTTAACATCAAAAGTTACGCATGGAACTGTGCTGAGTCTTTCATTAAAGAAAAAAAAAAAAGTATAGGAGTGTACTCAGAAACTGCTATCCTTTGAAGACTTCAACATTAAATGCATTGATGAGATCAACGGATATTATTAAATGCCTCACCTGGAAGCCGTCACAACAGCTTTGTAACAAACTGAGCGTAACACACAATGGTACACTAATGTTGTTAGCATGGATAACGAATTTCAATTATGTTCAAATATAAGATGAGCTAGTATCCGTATAGGCGTGTGTATGTGTGTATTTACATATATTTGTGTGTGTGCGTAAGCGTTTAAAAACATTTTAACGGTATTTTAAATTAAAAGATTAACAATTATGTATACTGTGATGTTTTTTTATACATTTTCAACCAATTGGTACCACTGTCACAAAACATCGGCAGCTCTGGTGGGGGAGTCGACGAGAGCAAGCAGGAGGAAAGTGCGTTAGAGGTGAGTGGGCGTGGGAGGCAGGAGTGTCGCCTGCATCTCTTGGACAGCCGTGTGGGCATGTAAGTTTGGGGGAGGAAGGGTGGTGAAGCGTTGATTAGAGGAACTGGTGAGCGGGAATGTTGGATGTTTGTTTGTTGTTTTCTAGAGGAATTGATACGTGTTAACGTTAGACTGTTGTTGACCAGAGGAGCTGATGCCCGTGGATGTCGGAATGTTGTTGACTAGAGGAACTGATGCGTGTGGATTTTGGACTGTTGTTGACTAGAGGAACTGATGCGTGTGGATTTTGGACTGTTGTTGACTAGAGGAACTGATGCGTGTGGATGTCGGACTGTTGTTGACTAGAGGAACTGATGCGTGTGGATTTTGGACTGTTGTTGACTAGAGGAACTGATGCGTGTGGATTTTGGACTGTTGTTGACTAGAGGAACTGATGCGTGTGGATTTTGGACTGTTGTTGACTAGAGGAACTTATGCGTGTGGATGTCGGACTGTTGTTGACTAGAGGAACTTATGCGTGTGGATGTCAGACTGTTGTTGACTAGAGGAACTTATGCGTGTGTATTTTGGACTGTTGTTGACTAGAGGAACTGATGCGTGGGGATGCTGGACTATTGTTGACTAGAGGAACTGATGAGTGTTGATGTTGGACTGTTGTTGACCAGAGGACCTGATGCGTGGGGATGTTGGACTGTTGTTGACTAGAGGAAGTGATGCGTGGGGATGTTGGTTGTTGACTAGAGGAATGGATGCGTGGGAATGCGGGACTGTTGTTGACTAGAGGAACTGATACGTGGGGATGCGGGACTGTTGTTGACTAGAGGAACCGATGCGTGTGAATGTTGGACTGTTGTTGACTAGAGAAACTGATGCGTGGGGGTGCTGGACAGTTGTTGACTAGAGTAACTGATGACTGTGTGGATGTTGAATTGCTTAGTAGAGGAATTGATGTGTGTGGATGTTGTACTGTTGTTGACTAGAGGAACTGATGCGTGGGGATGCTGGACAGTTGTTGACTAGAGGAACTAATGACTGTGTGGATGTTGAATTGCTTAGTAGAGGAATTGATGTGCGTGGATGTTGAACTGCTGAGCAGAGGAATTGTAAAGTGTTCATGGTGAACTGTTAAGTAGAGGAACCGAGGAGTGTGGATGGTGCAATGTTGAAGTATAGGAACTGTTGAGTGTGGATGGTGCAACGTTGAAGGAGAGGAACTGTTGAGTGTGGATGGTGCAATGTTGAAGTAGAGGAACTGTTGAGTGTGGATGGTGCAATCTATGAAGGAACGTTATAAGGTGACAAAAGATGTGAAGGTGGAGAAATATGTTAAGGTGACAAAAGATGTGAAGGTGGAGAAAGATGTGAAGGTGAAGAAAGATGTGAAGGTGAAGAAAGATGTGAAAGTAGAGAAAGATGTGAAGGCGAAGAAAGATGTGAAAGTGAAGAAAGATGTGAAAGTAGAGAAAGATGTGAAGGTGAAGAAAGATGTGAAGGTGGAGAAAGATGTGAAAGTGGAGAAAGATGGGAAGGTGGAGAAAGATGTGAAAGTGGAGAAAGATGTGAAGGTGGAGAAAGATGTGAAAGTGGAGAAAGATGGGAAGGTGGAGAAAGATGTGAAAGTGGAGAAAAACATGCAAATGGAGACAGATGTGAAGGTGGAGAAAGATGTGAAAGTGGAGAAAGATTTGAAGGTGGAGAAAGTTGTGAAGGTGGAGAAAAATATGCAGGCGGAGAAAGACGTAGAGGCGCAGAGAGATGTGAAGATGGGGGAAGATAAAAAACCGTAAGAGAATAAAATGTACGACAATAGTGGCAGAACAAACCAGACTTAAAACTGAATTAGCTGAAAACAAGCGGGATCTGCTTATTGTAATCAAGAACAATAATCGGCGTGCGCCAGGCGTTGTAGAGGTGGGTATACCAGGGTGAAGAGGTGGGCTGCGCTTAGGTCTGTCACAGTTAAATGAGCTTAAAACCACAATTCATAGACAAGACAACTCTGTCACTCTGACAATTAGCCCTAGTAAGTCTCAAATATAACTAAAAAACATATTTGTAAGTGATACGTGAATGCAATGGCAACACCTGACAAAACTTAATGGGTATCCGCTATCTAGCCGGTGACAAGCACACACACCCACAAGCACGCACGCATACATATATACATACATGCATACACACACATACAGATGCAGCTGCACACGGAGATCAGACATCATTAAGTCCGGACCAGGTGCCCATGTGTCGCCCGCCTTATGTTAACTCTAGGCGGGGGTTGAGGACTGTAGGTTGAAAAGACTAGACACCAGCACAGCAGACAGGGGACAGGTTGTACATTATCAGCTGTGTGAGGACAAGACGCGGCGGCCATGACAACACAGCCCGTTCGCCACACCCCGACACACCCCTACACGAATGGTGGTTTTCAGGCACTAAGACTCTCCGTGTGGATTCCGGAGCCCCATTTCAGGGAGGGAAAGATAGACACAATGCCCCCTTACGAGCATGTTGTAAGAGTTGACTAATTAGGGATGTTTCCTTGAAAGTTGGAGTACATCTGTCTTAGAGGCGAGGAACCAACAGTCTGCATACAAATACGACAGATCTGTAAGACAGATGTCACGCAAAACTCAAGTTCTGCAACAAGACCAAAGTTCTGAAGTGGACGAATAACCAGAACTTTCAGCCGGAGTTTAAAGCCAGTGAAGGCGAAGAAGAAGCAGAAGATACTGGGCCACTCTAGCAGGTGTAGGCCCACCTTACAGGTGCTTCAGGGTGTGGAATCACCAGTTCCACGACATGCTCTCACGACTTTACCCAATTCCACGCTTGAACTAAACGCAGGTAACCCAAAACACACGGAGAAGGGAGCTAGAGAGTCAAGATGGGAAGGACAGGGGGGATGCTCTGCATGCGTTAGCGAAGGATAGAAGACTTGGCGTGAGTTGGTTGAGGGGCTTTCCTCCACCGGGGGATATAACGTAAACGAACAAAAAAGAAGAATTACTGTATCAATATGTCAAGGAATGACAAGCCATTACACATCACCCCTAAAATAGTCAAGGCTTGTATTACCTGGGCGCGACACAACTTTCAAACTTGGACTCGTCCGGGAAGGTATATAGTCCCTTATATCGATATATGCCTGGATCGGAGAACATTATAATATCTACATCTTCTAGTTGCTTTGACTTAGCGTCATTTTCAAATTTACAACTATTTGATAAATATTGAAAGAGTTATTTAACTATTCTTAGAAACCGGTTTACTCCTTGCTCATGTATACAAGGAACTTCTTCTTACCGACGCCTGAATTGAATTTTTGCGACATTATTTCTGCCGGCTTTCCTAGCGTTCAGATGTATGCATCGACGCCAGCAAATTTCACTTTCAGAAGGCGGTCTGTAGTGTCGAGGACTTTTCCTATGCTTGGGTAAGTTAATTATAGTTTACGAGTACCTTAAATGATGTCTGTTAAAGTGGTCACTGCTGTAGAGAGATCAGAATCGGCTATGGGATCACACATAGTTCGACCGTGCTTAATCTCTAGAGAAGCGGATTCGAACTTAGACCTTCTTCTGTACAGACTAAATAGCCTATGCCCTAAATAACCCACACATACTGATAAAAATAATGACCCTACAAGTGTGTACCATTTAAACTAACAACAGAAGTTTGTGCATACGAATGGGGACAGAATTTAGGTCAGTACTGGGCAGCCAGCGTTGCGTGAGTGTGTTTGACCCAGGTCAATGAATGTGTGGGACTGGCTTGAGGGTCGTAGGGAATAGAGGTACTGACGGTAGATATTGGTGTCTGTGTGCAGATGGGAGGGGGGAGAGAGATTGATATATGTGAGAGTGTATATCTATCTCCACTATATATCTGACTTTCCATCTCTTGCACTAAACAGACACATGAATGATAGGAGACATTGTCTCCTGGTCTTGAGAGTGCAGTCTGAGGAATGAAACAGAGGAGCAGAGGTGGAGTAAGCTGATGTGGGATGGTGACGGATGCTTATTCTGTCTTTCCTGTCAAGATGATACCCTCTTGATGATGACTAATTCTGAGTTCTTTCCTGACAGGATGAAACCTTTGTAAAGAGCTGGCAGAAAAATCACAGTCCAATCAACACCCACCAATCAACCCATCAACCAATTACCAACCAACCTACCACCCAACTACCCACCCGCTACCATTTGTGAAGTTTATGACATCATCACTATGGGGGGCCATATACCCCAAACAGCCTAACAGTGCAGGAGCTTGGTGTAGCTCAGAGACAGTGTTGTGCCCTGACTGGTAGTAGAGACTTGCTGAGTACCAGTACAGTTGCTGTGTCCTCTATGGTGAGGTACTCTTCGACTGCCTGATCCATTTGAAGCAGAGTTACCAGATTCACAGACAGTCGAATCATCAGGAGCTGAGGGAAGCATCAACGATAGAAAGAGGATAAGTGCCTGTTGCTTCCATGTTGCTATACTCCTCACAGCTCCAATGCATGCCGATGATGAAGACATATGTACTACCTCCAGGACTCTCTGACTGTTTGGTTCTGTTGATTCTGGTCATTGTATTCTAGAATTCATGCCGGCTCCAGAAATAAGTGGTCCAGCCAAGTGTGCCTTAGACCAATACGATCCCAAACGACTCAACATAATAATTATTCTGAGTGCTGTTGGTTCTGAAGGAGAAATCCTTATATCAGGCACGTGACAGGAGTGATATGTGACACAAGAGATTAGGAAAAGACGCTGACGTTGGATAACCAACATGGTCATATGAATAAATTCACCCCCTCCCTTCCCAACCCTCGTCCATTCTACCCCCGTCCGCATTTTTTGAAATATAAATTTTCTGAATGAATGATTACAGAAATTACTTGGATCGACGATGGACAGGCGATTAATATTAAAATTCAAAGCATAACTGCCACTTAGTGGCTTGGGAGGCGGGAAGAGAAGGGTGGGGGGGGGGGGGGGGGAACCCAATGGAGCTTAAGAGCAATGCATCCGCTGCTCCTATAGTTTCATCACGCATGAAAGAAAGAATGGTACTCATCACTTGTGATGGACGAACAACATCCACTGCCAACAACTGAACTATTAATTACGTGGTGGGGTTTCAGCCTCTTCCATCATCATGTCCTTTGCAGAACGTCGCTCCCATCACGGTCTGCCTGACAGAAACTCTACTTCTCGCCAGCTCTCCCGTCTCTAGGGCAACTTCTCGCCAGCTCTCCCGTCTCTAGGGCAACTTCTCGCCAGCTCTCCCGTCTCTAGGGCAACTTCTCGCCAGCTCTCCCGTCTCTAGGGCAACTTCTCGCCAGCTCTCCCGTCTCTAGGGCAACTTCTCGCCAGCTCTCCCGTCTCTAGGGCAACTTCTCGCCAGCTCTCCCGTCTCTAGGGCAACTTCTCGCCAGCTCTCCCGTCTCTAGGGCAACTTCTCGCCAGCTCTCCCGTCTCTAGGGAATTCATATTCGAGGAGGAGTCACCTTTATCCTGTGCCCATCTTCGTGTTGACTGACCCCTGCCCCTCCTTCCCGGTACCATGCCTTCAGCTTTTACTTTCTTTCTTTTTCAAATCTGGCGCCATGACCCAAATATTTCAGCTTCTGAGACAAGCTGCTGTTTATCAGCCAATCTTTTCTTGGTGTTCAGATCTTTAAAAAAGTCAGTGATTTCTTCTCATATTTGTCCATGGTATTCTGAAAATTTTTCTACGACATTTGAGCACATCCCCCCCCCCCCCCCCCCACCCCCCATTTTCTTCCATAAGGACCCGGTCTCTTCCACTCAATGAAAGAAAATGTGCTCAAAACCATACCTAATGCCGAGCTCTCATAAAACGAAACAAAAAGCGCTAAAAAACTCCTCTCGGCTCCTTCGCTGTTTCCTCCTCTCTGGGTTACCTACTTCATTGGGCCTGTCATTGAATGTCAACTCCGGGGCCGACCTGAATGACATCGTCACGCTATATATTGTTCCGCCTGAACAAATAATTCTGGTCTACCTAGAAATGTCTTTATCCACTGCTCTATTGCGCAACGCTAAAACCTGGCCCATCTCCTACCTAAATCAAATCAACGGGCGGTGTCCTAAACTACCTAATCCCTCTACCCCTCCCCGCCCACACCAGATCACGTTTTAAGATGCATTTTTTCCCCTCCGTGCGCTATTAACCAACCCCTGAAAGAAAATATCCGTTGCTTTTGAAGACGACTGCTTTTGTTTAGTCCTGCGCATTATGTTAAAAAAAAAAAAAATCAGCGAGTATAAAAGAGATAAAAGGTCAAAGAATGAGTGACAGTGACAGAGACAAAGTGTGAGAGAGAGAGAGAGAGAGAGAGAGAGAGAGAGAGAGAGAGAGAGGGAGAGAGAGAGAAGAGAGAGAAGACGGAGAATGATTTGAGTGATAGTGAAAAAGGGAGGGAGAAAGAGAGAGAGAGAGAGAGAGAGAGAGAGAGAGAGAGAGAGAGAGAGAGAGAGAGAGAGAGAGAGAAAGGGAGGAGAGATAGAAGACGGATAATGATTTGAGTGATAGTGAAAAAGGGCGAGAGAGAGAGAGAGAGAGAAAAGGAGAGAGAGAGAAGACTGAGAATGATTTGAGGGATAGTGAAAAAGGGCGAGAGAGAGAGAGTGAGGGAGAGGGAGAGAGAGAGTGTGAGGGGGGGGGGCGGAGAAAGGACAAGAGACAGACAGACAGACAGACAGACAGACAGACAGACAGACAGACAGACAGACAGACAGACAGACAGACAGACAGACAGACAGACAGACAGACAGACAGACAGACAGATTTTTTTCCCTTTCAAAATGACCCTGGCTGTGAAGATTTACCCCAGCCTAGAATGGATATCAGGTAAAGTCATGGGAAGTAATGGCGGCCCATGTGATGGTGACCACCGTCTACCAAATACGCCTAAGGGTGTGGAAAAAGGGGTCCGTTTTTGGTATAAACACAAGCTACTGAAACAGAAGAGACTTTCTTTCCATGCATGACTGGGAGAAGATTGGGGTAGAAAAGGAGGGGGTGGGGGTGGATATCTCAGAGGCCCTCGCCCAACCCTCTGAGGGAATAGTGTGGCATAAGATATACAGCTTACACATTGTGGGTCTTTATCGACCTCTTATTTGCGTGAAAAGCCGTTCTCAGCCATGTAAAAACCAAACAGAGAAACCGAATTCCCGTTTTTGCAGCGCTTCGTCTTTCAGAAACAACGGTTCTTTTTCTGTTTGGCAACCACATCACGCGAGATTTCGGGATATCTCATAATATAGGGGAGGGGAAAGCGACTACTGCTAAGCCTAACTACTACCCCCCCCCCCCCCCCGGGGGGATGGGGGGGGGGACGTTACAGGACGTTGCAGAACCAACCCCAGCAGCCCCTGGCTGTTGTGTGGTTTTTCTAGGCAAACTTACGTCCAGTAGTTTTCCATTTACTCTGTGGCTAAGTCGATGCGAACGCTTCGTAATGCCGGGGTGCCGGGTTCGATCCTAGCTGCAGGCCATGCACCTTGCGTTGGTTTCGACAGTGGTATCAGAAAGCCGACTGTCCAGCAAGAAATGGCAAACTACTGGACGTAAATTTGCCTAGAGAAACCACACAGCAGCCAGGGATTGCTGGAGTTGGTTCTGCAACGTCCTGTAAAGGATACGCAATTTAAACAAAAGTTTGCCATTGCTTCTGGACGGTCAGCTTCTTGATACCACTGGTCGAAACCAACGCAAGGCGCGTTGTCCGCAGTCCTAAATACAGTAAAGAACCAAAACAACACACTCAAGATGCCTGAGCGCCCCCTCCCCCCTTTCCACTGAGGTTTAAGATCTCCAACCCGTCACTCCAAAGGAGCAGCCACCCGTGTACAGTAACGGGTACTGAAGTTCAGCGACACTCCTATGCTGCAAGCAGACACTACTACACGCTGCCGTTGTGGTCTACCCGTTCTCTTTTAAACACAAGAATGAGCGGAAATATTTCCCGTCCGTCACCATACAAATATGTTCTTTACAAACTGGCTTTTGCATAACGCTTAGTTTTCTACTGCCGTGGCTTGACACTTCCTGGCTTTCTCTCTCTCTCTCTCTCTCTCTCTCTCTCTCTCTCTCTCTCTCTCTCTCTCTCTCTCTCTCTTCTTTCTTTCTTTCCCTTCCTTCCTTTCTTTCTTCTCTCCTCCCCTCTCTCTCTCCTCCTTCTTTCTCCTTTCTTCTTGTTCTACCTAGCGCTCTACTCCGGCGAAAAGTTCTAGTTGTTTGTTTACTTCTGAACTTTCGTCTGTTTCTAGAACGTCAGATTTGCGTGCACATCCGTTTTACAGATGGGTCTTATTTGAATGAATGCAGACTTGTGATTTCCTCGCCTCTAAGACAGGTTATTCCGACTTCGAAGGAAAACCCTAACTAGTCGACTTTTACGACATGCTTGTGGGGGGGGGGGGGGTGAGTAGGTCTACTCTAAAGCGTGTAGAATTATGCCCGACCGTCAAGTGGCCACATTTTACTGGGAGAGAAAACAAGGAGACTCACGGACCCTTAACAAACAAATCCCAATAGGCAACTTTTTAACAACTTGCCAAAAGGTGTAGATCTCGCAGCCTAGCTGTAAACAACGGCCACTGTAAAGAAAATCTAGAGCTACGGTGCAGTCCAAATCCCCACGTGTACCATACAGCTTTGATTGACTGAGGTTGGAACTGGCCAGGACGTCTCTGTCAGTAGAGTCCAGTTTACAGTTGTTGTACCTACCACCAGTAAGTTTTAGCTTCTTGATTGGCTTCATCCATTCTGAAATCCGCCTGGGCATAACTCGCGTCAAATCCAGTTCTCTCTTATTACCCCCCGCCAACCCCGCTTTTCCTTTTCTTCTATTTTTTGGACGGCAGTCTCTCGACAATAACAGTAAAAAAAAAAAAAAATAATTAACCTCACTTTCATTTTCAGTTGGTATTGTGGCAGGTTCCAGATGGACATACATGTCAGGAGTGGATTCCAAGCATCAGCAGATCAACACTTACAGGGATTCAAGGGGCTACAAACAGATCCCTGCAGAAACACTCGTTCTGGATACAAGAGAAGATTTTGAAGACGATTTATGAGCGAAAGTTGGTAGAAGACAAGAGGTTAGCTAAAATACCATGTGAAGTTAGGAGTGGATCAGACAAAAAAGACACACAAACACACACACAAATACACATACATACATATATATATATATACACGCACACAAACACATTTAGAGTGCTGGAGATCCCAGGTTCAAGCCCTGAAGAAAGGCTGAGATTTTTCACGTGCTTCTAGTAATTTCCCCTGGTCTCAGGGTAGTAGGATCGGACGCCCGTGTGTATTGTTGCGCACTTAAAAAAATCCTTTGGCAGTTGGAAATCGAAAAAAGCAGCCTAACAGCGCTGCCCAGGCACAATTTGGAGTTTAAAATCTTCCTAAAGCATTTCGGGATCTTCGCCGCCGCAACGGATTTCGTGCACGGCGCTGAGACTCTTCAGTTTCAGGCTTGCGTTAGAAGCAGAAAGGAGCACTTATCGGGTTACACCCGTGTGCCAGGATGTTGATCCGTCGAATAAACATAAACACACAAATATGTATAAACGTCAGAAGAGGAATAATATGTTTCACAATTATTGTGCTAATATATATGAATGGTATTCACAATGTACAGCCACGTAGGTTGGGACAACATATGAGTAACGCCTTTTGAGATATTCTACGCACTACCAAAGCAACTTGATCCCTTTCGTCTCCTTCTGCCCTGTACCCCCAGTACAGCATATGCCCCCTAACCCACTGCACAGCCGCCGTGGTCTAGCGGCTAGACACTTGCCTGCGGATCGGAAGGTGGTGGATTCGGGTCCTGGCGGTACCGGACTTTTAAAAATGACTTTGGCTCCCAGGTCGACCCGGTATAAATAGTACCAGGAACAGTCCTGGGAAGTAAAGGCGACAGGCGTGATGCTCACCATATCATCCAACTTATGTCGATTTGTCTAAAAAAATATAGATCTAACCCGGTATGCCCAATACGTATCAAGGCATGGAAAAGGGTCATTTAAAAAAAAAGTTCCCTAACCAACAAACGAGAAGTCGTCCTACCCTTTGCTACTGTGTGCAGTTCACCTCATGTTCTTCCTATACCGTTAATCTCTGGCTCCCTTCACTGTGGTTTTTAGACGGCCTTTATTTATATGCCCCTGGGTGCTCCAGTGCAAAGCCATTCTAGTTATATTGTTCGCAGGTAGCTCAATCCGGCTCCTCAAAAATCCCATAGGTGCGTAAGCATTTTGTTTGTTTGTTGGCGGACTGTATATTACAATTTCCGTTCTTATTTTCTTCAGGTGCATAAACATCTTTTCCGTTATTGCTTTGTGTGAATTCGTTTTCAACACTCCAACAGTTTCTATCTTTTCCGCTTCTGGCATTTTCGTTACCTGAGTTCTGTTGTCATCTGTTATAATATACACATTACTTTTATTTTTGTTGTGGGGGAAAAGTGGCACAGGAGGTGGGAGTAAGTTTTGGATTTTACAAATGTTGTACTGACCAGATCCTTCCCTCGCTAAGATATATGGTGCCTCCTTATACCTTCCCTCTCGAATAAAAAAAAACATCCGCGTCCAATTCTTCTTCTTCTTCTTCTTCTTCTTCTTCTTCGTCTTCTCCTTCTTCGTCTTCTTCTTCTGCTTCTTTTTCTTCTTCTTTTCTGCTTTTTCTTTTTAATCCTGGAATGCATCGCAGCGTCAGGACAGGAAAAGATCGCAGGAAAGGACCCCTTCGGTTCGCTTCGGTAATACTCCGTTTCAGTGTCTTTGAAATTTCCGCGGTCCACGCTCTGCATGGTCGACCTCTGGCTCTTGTTAACAGTGTATCTGTATAGCATTGCTCTCGGTGTCGGAGTACACCTGCCTGAGAGACAAAGAACCTAGAGTTACATACAAATCATCCAGATGTGTGAAACGGATATGTACGCAACTCTCAGATTCTGGGACAAGAAAGACTATAGTCCAGAGGTAGATGAACAGCCAGAACTTTCGGCCAGAGTTTACAGCCGACGACGAAGAAGATGAAGAAGAAGAAGAAGAAAGAAGAAGAAAAAGAAGAAGAAAAAAAAAGAAAAAGAAGAAAAAGAAAAAGAAGAAGAAGAAGAAGAAGAAGAAGAAGAAAAAGAAAAAGAAGAAGAAGAAGAAGAAGAAGAAGAAGAAGAAGAAGAAGAAGAAGAAGAAGAAGAAGAAGAAGAAGAAGAAGAAGAAGAAGAAGAAGAAGAAGAAGAAGAAGAAGAAGAAGAAGAAGAAGAAGAAGAAGAAGAAGAAGAAGAAGAGGAAGAAGAAGAAGAAGAAGAAAAGAGAAGAAGAAGTGAAAAGACTGGGCATGATAGAACGGAGTGAAAGACCAGACTGGGAGCCTTTTCTTTGGGACCTATTTCGGTAACTGGAGCGCGCGGGCCCACATTTGGTCCAGGGATCACTGCAAGCGGTACTGTATCGATGATCTGTCTGAGGTGGTGCTCACTGGCCGCCTGACAATCAGGGCTACCGATGCTAAGCCCCCCCCCCCCCCCACCCCAGATCTGCGTTTTTATATGACGCCTTGAGAAATCTTTTTTTTTTTTAAATATATTTTTATATAAAAGTAGTTAAATGTTTCGTTTCGTAACTATAAATTGTCTACATTTTAACAATGTAGTTTTTTTTTTTTTTTTTTTTTTTTGGGGGGGGGGGGGGGGGGGGGGGGGGGGGGGGGGGGGGGTTGTTTGTCTATGTATTGCTTGGGTTTTTGTTCAGCTAAGCTGGGTTTTTCAAACAAATCCCATTGGCAGCCCTGCTGACAATCTCAACAAATCCCATTGGCAGCCCTGCTGACAATCTCAACAAAACCCATTGGCAGCCCTGCTGACAATCTCAACAAAACCCATTGGCAGCCCTGCTGACAATCTCAACAAAACCCATTGGCAGCCCTGCTGACAATCTCAACAAATCCCATTGGCAGCCCTGCTGACAATCTCAACAAAACCCATTGGCAGCCCTGCTGACAATCTCCACTGTCAAAACGTTGTCCCCCAAGTAAACTTAGTTGAATAGCCAGCCAGCTCTTTATTACAGCGACGTCAGGATGATGATGATCATCATGTGTAGATTCATAACAGATCTCCGTCTCCATGTGGGACGAAGTTTTCGTTATTCTGAAGCCTCACCCTGGTTGTTGCCGGGGACCCTAATATAACCTAACAGTTGAACGGGGTTTCTAGGACCTCTCAACAGATGATCCTCACCTGTTTTTGCTCCCGTCCGTGCATTGGTGATAAAAGACGCCAGTACCTCCTTTTGAAGGAAGTTTTTTTTTGCCAGAAACACAGATGAGTATCATTTATTGTGTACATTAGTCCCGTGTGGTCACTTCATAGTTAGAGCATATTTGTGTATGTGTACTGTATTGTTCTTTATGTGCTGATGAAGGCTAATCGCCGCAACGTCCTTTGTTCGTTTATTGTGATCGATTTTGTAAAGCTAACATAAACTGTTTGTTGTTTCTTACCAACTTTGCTTCCCTATAATTTTCTACTCCTTTTAAAAACTTCACTTTGTGTGGCCCTTTGTGTTACCGGTTGTTTATCGCTCAGTGTGATGCCCGGGTCGGGTAGAAAGTCAATCAATCATGAAGATGATAACAAGTTGCTACCTGTCATCAGAGGCATCCAGTAAGGGAAGTAAAGGACCCTTTTTATGCCTTTATGCGTCTTAGGCATATAGGGCTAGACCTACATTTTATAAACCAATCGGCACTTGGTGGTTGATTTGGTCCACATCACGTCGGTCGCCTTCACTTCCCTAGACTGCACCTGGTACCCACACAAGGCTGGGTCGACCAGGGAGTCAAGGTCATTTATGAAGAAAGCCCGGCTGCTGGTCAAAACCCGAAACCCACGACCTTATATGGTTATAAACTTGCGTTTACCAGAAACAAACATGCATTCAATGATGGCAGATTATTGTTTCTGTTAACAGGACCTATTTATTTGCTTAATCTTTTTTTAATTATAGACAGCCGTTGTGGTGTAGCGGTTTGACGTCTGTCAGCGGATCCGAAACTTGAGGGTTCAAATCCGAACATAGACCTTTTTTTCCCCCTCTTCAAAAATAACATTGGCTCCCAGGTTGAGCCAGCCTTAAATGGGTACCAGGTGAAAGTCATGGGAAGTAAATGCGGCCGGCGTGACGCTGAGACATCACCCACCGAGTACTGGTTTGTCTATACAGTACATGTCTCTCTATGCACAATACGCCTAAAGGCGAGAAAGAAGGTCCTTTATTCCGTTATGTTACTGCCCGATAAGATACAACTACGCCAGGCAATAAACTCTGCAATGCGTGGCTCGTGTCTTTGTTGTTCAAGTCAATAAATGAACAATTTTGAAGGACTATTTAGCAGCAACACATTTTTTTTTTTTTGTCGCTGCTGATTTTCTGCGACATACTTTGTCCTCAATTCATATCATTAATTAAAAAGAAAAAAATGCCAGTGTTATTCAGTTCTTACAGTGCAGTCACACTAACCCCCCCTGTTGAGGCTATTGGCTGTAAACACCCAGACCAACGGATCGCTTTCTGAATAGAATAGAGGAAAAAAAGTCGTGGTGGGATTGGCCCAACTCTGGAGCCAGCAACAAAAGAGTTGTTACGTTCCTATGTACGGTAGCCGAGTTTATTATGCACGGTACGGTAGTTTCAGACGGCTATGGGGGAAGTTGGCAGGCTGTATATACACCCAGAAAGGTGAAAGCAAATCTAGTGGAAATTCAAGCCGGGGCTGGGGGGTGTTCGTTTATGCTGGCTGGGTAAACCTTCAGATGTCATCAACACTATAATGTATTTAAATAAAGCAGGATCAGCCGGAGAGATTCTTGGCGGGCCCCAAAAGCATGCGACTTCAAGGTCATGTTAACCATTTAAAGGAGAGGAGTAGGGCTGCCCCCAGATCTGGGTTTTTATTTGACGCCTTGGGTTCAAATTTTGAAATCTGGTTTAAAAAAAAAATCCTTATATAAAAGTGGGTAAATGTTTCGCTTTGTGACTAAAAAATTTGTACTTTTTAGCAGTCTAGGTTTTTATTTTTTGTTTGTTGTCTATGTATTACTTGGGTTTTTGTTAAGCTTAGCTGGGCTTTTCCACACACACACACACACACACACACACACACACACACACACACACACACACACACACACACACACACACACACACACACACACACACACACACACACACACACACACACACACACACAATCCTATTGGCAGCCCCGATAACTAGAGGCAGAATATAGTTTGAGATCAAAATGTAGCTAATATGAGTGTATTAAGGGCGTCGCTCTGGGCTTGTGGGAAGCCATGGTAGCGTAGTAGCTAGGGACTTCACTGCCTGCCAGAAGGTCTTGGGTTCGACGAGAGAGAGAGAGGCCAAAGGTGCTGGACTGGATCCCATCCATGATGCTGAAATGACAGCACAGGATGAAACGGAATGGAGAAATAAACAGCGAGCCCTTTGTGACACATCAGGGCAGCCAATGAAGCCAACAAGTGAAGTCAGCGCTGGATCCTTTTCACGTCCCTGGCGCATAGACCATATCCATCCATCCATTTATGAAAAACAAAGACAACAAAAATCGACCATGTTCAAGCTACTGCGAGGAGTATCTGTTATAATTATGGTCTGGTTTCTTTGTGCCAATTATGTGGGCTAAAAAAAGTTAATTGGGTACAACGTAACTTTTCGGGCCCAGGGGACACCGCGATTGGCCGTTCATTGATGCGTCTTAACCTTTCACACGCCCGGCTTTCTCTTACAGGGGAGTCAGGTTGCATAGTCTCCTACACTATCAACGGCGATATCCTGCGTTCCATACTACACGATGTTACCGCCACCTTTAACGACCCCATAAAATCTATCAACTGGCACTAACTCCAAACCCCTTAGGAGACAGCCACAGACTAGGTCGCATGACACATCGCTCTCCGCCCCGTGGTTTCCGACTTCTTGTCAGTTTGCGTTGGTCCCAAAATGCGGTGTTGCCCTAGAAAAACAACGGCACCCTCCTCATCGCCCGCCACCATACAAAACAAAAGAACTTGACACCCCTGTGGCACAGAGTCGGGTGTGTGAAAGGTCAGGAAAGATGAAAGAACAGCCAATCACATCATGTTTGGGCCCGAGTTAGTTAGTGAGTTGTTCTGTTAATTACAACAAAGCTAAGTGGCTCGTATCGGTACTCTAGTACCTGGTGAGGTAGGCCATATGATGCTTGACTCATATTCATATATATACATCAAGTGGTAGGCGGTAGACAAGGTGATATTCTCTCACCTTACCTCTTCATTCTTATGATGGATGATGTCATCAAGACATGTAAGGAGAAGACAAAGAAGTACTCTGTAGGGTACTGGAAGATGAGACCAATCTGTATATCAGAGCTGGCATTTGCAGATGATGTGGCCCTGATAGCTAAATCAGAGGCACACCTTTAGTCCAACTTACTTGTCTCGAAGGAAGAGCTTGAGAAGAGAGGGATGACCATCAGTATCTCCAAAACTAAAACCATGGTGATCTCAAGAGAGGAGAAGAAACACCAGATCATGATGGGACAGTATGCATTGGAGCAGGTTAACCAGTTAAAATACCTTGTAGTTGTATTAGACCGAAATGGAGGCATTAAGACTGAGCTGGCTACACGAAATGCAGCTGCTGTGAGACTCTTCCAGGCCATAAACAGAGGGTTTCTTAGCAAAAGAGAAATTGGCAAGAGGACGAAAATGGCTGTTTACCGCTCTACCTATGTACCAGTCCTGACCTATGGGTGTGAGTCATGGGCAATGACAACAGCTCACAGAAGCCAGCTGCAGGCCTCGGAAATTAGATATCTGAGAAAGGTGGTCCAAGTGACAAGAAGGGACAAAGTCCGCAATCAGACAATACGTCAAGATCTTGATACTCAGCCCTTACAAACCCGAGTGGATCAGTCACAGTTACGATGGTTTGAACATGTATGCAGAATGGGAGAAAATCGGCCATGGGAGGCTAAGAACCAGGGAACCAGACCTCCAGGACGACCCAGGGTGCGCTTGGAAGACAACATCCGACAGTCCCTAACTGACAGAGGACTGGAATGATACAAAGCCAGAAAGAAAACTGCTGATAGAGACGTCTGGCGATCTCTCTGGCAAACCTCTACACCCCAAGGTAGAAGAGGAGCGACTAAGTAAGTAAGTAAGGTATGAGGCGGTGATATTAACTTCACACAGGTCACTTTTACTTCCTAGCAGGGCGTCTTAGCGCATAGGTCGGCTGGGCACTTGGTCCAGAACATGGAGGTGGCAGCCATAAAATCTAGCCACTCCAGTGACAGAGTCCGCAAGTCTCTTAAAAATTGCTATATTTTCACTCTAGGCACTTCAACACCTAGAGGGTTGAATTGCCAACATAGTTTTATCTAAAATCCTAGGGGACTGAAATTCCCACACTGTTTTATCTAAAAGCTCCCAGTTAAGGCCCCTGGAATTCCTCAGGGGTATTTATTATCCTGCCCCACGTGTCTAGTCAGTCTACTGACAAGACATCGACCTGGCCGCTTCGAGAACCTAAGCAAAGCGATTTTGTGTATTTGTGTAGTATGTTTTATTTTGTATGTATGTGCTGACGGAGTCTGCATAGCGGCAACGTTCACGTTTGTTTGTGTTTGTTATATTGTGAAGCTTGCTAATCTACTTTTCGGGAGTACACGAGCACGTGGGCCTATGCTAATCTGTGCATGTCAAGTGATGCCACAAACACAAATTCCATTCATGTGAATTGTTGCCGTAGGGACCCTAGCACACACATTTCCCCAGGGACCCATAATGTCGTTAAGAGGACTCTGCTTTCCAAGATACCTTGTGAAACGCATTTTAGGCTGGGGAGACAAGAGAAAAGATCAACTATCAAACATCCCTCTCGGTGCGGATTCGAACGCAAGACCTTCGGGTCCACATGCACGCGCTAAGTCACATAGCCATGCCTGCTCGCCGACCAAATAGTGTGAGCAGAAGTGCTAAATAACAGAAAATATAATTAGACGTCTCAACGGAGGGAAAGGAAAAGACGCGAACAAACACAACCGAACGTTTCGACCAAAGTCTTTATCAACAGAGAGATCCACACCCTGACATGAGATTAGCAAAAATGTTTTAGGTGCGTCAGTACTTCCCCGGGTAGGAACTTAAAATCATTCGTTCTCTGGGACACACAGTGTATGGGAATTCTGAGAGGTTACCGCCGAGTTCACCGGGTTCAAGGGTTATCAGCGGTCGGGATTAAGAAAATTGTTATTGTAGAGAGTGAAGGCTGTGGGGTTGCACAGTGCAGAAAGATCAAGACAACAGTGGTTTTTCCCGCAAACAAGACTGGGTCTTAAATTAACCTCTGCCCTCAAAAGACACCGACAGCCGCTGTGGTGTAGCGGCTAGACGCTTGCCTGCGGATTTGAAGATCGTGTGTTCAGGTCCTGACGGAACCAGACGGGTTTTTTTTTCTTTCAAAAATAACTTTTGCTACCAGGTCGACCCAGCCTCAAATGGATACCAGGTAAAATCCTGTAAAGTAAAGGCGACCGGCGTGATGCTGACAACATAACCAACCCACCAAGCGCCGATTGGTCTATCAAATATAGGTCTAACCCTATGTGCCCAATAGACATAAAGGCATGGAAAAGGGTACATCACTTTACTTACCAAAAGACATCAGATGAGTTACAGTCAGGGGATGCATTCTTCAGATACAGCAATCTACATTTATAATCCCATTTATTTACAGCACTAGTGTCAATAATATTGTTCACTTGTATTTATTTATTTGTACATTCGCATTTTTAAAATTCAATCCTTTAAAAAAAAATACGTTTGTGCTTATTTTCGTATTATGTCATATTTGATGGGGAAACCAGGTAATAAAGTGTTTTCTTCTTCGCATTCACCGGCTGTAAACTGCGACGGAAAGTCCTGGCTGTTCGTCCACTTCTGCATTCTGGTCGTGTTCCACAGTTTTGCGTACACGACCCATTGTACAGATCTGACTTATCTGTGAGCAGACGGTGCCGGTTCCGCGCCTCTCAGGCAGAAGCACCCCGACTTCGAAGGCAACATCCTTAATTCGTCTTTTTTTTTTTTTAAACCACATATTTGTTGAGAGGTAGGAGATCTATCCCCACCCCCGCCCCGCTTGCTGTACGCCCTCTTTCATATGGCGCCCCGGAATTCACACGGGGAGGTTAAATGTGTGAAAATAGGGATCCAAATAGAAAGGACGTAAGGGAGCAGATGTACCATGTTCGTACAACCACTGTCCTATCGCAGTAGACCAGTTGGAATAGCAACTGCTAACAGAGTAGCCACTGCTAACAGAGTAGCAACTGCTAACAGAGTAATTCGGACTGTATGATAACTTTCATTAGGGCCACCAGTCTCCTGATACGCCTATCCTACAGAAAGATCGAAGAACAAAACATATAATCAAAAAGAACTATTCCCCAAGTTTACACCTCAAAAAAGCCATCCAACTTTTTCTCAGGTTTACTCCTCAAAATGACAGGAAACTAACAAAGTATTCCCCAAGTGTACTCCTCAAAATGACAGGAAACTAACAAAGTATTCCCCAAGTGTACTCCTCAAAATGACAGGAAACTAACAAAGTATTCCCCAAGTGTACTCCTCAAAATGACAGGAAACTAACAAAGTATTCCCCAAGTGTACTCCTCAAAATGACAGGAAACTAACAAAGTATTCCCCAAGTGTACTCCTCAAAATGACAGGAAACTAACAAAGTATTCCCCAAGTGTACTCCTCAAAATGACAGGAAACTAACAAAGTATTCCCCAAGTGTACTCCTTAAATGACATGAAACTAACAAAGCATTGCCCAAGGTGACGTCTCAAAATGACACCCAAGGAGAACAAAATTATTTCTCAAATTACTCTTGAGAATGACACATAACCAGCAACGTATCTCCCTCGTTTACTCCCAAATATGGCATATAACTGATCAAGTATACATCAAGATTACTGCTAAAAACAACACTAAACTAACAAAGCATTAACAGGATTACTCCTAAACACGTCACTAAACTAACAAAGCATTCCCCAGGATTACTCCTAAACAAGTCACTAAACTAACAAAGCATTCCACAGGTTTACTCCTAAACATGTCACTAAACTAACAAAGCATTCCCCAGGTTTACTCCCAAACACGTCACTAAACTAACAAAGCATTCCCCAGGATTACCCTAAACACGTGACTAAACTAATAAAGCATTCCCCATGATTACTCTTAAACACGTCACTAAACTAAGAAAGCATTCCCCAAGTTTACTCCTAAACATGTCACTAAACTAACAAAGCATCCCCCAGGTTTACTCCCAAACATGTCAGTAAACTAAAAAAGCATTCTAGAGGTTTACCCCTAAACACATCACTAAACTAAAAAAGCATTCCCCAGGATTACTCCTAAACATGTGACTAAACTAACAAAGCATTCCCCAGGTTTACCCCTAAACACGTCACTAAACTAAAAAAAAAAGCATTCCCCAGAATTACTCCTAAACATGTCACTAAACCAACAAAGCATCCCCCAGGATTACTCCTAAACATGTCACTAAACTAAAAAAGCATTCCCCAGTTTCTAAACATGTGACTAAACTATAAAAAAAAAAAAAAAAAGCATTCCCCAGGCATACTCCTAAAGACGTCACTAAAATAACAAAGCGTTCCAAAAGTTTACTCAAGACAGAATGACATAATTCCTGTCAATATGTTCGTTGCCTCGTCAGCAACTGGGCGGTATCGATTATCGTTGGGTGATCATAGCTGTTTATTTACCTAGGTATCGCTCAAAGGAACTGTCTTCACCGGGCGTGTCCGAGGCAAAACCGTCAATAACCCGCCTCGGCGACGAGCAATCAATAACCCCAAGTTGTGAAATCAACAAAGAAGCCACACGCATGCTCTGACACTATCATATGGAATGGTTAAAGGTTTACAGTCAACTAGATCGACTTCAACGCACCGGGCTCATTCGAAGTCAGGGTGCAATTGCACGAGAGGCTAGGAACAAAAAGTCCGCATACAAAAAAGCAAGATCTGTAAAACGGATGGACAGGCAAAACTCGGGTCCTGGAACGAAGCCAAAATCCTGAAGTGGACGTTCAACCAGGATTTCCCGCCGCGGTTTACAGCAAACACACAAACACACTACAACATTGTACCGGGTGTTTTCCCATATGGACGTCTCTTCACAGAACGAGAGCCTCGCACATAGAACGAAATCTGCAGTTCCAATGACGATCTCAAGAAACATCATTACTGATTGAGGTCGTGAACAAACGAAGCAATCTAGAAGTATACCCACGACATTCAGAGCGCCAGGTAAGTGACGTAACTTCTGAGCCAGAGACACCAACCACCCTTTTGTTTGCAAGCCTATTGTCTCACATTGTGTCCTGTTACATCCTTTGTAGTCTATCTTATGGGCTGCTATGTTCTTCTCCCAGCACGGTGATTACAGCACACGATGGTGATGATGGGTTGCTGCATTCTCTTCCAGCATTTCCTGTCCTCGTCACGTGATCTATCTCAGTATTTCTCAACCCGTTTACACCCGCGGACACCAACAAACACAGGAACATCTTTCGCAGTCCCACCAGACAGGTCACCAAAATCAAAAAGAAAAAAAAAAATACCGTAGATGCCTGGTTAAATTAGATGTCACAGAATTTCTATCATCAGCTTATGTGACACCTAATTCTACTTGGACGTTAAACAGAATGCTCCTATCTGGAGCGTTCTTCTTGGTCAACGAAGCGCCGCAATAACCTTCGCAGACGAACTTTGCAAAGAAATAGGAAGTCCTTGAGGTGGTTATCCTACAGACTGGAATAGAAAGTAGACTGCGGCCCATGGGCTGAAGAACACTGAATTCCATCTATCCAGATAGCATGTGGACTGTCTCCTCTTGATGATTACGGCATGATCACAAACTTAACCCGCCCATGGAAATACCTGCTATGGGATTATCAATAAGTATTTTAAAATCTGGCTGCCAGCATGTGGACCCAGCCAGAAGGAAGCGAGCTGTGCTGAAGCCGTTTGTATGTTTACTGGGGTTTTTTTTTCCCCACCTGCACATGACACACCTTTCAGGGTCTACCTACACACGCTGCATCTTCCTTCTACAACAGCGGTTCTCAACCTATGGGTCGCCACTCTTTTTTCTGGGGTCGAACGATCCTTTCATAGGGGTCGCCAAAGACTAGGATAAAACAAATAATAATTGGTTGTGAAAAAGCGACGAAAATAATTGTATGGCTGAGGATCGCCACAACATGATGAACTGTATTAAAGGGTCGCAGCGTTAGGAAGGTTGAGAATCACTGTTCTACAATCTCCTGTGCCAAGACTCAATATCAACTCAGTGGGACTGCCAACGTATGTATGATATGTGCAGAGAGCATCTTGGGGGTTTGACAATAACAGACGGTAGGGAGTGTCTGTGCGTCAGTCGGTGCAGTAGGGTAGGATGCAAGCTTCAATACATCTTCCCGGAGATACGGCAGTGATCTTCAACCTGTGTACTGCGGAACCACAAAGTCAAGGCCGTCCGATTAGGGTTTGTGTTTAGTTGCGGTCTACGATGATGTAAATATGTAAATATGATACACTTGTCTCGTATCTGGCTATAAATTATTGTACTGGATTCAGATGTATACAAGGTATGTCTTTTCTAACCACGTTTTTTTTTTTTTGTATTCAGCTGCAAACTTGGTGCATTTTTAGGACGTCTGAGAGGATGTGTATGAGGATGTATGTGAGGATGTCTGTCCATGAGAATGTCTGTGATGATGTCTGTGAGGATGTCTGTCTGTGAGGATGTATGTGAGCATGTCCATGGGAATGTCTGTGATGATGTCTGTGATGATGTTGATGAGGATGTCCACGAGAATGTCTGTCAGGATGTCTGTGAGGACGTCTGTGAGGATGTATGTGAGGATGTCTGTGAGGAGGTCTGTGATTCATGCTTTTATAAAACACACAAGAACAGTGATTCCTAAACTGTGCGCCTCAGCGCCCCGGGGAGCAGCGACCTCTGCGAAGATACACATTTTTTGTGTGTGTGTATGTGTAAATCTTATACATACGACAAATCACTTTTAGCTAGGTTAGGTCACCGTGGAAAAATGTTAAATGAAAAAAGGCGCCGCGAATAAGAAAGGTTTGGGAAACACAGCATTCGAACATTATCGTCTAAAACGCCCCCCCCCCCCCAAAAAAAAAATACCAGCAAGTAAGCCTGACAGAAGAATATAATCATTTTTCACGACCCTTGTGTGGGTTCCGGCGCCCCATTGTGGGGAAAAGGGGGGGGGGGGCGGGTATTTCTCAAACAACCATGTTCTAGAAACCGATTTTTTTTTGGTTTCTTCTTCTTCTTTGTTCACGGGCTGTAAACTCCGGTGGAAAGTCCTGGTTGTTCGTCCATTTGGTTTAGCATTTTGCCAGGGCTTGAGTTTTGTCTGTACATCCGTTTTACTGGCTTATCTGTGTGCTGTTGGTTGTTCCTTGCCACCCGGGGAAATGCACTCCGACTTCGTAGAAAATCTTCAATTAGTCGAATGTTACGACATGCTTGTTGTGGAGATAGTGGGTCTATTCTTGCGGTCCCTAGATTGGGGCCCGAGAACCCACAAGAGGATAAAAGTCGACTAAATTAGGAATGTTTCCTACAACGAACTCGCAGCGCATTCGCTTTAGAGGCAATGAACCAACAGTCTGTAGATAAAGCCGCCACCTCTTCAAGAATGACGTGCACGCAAAACTCAAGTTCTGGTAAAAGCTGGTGAACGCAACAACAACAACAACAAAAACAAGACACAACACATGAGAAACGCTCATGCAATTACCAAGAGAGACACACAGCACCGATGGACCCTGTGTGTGCTCTAGCAGAAGAAAGAAGAAAATGTTGGCTTGTATGTTGCGGGAATAAATAAAATACAATAAAAACATATTTACGTCGGTATACGTTTTATATCTTGTTCCGCTCCACATACTAACAATGAACGGAAGCATGGGTGTTTATTTATTTCCTACCAACCCACCCACCAGATGTTTTGAAAGAGACCAGGGCTAGAAGACAACTTCTCGCAAACATCAGAAGGATACAGATGTTGTCATTAGGGAAGAGGGGGGATCATCTTACATGAAGAAGGAAACTGGAATATGTTGTAACCACAAGAAAAGTCTTCGGGTCCTGACGCAGCCGGATTTTTTTTTCTTCTTCATCTTTCAAAAATGACCCGGGCCACCAGGTCGACTCAGCCTTGAGTGAGTACAAGGTAAAGTCCTGGGAAGAAAAGGCGACCGGCGTGAGGCTGACCACATTACACCCTAAATACCGATCGGTCTATAAATATAGGCCTAGCCCTATATGCCCAATACGCCTGCTTCTTTTTCTTATTCTCTTCCACCATTTACCTTAGCAAGGTGTAAAGGGAGTTGTGAGGATTGCTTGAGAGCTTTTTCCAATGCACTGTACAAGTTGGTGTTCACTTCTTTAGGTTGCTCTTGATTATGTCGCTCTATCTCTTGCGTGGTCTTTTCCTTGTGTGGCTCTCTGTGGTTGTTGGTACCAGGGCATTCTCGTCAGGTAACAAAACCATCTCATTTGTTGTTCTTCAATGTATTGTATGACTGGTTACAGTTCTAGTCTTCTGCTAATGAAGAAATTAGAAAAAAAATAGGACTGAAATCAGTCATGCGATACACTGAAGAACAACAAATGATATGGTAAGAACAACAAATGAGATGGTTTGGTCACCTGACGAGAATGAACTGGTACCAGCAGGCACAGGGGGCCACGCTGAGCCAATACGCCTAAAGGCGTGAAAACTGGTAATTTACTCTATTTATTGACAAGATATGTGGAAAATCGAGACAGGAAGACAAAGCGAGATGATTCCTTACCTCATGGCATGGAAAGATGTCAACACACAAACTCACTCATGCTGTTCAAGATCGCAGATTATGGAGAGGCATGACATTACCACGCCAGTCGGCAAGGCACTTGTCGATGACGACCCACCCACCTACCTCCACCCACCCACCCGCTAATCCACACCTACTATTTTTTTTTTGTGCAGGTTTTGTTTATTTTATAATCTGGCAACAGTTATTATTTTTTTAACCTAAAACACGCCTTACAATCCTCGCTTAATACCTCCACTTCCCGTCCGTAAAGAAATATTTCATTTTTAAATGTCGCTCCTCTCTGCTTTTTTCGAACAGTTTGTATGAAATGCCCCCCCCCCCCCTTTTTCCCAGCTGTTCCAACTGCCAGTGCGCGCGTATGTGTGTGTTTGTTAGCGCTGGAAACATAGGACCAGAATAGCGATACCTGGCCGGTATACGTTTCCCAGCGGATGCCACAAAGTCTTAGAGCGTACACACTGAATAATGCTTTAAAAATGGTAAAGAGAAGAAACAGATTATTCACAAGACACGCGATCAGGGCTGACGAAGTTGGTGCTTTCGTACAAATGTGGTACTAATTGATTATTGCTGAGTAAAACTACTTATGGTACGTTCCAGAAATTTTGCATCAATATTTTAAACGTTGAAACTGTACGTTGGATCCAGTATGTATTACTGAAGGAAGACAATTATGCCATTAGCCAATGCAATTTCTCCGGGGGAAAAAGTTAACATAAAGTTGTTCCTTATAAACAAATAAATAAATAATGGACATAATAACAGTGCAAGATTGATCAACCAATCACCTATACACAAAAATTGTAGTTTAAAATTTCATAAGACAAATATGGAGATGAAAATCGCCTTTCACTGCTATCACAATTTATGCTTAGTATTTTGGCATTACCCGATTTTTCTGCAGTTGCAGAAAGATTTTTTGTTCTGCCTAACCATATTAAGGATTTTTAAAAAAAATTATTCTCCGAAGATTTTAACAATAAATGCATTGATGCGATCAATGTTATTGATTCCCCAGGACATATTCTGGAAGTCGCCCACACAAGGTTTGTAACAAACTGAACCAGGAAAAAAAGGGGGTGAGAAAAAAGAAGTTATCCAGCACTGATGCAACAGATAAACAATTTCAATTCTGATCATCAATTATGAGGTAAGCATGTCAGGTAACCAACCATCGAAACGACTACTTGGCTTACCATCCACCCAGTCAGGTAACCAACCATCGAAACGACTACCTGGCTAACCATCCACCCAGTCAGGTAACCAACCATCGAAACGACCACCTAACTAACTATCCACCCATTCAGGTAACCAACTATCGAAACAGCCACCTAGCTAATTATCCACCCAGTCAGGTAACCAAGAATCGAAACGGCCACCTAGATAACCATCCACCCAGCCAGGTAGCCAACCATCGAAATGACCACCAAAGTAACCGCCCGCCCATCCAACCAATGAACCACATGACATAACCATCCTCTATGAAATGCAACCTATCCTTCAGCTTACCTCAACACCATGTACGTTTATTCGATAATCAATTTCCAAATGCTCATAATTTTGAAAAGCACACCAAATCAGTCAAGTTTACCCTTGCGTATCCTCTGGCATACTATGCATTAAGTTCTTATATTTCTACAGATCAACAAGTACTCGTTGGGTAATGTATTCAATATCAGAGTGTAATTGTTTACCTTCCAGGATATTTCCCTGTAATCACTGTTGAATCTCGCATGGTTCTTTGCTGGATCGTGTACAAGTTAGGTCTAATATTGAATACTTCTTCTTCGCGTTCACCAGCTGTAAACTCTGGCGGAAAGTTTTGGTTGCTCACCCACTTCTGGACTGCAGTCCTGTTCTGAGTGTTGCGTGTGCATTCGTTTTACAGATCTGATTCATTTGTATGCAGACTGCTGGTTCCTTGCCTCTCAGACAGATGCAACTCCGACCGAAGGAAGCTCCCAATTAGTCGACTCTTACCACATGCTTTTGGGTAGGCAGTGGGTCTATTCTCTTTTTCCCTATAATAGGGCCCCGGAACCCACTCAGGGAAAATATTCAATATGGATGTGGCTAGCTTTTGATCTCGCTAGCTACCAAGGACACAAGCTAGGCAAGATGGTGAAACTAGCAACAA
The DNA here is from genome assembly GCA_905116865.2 of Candidula unifasciata. Taxonomy (NCBI): domain Eukaryota; kingdom Metazoa; phylum Mollusca; class Gastropoda; order Stylommatophora; family Geomitridae; genus Candidula; species Candidula unifasciata. The sequence goes on from CAJHNH020003657.1 coordinate 532,420, forward strand.
CAACGACCGCCTCCCCCTTTTCCCCTATTTCCGCATCACAGGCTTTCTTTTACACTACACGAGGCATTGTCCAGAGATTTAAGAATTCTGTTCGCCAATGAAAACTCGTTTAATCTGGGCGCTGTACCCAGAAAACCACTAGCAGTCCAGGTGAGAAAACAGCTCTAAACGGTGTCCTGATTCCATAGCCTCGGCGCCTTATTGATTTTACTTCCAACCTTGCACCTTTTTGTTTAAATACAAACGTGCCCTGTTCCAACTGAACGACCGAGGCTACACGGCTGACTCAGTCCAGTTAATTAATGGATTGTGCAAATGCCAAACAAGGTCACAAGGGACTCGCCATAGCATTCATATAACCGACAGTCATCTGAAGGTCTCCGCGGCCAAGTGGTTTACCTACCGTTTGCCTCGCTCTCTAGAGGTCGTGGGTTCGTTTCACGGCTGCGTCGTTTAGTTCGCAAGTGCAATGTTTACGTAGATCATCGCAGATCGTAGCCGAGGCTACAGAGTTCGTGCTTTGTGCGATACTCTATCATCATGCGAACCCACGACCTTCAAATCCACAGGCTAGAGTCTAGCTCCTACACCAGGGCGGCTTCTACATGCAGAGAGCAGAGGACGTTATTCCAGCGGTTCCAGGAACCTCCCGTTGATTTATGTCATGTTATTGAGTGGGTGGGATGTATCTATGTTGGAAACCTTAACAACAAAACAATGTTAGTTGGCCCGTTGCTTCGTAGTCTCCTGTTTCCTTCCGGCTAAAGTGTGCACGGCAATGTATGAAGCTTTGTTGTGTTATAAATGCACAGCTGTGGGGGCGGATGCAATTATATACAGGACTTGCCTGCTACGTAGCGCCAGCATAATTTGCAGGTTGCAACTGTGTGTAACTAAAGTGGTGACACACACACGGTGATACAGAGAGAGAGAGAGAGAGAGAGAGAGAAAGAGAGAGAGAGAGAGAGAGAGAGAGAGAGAAAGAGAGAGAGATTAGAGAGAGAGACAGAGAGATAAACAGATAGATAGAGTTAGAGAGAAAGAGAGAGAGACAGATTACAGACAGACAGACAGACAGACAGACAGACAGACAGACAGACAGACAGACAGACAGACAGGACAGACAGACAGACAGACAGACAGACAGACAGACAGACAGACAGACAGACAGACAGACAGACAGACAGACAGACAGACAGACAGACAGACAGACAGACAGACAGACAGACAATAATGGCATCCGTCAGTCCCTGGGGACTATGGAGATGTGCCGCTGGCTTTGGGAACAGCATCTGCTGTGACTGTAAAGTCCGATGCGGAAATGGCAGTCTTTGCCACACAGGATACACACAAAAGCAGATACTCCCTCGTTGTGAGGCAGTTTTAATCTCCGGTGTCTCCTCTCCACAGCTCGTTGTGTTAGGTTTCTTTCAAAATGTGACAGTCCGTCTTTCACTTTCTGTCTCCATAATAGTCGATCTGCAGCTGATTTTTCCCATGTCTTTGTGACTATGTTGGTATCTATTAGGTCACGTTTGCATACATCTTTATAGCGCAGCTTTGGCCTTCCTGTAGGTCTATTCCCAGTTACCAATTTACCATATAGAAGATCTTTTGGAATACGACCATCCTCCATGCGGGAGACATGTCCCAGCCAGCGCAGACGTCTTTGCTTCAGTATACAATACATTGATGGTATTTTTGCTCTTGTGAGCACACATTCGTTGGAGACAAGGTCTCGCCATGATATACCAAGGATGCGTCTCAGACAGCGCATATGGAAGGTATTCAGTCTTTTCTCCTGTGGAGCATAGAGAGTCCAGGATTCGCAGCCGTAAAGTAATGTGCTCAGGACACAAGACTCATAAACCTTCATTTTTGTATTATCAGTTAGCTTTTTGTTTGACCAGACTCTCTTTGTGAGATTTGCAAACATAGCAGAGGCCTTTCCTATACGTTTGTTTAGTTCTGCATCCAGAGAATGATTGCTTGAGATACTTGAGCCTAGGTACTCAAACTCATTTACAGCCAGCAGCTGATGGTCATGCACACTAATGCTTGGTGGATTTCCAACGTTCAATCCCATCACTTGTGTTTTGTTCAGACTGATGGTAAGCCCAAATTCTTTGCAAGCATTTGCAAAGCGATTCATCAGGATCTGCAGATCATCCTCTGAATGTGCCACAATGGCTGCATCATCCGCAAACAGAAAATCCCTGAGGCATCTCGTGTGCACCTTCGTCCTTGCACGTAGCCTGGACAGATTAAAAGATTGCCATCTGACCTCGAACGGAGGTATATCCCCTCAGTTGCTGTCCCAAATGCACGCCTCAATAATGCGGTAAAAAAGATGCCGAAACAGCGTGGAAGCCAGAACACATCCTTGCTTTACTCCATTTCGAATCTGGAAGGGTCGAGATGAGAATCCTCATATATTATGGTCCCCCCTCATATTCTCATGAAAGGATTAGGCTCAGATTAGATAGATATATAGATAGATATATAGATAGATAGATAGATAGATAGGTTAGGTAGGTGGGGTAGGTAGTAGGTAGGTAGGTAGGTAGTAGGTAGGTAGGTAGGTAGTAAGTAGTAGATAGGATAAGATAGATAGATAGATAGATAGATAGGATGATAGATAGATAGGATATATAATAGATAGATAGATGATAGATAGATAGATACGATAATAAGATAGATAGATAGATAGATAGATAGATAGATCGATAGATTAGATAGATAGATGGATAGATAGATAGAATAGATGATAGATTAGATAGATAGAATAGATTAGATAGATAGATAGATAGATAGATAGATAATAGATAGATAGATAGATAGATAGATAGGTAGATAGATATATAGATAGATAGATAGATAGATAATAGATAGATAGATAGATAGATAGATAGATGATAGATAGATAGATAGATAGATAGATAGATATATTAGATAGATAATAATGTATAATGATAGATGATAGATTTTTTAATAGTAGAGTTAGATAGACAACTGATTGGGCAGGCGGAAATGGGGCATATTCCGAACATACCAAATAAACGACAAAAATTTAAAAAAGGAAACATGGGAAAAAAAGGGGGGTTTAAAAAAAAAGGGGAGGGGGGTGTGAACAAAGGCAATGACGCCCCCCATAGAAAGCGCAAGATCCCAGAAACACAAGCCCTCATCACCACGGCCCGGTTCCCCTTCCGGAAAAGGAAAAAGCCACGGGCAGGTGCTGGACCCCTAAAAAGGAGCTCGAAATTTTGGGGAAATCCTTTAAAAATCCTCCTGCTTTTGGGTACTCACCTCTTTTGCCCCACCCCTTTAAACCCGCAAGGGGGCCGCTCTTGCTGCTTAAATTTCTTTTTTTAAATTAGGAAACGGCTTTTCCCAAAGTTTAAAAGTAAAAACAGGGGGAAAGCAAGCCCCGGGGAAATCACCGAAGGGGCACGTGCTAAACCCCCCTTTTTTACCACGGGGGGGGAAAAATGCTTACACAGGCCCCAAGTTTTAACCCCGGACACAAACGACGGCTTTATACCGGCACTCCCGGTATTTTTCCACTGCCCTGGGCTAATACTTCAAGTTTAAAGAATACCCCTTAAAAGGGCCAAGTAAAATATCTATATGTAGGGGGAGGCTCCAACTCCTTGGAGCCCTTTACCCCCCGGGTTTTCTTCTGCAGTTCGGTGTTAAAAATGTTTGGGTTTTTGTCAAGGGAAGAAACCCTTTTTTTTTTAAAATTTTTTTAAGAAATGGCGGATACAGCGGGTCTCTTGAGATTTTTAAACAAAATTTTTCAAGGTGAAATATGTGACCAGGAAAGCCGCGGCTTGAATATACTGCTTTCAAACTCTCCCGCCCAAAATTTTGAAAACTTATCTCGAAACCCCTTTTGCGGATAAAACAGAATTTTTTTGCATGTGATTTTAGTTTTCCAGGGTCCTTAGTTTTCTAAAATTTTTTTTCGCAGATGCTGCTTTTTCTCGAAAATAGGCAAATTTCTTAGTCTTTGTGTGAAGATTTTTGGAAATCGGGTTTCCATGGAAAAAGCAATGTTTGTTGATTTTTTTTTTAGCATTTTCCCCCCACAAAATGACAAATAAGAAATTTACGGCAGATTTTGCTGGAAATAACCCCAAGACCCAAAACGCCTGTGAAACGTGTGCAGTTTGATGTGGAAAATTTTCCACTTCTAAATTTTAATCAAGTTACTGAAAGGCTTTGTTTACATTAAAAAAAAAAAAAAAAAAAAACCAAACCGGGATTTACATTATTCCAGTTTGCATGAAAAATGTCAACTCCCCCCAAAAGGGTTAAACCCTTTTTACATTTTTTTTTAAGTTGGGGCAGGACTTTTGAAACGTACTAAAATTCTCCCATTTCTGGCAATCAGTGGTTCGAGTATTCCCCCAAATTTTTTTAATTTTTTTTCAGTATTGCGAAAATCCCGTACTTTTTTGGGTTTTCTAAACAGAAAAATTGCAATGTTTTAACTTCCGGGCGGCGCTACAGCTTCAACGTTGCAAAATCCCTTTTGAAATTCCCAATACCCCTTTGTCAGAGCACAACCGTTTAGAGGGGTTAAAGGAAAAATACTAAAGGAAAATCTTCCCTAGAAAACTTAAAATCCCCTGTTCGATATTTGGGCTCACGGGGAGCCACATGGGGTTTGCTTCAACAAAATCCCTTTAATCCAAACAAAAAAAACAGATACCCAATTTTTCCCCAAACCCCCAATCGTCGAACGGAAAATTTATATGGTGAAAAAAATCGAATTTTTCCATTTTTAAAAAAAAAGGATTACAAATAAAATTTTAAAAAAAATTTTTTAGCTGCCTACCTTTACCAGAGCTCCCCAAATTCCATCTCAGCTTTTTTTGGCTGGGGTAGTTTTACTGGGCAATTAGAACATTCAGTATTCGCCCATTCCCTTGGGGTCTGCATGCCCCTCCACGCCACGGTCGAAATTGACGCACGGCGGTCTGCTGTAAAAAGGGCCCCTGCAGTTTAATCCAAAGGGGTGTTTCAGAATTAAAACCCGCTTTGGAAATGCATAAGCCACAGACCCCGACTTGAAAAAAAAACTAAAAACCTAAAATAAAATACCACCCCCCCCCTTACGCGCCGTTACCCAAAAGGTTTCCCGAACAGCTAACCTTCATTTGGGAAAATTCGTCCAACAACACTTTAAAACTTTGCCCAAAATCACTATTTCGCATTTTAAATCACGCGGGAAATTTTCCCACTGCAAGCCCCCGTAAGCCCAAACAGGTCAAGGGAAAATGTGAAGGGGACATTTGGCTTTTTGTGGGGGGAACATCTGAACTTTTCATCAAAAGGGCCCCGGGGCGCTGTGCCCTTTGGGCCAGCTGACGACAATTTTTTTGTTTGTATCCCCCTGGGGCCGTGGCCCTTTGTAATCCCCGGGGCGCAAATAAAGGGCGGCCCCCAGGTCAAAAGCCCGGGTTGGAAAACAGCGACATTTGGGCAATGAAAACATCCCCTTGGGTTTTTTCCCTTTCCCCTTTCCCTCCAGATACTGTACTTTAAAAACCCCCGTCTTAAACCCTTTTCTCCTCACACGGGAAATATCTTAAGTGACCTTGGGCTTTTCGAAAGCTATACCCCCGGCGGAAAGCTCGGGGTTTGTTGTCCCCCCCCGGGACTTTTAGTACTTTTAATTGTCCCCAAAAACTGAGCTTGCATCCGTTTCCCCACATCTGGCTTATTTTATGCAGACTCTTGGTTCCTTGCCTCTCGGCAGATGCACTCTAACTTTTAACGAAGCCCACCACCTGTTAAAAGGGAGGGGAGTTTGGGCTATTCCTTTTTTCCCCCCACAATGGGGGCCCCGGAAACCCCCCACGGGGGGTTCCCGGAGACTAAAAACTTCAGAGGGTTTGGGGGGAAAAACGTGGTTTTGTTGAAAAAGATGAAAACAATTTTTTTTTAAGGGGGGGGGGGGGGGGGGGGGGAAAATGTAAGTTTTTACTATTAACATTTTTTCTTAATAAAGTTTTCCCTCCATCGAAAATTTTTTTTTTTGGGTTAAAACCCGGGGCTTTTAAAGGCCCCTGGCTAATGCAGCTGCCACCACTTGAAGATTATTTTTTTCTCCAGCAGGGAAAATTTTTCCTTTACCTTTTTGGGGATTCGAATCAACCACTGGGGTGGGACCCCCGCGTCCGAAAACCCCCCCGGGAGCCAATTTTGGGGCCGGAAAAAGTTAACAAAGTACCCCCTTCCTGCACCAAAGAATGCCATAATTTTTACCCAAATTCTGTACTAACCAAACAAACACGGGGATAGACCGGCGGGTGGCCTTTGGTTTCACATGTGCGGCTTAGCATTTCCCCCCTAGACCGACCAGGATGGGGCCCGGAGGCGGGGGGAAAACTCGGTAAACAAAAGAAGGAGGGCACTGAAACCCTAACAAAACCCATGTTTTCAGATGGGGCTGGTAGGTTGGGCGATGGAGGCTGGTAGGTATTTCGGGGTGTTCGAACGGGGGAAAAAAAGTGGGGTGAATCCTGCCCTTTTTTTTGATGAGGAAGTGCCGGTCATTGGTAGGGGGACGAGAATTTGGGATTTCCCCCGGTTATGCATTGGTCTCAAAATGGGTACATACATAAACCGAGGGACCCATGATCCGTAAAAATAAATTTCATAAATATAAAAAACAACAATGTATTGTCGGCACTCATAGAAAGAAGTAGAAAGCAGAAAAAAGGCACATTAGGGAACCCTAAAAATCAAAAACTATAATCAAAAAGTTTTTCCTCATTCGCCATGTCTAAACTTTCAGCTTTTAAAACCCAACTAAGGAAAACGGCAGAATTAAACTCAAAAACCCTTGAAAAGGCCACAGGTTTCAGCAATTTCATTAAAGAACATAGGTCGAGTAACAAAACACGGAAAATTTCAAAAACCATAGACCGTAATGCTTGGGAAGAATTCACGAACATTTATTTGGGGAAAAAGAAATTGATTGGGAGGGTTTCCCCTATGTCAGTGTCATTCACAAAATAAACAAAGGAACCCCCATGAGGCCGTAAACAAAATTTTTCACACACACACACAACCCCACACATATTTTATATTTTTAAATATATATATTATATATATAAAATTTTATATATATAAAATAAAATATATAGACAAAAATAAATCAGCGAACCCATAATTCCGTGCAGAAATAGAACCCATCTCTTGGGGGGGGGGGGGGGGGGGGGGGGGGGGTGGGGGGGGGGGGGGGGGGGGTTAAAAGGTCGAAAGGGCCCCCCCCCTCCCTAAATATGTAAGAAAAATAAAAAGGCCCCCCCCCCCCCCCCCCCCCCCCCATTTTCACCTTAACCCCTACCCCCCCAATTTACTTTAAAAAAACCCATATTTTTTATTTTTTCAAAAATATTACTACATATAATTTCACTAAGGTCAACCCTAAAACATTTAAAGTCTCCCCAAAAGGCAAATTTTTTAATTGGAAACCCCGGTTAGCCCAATTTATTTTAAAAAGAACCCTTCATTTTTTTTGTCCTTTGGAAATTTACGTAATGAGGGTTTTAAAATCTAATTTTTTTCACCATTTAAAAATAGAGTTAAAGAGGTTTCTACTGTTTATTTATTTTTCTATTTAATTCGTGTTAAAAGCTTTAAATATAATTTATTCACCATTTTTAAAATCACGTTGAGGTTTTTCCTATACTCACCTTTAAATTCGGTTAACATAGTTGCACATATATTTCTTGTTCTTCTTTATCTTCTTTTCCCACCTTGTACCTCCGAATTTCCCGGGGGGTGGGGTAAAAAAAAAAAGAGGGGGGGGGTGTATTTTATTTTCCGAAAACATTTTACTGTATATTTATTCAACAAATAAAATTCGTGTTAACGAGGTTCTACTGTATATTTAATCACCATTTGAAATTCTTGTTAACGAGATTTTAGTGTATATTTATTCAGCATTTGAAATTCGTGTTAACGACTTTTTACTGTATATTTATTCAACATTTCAAATTCATATTAACGAGGGTTTATTGTATATTTATTCACCATTAAGAATTCGTGTTAATCGGGTTTTACTGTATATTTATTCACCATTCAACTTATTATTACAAGCCATTTGTCATTTATTTAGTACCTAATAATCCAATGTAGTATTTTCATAGTTAGTGTATATTTTTGTTTGTGTGCTGTGTTGTCTTTGCTCGCTGATGAAGGCATATCACCGCAAAGTCCTTTGTTTGTTTACTGTAAATAATTTTGTAAAGCTGACAAACATATATGTGTCTTTTTTCTTAACCCCTTTTTCTTATCTTCTCTATAATTTCCATCCTGTTTAAAAAAAAAAAAACAACTATGCAGAAAGTGGCTCCCATCGCGGCATACCAGAAAGTCACTCGTCCCGTCAACTGACCTGCCTTGTAAACGTTCACACTGATTGTGTTCTTGACATTCTGTAGCCACGGTCATACTAGTTGACCTCCTCCTCCTCCTAGGAATCACGCTCTCAATTGCTGTTGGGGCGCTGCGTTATGGTTTACAGCTAGGCTACGATATCTGCGCCTTTCGCCTGGAATCTCAAAACCCCAACGGTAAGGTTCTCAAACTCTATTTTAGGCGGGACCCTTTAATTTTTTCCCCTGTTGGGTGACCCCACACAAAAAATTTTTTTCGTTGCTATTTTAAATTCTGAAAAGTATTTTTCCCCTGGTCTTTGGCGTCTTCACCCACCAAAAGGGCACCACACACAGGCTGAGAATCGCCCGCCCTAAAAGGGTCGCCTCTGATAAAATTTATGGTTCATTT